>CAJQUW010011376.1:0-182901 GCA_907163375.1 Prostheceraeus crozeri | reverse complement strand
CTTTCTCCATCGAATATCAGAATTGATATCACTGACGCAAGCGGTTGATGTTGTTTGATATCCATTGATCCAGATAGTGATATCCACAGAATTAGATTGTTTAATCATATCACTTTGCTAGAAGTGCAAACTGATTCAAACAGATGGCACATGCAGGAACTTAATAAGTGGGCAAAAAGAAATTCCTAATACCTTGCAGAGATAGGGAAAAATAGTCGTGCATCGCTTGCGGATTGCTCTGAATTCCTTCAAAATGCTCCGATCGCGGCGATTCCTTCAGATTCGAAGAATTCAGATCATTGCGCAAAGGTTTTCTCGATAATGTTGGGTCCTCCGATCATTATTAAAAAGGATAGCAGGCGCACGAAAAAACGCTCACAAACTTCTCTGTAGAACTTGACATCGTCTGTGTCTCTTTGCTGTGTGATCCGGTTGATAATAGTCACTGAAACTTTGCACAATTTGGCGTGTTTAATGTTGAACTGGCTGCTCATTGTTCCATTGCTATGGTATTTAGTCAGGAGATTGTGCCATTTCAATAACGTTACATGTTCCAATGCTTCCCTTCTAGTCAAACAGAAGAAGAAACGACCTGTTTAATTCTGTGGTGATATCAAATTATGCAATATCAGCTACTTTGTTGTCTAGTGTCGGTTCATAATATCGCTATAGCTGGCTTTTTAGGTATATACTGCTTTTATTGACTAGCTATGGTAGACAGGAAGACGAACAAATGGGTGCCAAGAAGGCCAGGGACGCTCTACAAATGGTGAAGGCAATAAAGTGGCAGTGGGCAGGACACATTACCCGACCGACGGTAAATGGACCCAAAGATTAACGACATGGAGACCATGGGAAGGAAAGCGAAGAAGAGGAAGACCGCCAAGAAAGCGGCATGAAGAAATTGCGCTGTTCTGCAACACAATTAACTGGCCACAATTAGCCGGAGACAGAAGGTGGTGGAAGTGTCATACTGATGCCTTCGCCCTGCAGTGGGCAGACATAGGCTGATGATGATGATGATGGTAGACACCTCACCTACGGCTCGGCTTATATCACGCCATAACTAGTCAATAAAAAGCAGTATAAACCTCAAAAGATAGCTATAACTATACAAAATGAAGAACCTCAAGCACAAGACAACAAAATATCAGATTACTTCCTATTCAATATGCAACCATTCGGCAATGCATTTGAGTACGCAACGATCATCACAGCCATAAATTTGTAGAAATATATAAAAGGCACAGCATCCTTGTAAGGCAACATTGAAGACTGAAGTCAGCAAAGGTACTAGTGAAAATAACTGAATAAAAAATGTAAAGAACGAATCAATTATTAATTCATTATCCATCTGGTTATCTTAAATTCCGAAAATTATATAAAATTTACTCTGAAAATATAAAGAGAATTAGATATTCAATTTACAGCGACAGACCCTTGTTTCAAATCGACTCTGAATGAAAATCATGTGTACTCCTATAAGTACTTTCAAGGATTACTATCCCTTGATCCCGAAAATCTGAAATTCACGGATGGATTTTGCCTGAGATCTCTTGATTGAGCTGGAAGTCATACTTTTATTCATTTTGTGTGCAGTTTTAAAGTCGGCAGTTTCAAACTCATTATTGTTTATTTAGGGCGGATTGGATGAGTAGCAACCACAGAGTAAGTATATTAGGTCTATTACATTCCCAATATGTATACAACTACGACTTTATTAAATGAACTCGAGGTGAATACAATTGGGTATTGTTACCAAATGTGAGATATGCAAAATTTTTCAGTTTTGAAGAAATCGCCACGGAACCGAGTGATCATGATTGTAATGCAGAAGGAATGATGGTATTTTGCAGATTCTCAGTGTTATGACAGCCTCGGAGTGGTAATATTTGTTAAATTAGCAATTCGACGGATTGCTATTACTTTCATACTCAGCCTCAAGAGTGCTTTCTTAGGCGTGATCATATCACAGGCAACCTGCCACTGGTAGAGCAAAATCACATAATCAAAGACAATGATTTCAAAGAACTTTGAAAGATGTAAATGGGTCCACATCACTATTCAGATTCAAGAAAAAAAATGAATTCTGTGAATTATAAAATCACGCCGATGAAAATTGAATTGAAAACTCAGCCGAGAAATCAAAATGAGATCTCGACTTTTTCATGAAGACTTCCATTACAATGCGGTTCATGAAATTCCCTTGCAAAGTAGCTTATTTCCGCTTAGTTAGGATGCTTATAGCAAATATTCATTCCTTTGATATCAAACTTGTGTCATACTACTGTATATTTGATTCGTAAATAGACAAGAAGAAAATACAACGATAAAAAGGAAACATAGGATACAATATAATAATAAATAAGTTTATTTTTAATTATAGGTTTATTTAATTTATAATATGATTATTAAATAAATCACACTACTTATAAATAAGTTTTATGTCGATAGAATATAAATTTGCAAAATTATGACTTTTCTAAAACTGCTCAAATAATTTTTGGACCACGGGAACGCAATCTCCGCAAAAAGTTGAATCTTTTGAAATAAAAGTCAACTAGGGTAGCATGACTGCATGCAAGATGATGCCCAATATCAGGCAATTCCTTGCTCTACGGTCAATAATTTGAATGGGAACTATTCTGAGTAGATATCTTTTGAAAAAGATCGCCAACAGCGTGACAACGGTCTTCATTTCATTGCTACTCAGTTTGATTAAGTTATTTGAGTTTTTCATTTGATCCGCTGATAATGGATGTGAAACTTAGAAGACACTAGTGTAGACTGCAACAAATCTATACAACTGACAGTTACTACCTGTCTTGTTCTGCTAAGTAATAATTTACGCTATTTAAAAGTATTCAATTCAATATTCTGTCGCGACAAAAGCTTGTAGGTCTAAATTCACTGAGAATGAGCTGCAGTATTGTCTAAAAATAACATTCATCACGTGAAGCCACAATGCGTCGATGGATGCTTATCATCCACACATTATTATTCACAACCATTGAAATATACATCGACGCTTCACGTGATGAATGTTTTCAATGATTCAAGCCGTCTTTTTCCTGAAATGTCTAAAAATACTGAAATTGTAATCGTAAATGAACAAGTTTCAATTCTAAGCTCTTGAGATTAAGTGAAATGTGAATTCTGCAGCGAAAGGACCGCTAGAATGTCAATATTTTCCAAATAGAAGTCATGAAGTAAAAACTCCTGTGTATGTTCATGGCCACGCTTGTTCTCTCGTGAACTACAACAAGTGATGCATACATTCAATGTCCAATATCACAATCTTTCATTAAATTCCACTCACACGAATAATCAGATACTCAGATCTAAAAGAGTTGATTCATAGATATCTCACGAGCCTGCAACGCATAATAAATCGTGTCCAATACAATAATGCAATGTAAAATCTTTGTGACACAGTGGAAGATCGATCAGAAATAAAATTAAAAAAAAACAATGATAACAGCGGAATGGAAAAAATTAAAGGATCAAAAAAGATGGATTTCGTCGTCTAATAGTCACACTTTCAGCTACACTTAGCTGGAAGGTTGTTCTATGAAACTTCTCAATTGTAAAACCCTTTTCATCCTGGCTAATGACCGCTCCCTTCTCAGAACAAGTGATCAGATGTCTAGTAATAGCTGAAGATGGGAGCTTGGATGATCTCGGTCGGGAATTCGACGTGTAGAGCCAGTTTGGAGTGTGTTCGTTACGACGAGAATTAAGACATCTTTCACTCCGGCCGATGTACCTTGCTCCGCAAGGACAATCAAATGAATAAATAATTATTATTTTATGAATAATTTTGTGATATTTTAATAAAAAATAAATATTATTTCCCAACAAACCGTTGTTTACTGATCATAGTCTTTCTCCCGTAATCCCAAGACTGGTATTTACAATCCAGAAATTCAGGGATTGGGACAAAACTTCGGGAGTGCACCTTCGTCACCTTAACTCTTCACCAATTCACTCATCAAAGAACTGCGAATGTTGCATCGCATTAATTATTGAGAAAGTTCAAGAAGGCATTGTGAATCAGCGAAATCGTAGGAGAAAAAGTCAGAGCGCCGCAGAAAACACTTTCATCACAGTGTCCAGCTCCGGAACTTGTCTCAAAAGCCAGAAATTAGCTTATTCTTGGTTCCCTTCCTTATCTTGTCCATCTTATATGTGAAAAGATTTAATCAGCGCAGCACTCAGGCGCATTACTGGACTGTTCAACTTGTAAATCAGAAGTGAATTATAGAATTCTAATTGAGTAATGGCTTCCAGCACAGATTGAGATAAAATTTTATATCAGAACTTCTCTCCTTTGACAGACGCCACTCGGTCAGAGTATGTATGTGCAACACGACAACAGACATCTGTCGATTAGTTCAGCCGCAGCCCCGCACACATGCTCAACTATTTTCCGAACAAAGAAAGCCACGAGCCGCCAAGCTTTACCACCATCTGTCTGTCGGTCTCACCTACGCCTCAACTCTGGTGCAGAGTGGGCGGGGACTTAGGCAAGAGGACAGGAGAGAGAGAGAGTGTGTGTAGGGAGAGGAGAGGACAGGAGAGAGAGAGTGGAGAGAAGGGAGTTGTGAGAGAGGATCTGAGATGTCGCCAAAAGTAGTGAATGACATCGCAGATAGCCAATAATAAACTACAAATGTAGCTGTTGTCTGTAAATACTTGCAGTCACACTATTTTCTTAACCTTCATGATTGACTTTTCTAATCAATATTGTGATTGAATGACGAACTATGAACCAAATGGGACACGCAGTGCCGATTGATAAGATTTCTAAAGCGGCAACACTTTATGAGTGAAGCGATAAAATAAAACAAAGGATAGTTGAAATGCATTGCTGCATCGTTAAATGATCGTGAAAGTTACTCACACAGGCAGACTGCAGATAAGATGAATACATAGATCACTCGCTAAAGACCTTTATCGGAGGACGGTAGTCCGGTCAGACTGAAGTTTCACATTTAATTATCAATTTTCAATCATCACATTTCAGGTGCGTACCGAGTATTTCTGTTTTAAAAAACATTGATCCTATGTACAATTAATCAACCGATCATCCGATTAATGATAATAGGATTAATAATATGCTGCTGGGTGTGATGTACAAATAAAATCATTAAATATAATTTATTAATAACATAGAACACTTGCAAATGATGTGAACAACAACTTCTATGCATACTTTCTCTCCTCTCCTCCATAACATGATGTGACTTTTCATTTCATTGTTCCATACGTACATTATTAACATAACATATAAAAGCTTCAGAGTTTTTTCAGACTCGTATCCTGACCATCAGTCATCAATGAAATACAGCGGCGATCATGATTCTTGTGCGGTTTTAGCTTTGATTTCATCCATTTCATTTATCCTTGTCATCTTTAACTTTCTTGTAAATTAATTAAATTACAATATTGTAATACTTTTATGTACTTCGTTTGTTCCCACATTGTTGGGCAATAAACCTTTTGAGTTTTGAGAGAGATGTGATCATACAACACATGGAGAGGTGTACGCAGTCTTTCCAACTAAATAACCTCAGACTGAGAGATAATGGCCCGTGTGTTGTGGAATTTCGCAGAACGATGCAATCTTCTTTTTAAAAGTACCGGTATTATATGGCATCTCAAAATTCACTAAGTTGAGGATCCCAGGATTAAGGCAATTTTAGGGTCAGTCGGTATCCTAGGACTCTGTGATCTCGGGATTGATGCGGTGAAGCATTTTATGATAATTATAGAACAATTTTGTTTTTGTAACGCAGTGCCATCTAGCTCGGAACACTGGAAGAGTAATAATAAAAAGCGTAAATACAATAATAATAATCAAATTTATTTACATTTCAGATCAAAATTATGACAGTTCGCTTTCGAGTCTACCATCAACATATGCGGAAGAAATAAGAAAACCGAGAACTGTGCATTATTTGACCATAAATGTTGAATAAGATAAGTCGCCAGATATCTAAGAGTAAACCTCTCCTGAACAGAAGGCATGAGATGATTTGATGAACCTCTCAGTTTTACTATATAATCTCTCGCCAAGTTGTACATCACTTATGCCTTTGAGAACGTCGGAGGACGAAATGCGCGGAGCCTGCATTTATGTTTTTAAAACAATAAAAAAAATTATTCTTAACGAAGAGAGCGACTGTCTTTTAATTTAACACTGAATAAGATAGTTGTTGAAAAAAACCCGCCCTTATCTTTGTATCAATAATCAATCCATCTTCCTTTTATTTAAGTCTGCATCAAGCACGTCAACATATAATCATGGTCTGATGATGCTTGTTAGTTTTAATCTTAAATATATATATATACCTATATAAGTGTAAATACACTGAACTCAGAAGTACATTACTGTATCATCGAAGGAAAGTTAACACATTTGATGATATAACAATGTCTCTTGATAATATATAGTTATAGCTATCTTTTGAGGTTTATACTGCTTTTTATTGACTAGCTATGGCGTGATATAAATCAAGCCGTAGGCGAGGTTTATATCTACCATAGCTAGTCAATAAAAGCAGCATATACCTAAAAAGCTAGCTATAGCGATATTATGAACAGACACTAGACAACAAAGTAGCTGATATTGCATAATTTGATATCAATATCTGGATCGGTTGATATCAAGCAACATCTCAACCGTTTGAGCATCGACTTCTAAATTGATAAATATACTTCTATGGTTTGAGTTAGTGATATCAATTTTAATAATCGATGGGGAAAGTAAATAATACCATAGATATACGCATGATGCTACAGTGAATCCCATAGCATTGACAGTTATCCATGGAATCAATCAATACTATCTGACCAATTTCCGTACTGATATTGCAAATTTTCAAATTGGAGATTTACCTAGAATTCTTCCCCAGGAGGTTGATAACAATTCATGTACGAGAACAAAATATTTAAATCTTATTTTCTTTAACTATACTGTCTGTCATTGCCATTTGACTTGTTTGGTTGAAGATATGCATGCACATGTCCATTGTGCTGTTAAGTATACAAAATTGTATATTAGTAATTTATTATCCTAAGTGACAACCTATAATCACTTTACCTGTCCCTCACGAAAATTGCTCATGACTTTTTATGAAATTTTTGCTCATATATATCTCATGAAATTTAATGCAGATTTAGAACGTTTTCGCATGAAATGTCTCATCAAATTTCATGAGCTTTCTCATGAAAGTCTCATTAGTAAATTAACAATTGTTTTTTCATACTTCTGAATTTATATTTCTCGCAATTAGGTATTGAAGTATTCTTAGCCTAACCACATTGTCCCACAGCATTGACGCGCCATGTCTTTAATGTTATTTCAGTATTCGCAAAATTAGACCACTATTTGTCATAATCCTACATTTAACTGTAATTGTATATATGTCTATTTTCAATATCTTGCATAGTAATGATAGTTCTAAAGTCAAATAATATATGCATCATTTCGAAAATGCTGTTGCACATCACCAAGATACATCCTATATATTTTTATTTTTATCTTTTATGGACTAACCTTGAAGATCCTGATCGACTGAATAGGCTTTCTTATGGTTATTTCCTTTCACGGCTAGCATGCATAACTTACTACTTATAAGCTAATTTTCACGAAGACCTCATAAATGCTCATGATTTTCTCATGAACGCGATCAACGCATCATGAGAACATCATGAGTCAAATATTTTCTTGTGAGAATATCATGAGACTCATAATAATCTCATGAGCTCTCATAAAAATCTCATGAATCCGCATTAAATTTCATGAGTTCTCATGAAACATTTTCGTGAGGGGTACCTTGCATCTCATATTTCCGGATAAGCAATGTATTTAGCTTATATCATTGCCACTTTTGAACTGTGAATTCATGAAATGTGATCAATTAGATTATATCTTCGTGTTGCCAGACTTACTTAATTATGTTGACACAATACAAAGGTAGCAAATATATCGACATAGTGAGCAGGTAATAAGCGCCTATAAGAATATGTCCCAGAGCTTGTCTATGCTCTTGTGAGCGTACATGCTCCTGTTTTCCAATGTTCTTGGAAATAAACATTTTTGACTATTTCTATCTGATTTCTGCTATTTTCTATCTCCATGTAACCCACTGCACTTTGTGACGTCATTGCACGTGGTCTGCTTTTATCAAAGCTCACTTGCAACAGCCATGTCATTTTTCTGCCGTATTTGCGTATCAGAGGAAGCGACAAGCCTCCGCGAATAAAATTTACATGAACAGCTTCCGCATTTTGAACAAGCACTAATGAATGGGCCGTCCCGGGTACATTTCGTTGCAGATTTGGCGTCATATCACCGATACTGATGAACATTCTTCATTTTCACTAATTTGAGTACAACAAAGTTGACCAAAATGTAGGTTAACACTAGAACCGCCAAGAATTTTACATACCTTTAACCGCCAAATGCAGTCAAAATGACTGCAACATAAAAGATAATGAATAGAACCCTGTAATTACCTGACATCCTAAAATTTCTACCGGTTATTATTGGCTCATCATTTATCATGGTAATTGGACATATTATTGCTATACTTACTTTCATAAACAAAGTGGTTTATATGAGTAAACATATATACTGTGTTATGCACTATATTTTCATTTATGCATTAAAACTAATTATTTAGAATTTGCTGCGAAAAAAATATCACTGTTTATTGGATAGTTGACTTTTTGCAAGTAAGTTATTTAATTTTGTCTAATAGCATTTATTTTACTTTTGGAATGATAAATTCATTTATTATTATTTATATTTCCTAAAGAATTGAAAATTATAATAAAAGGCAGCAAAAAAACAAAGTTCTAATTTGTACTGTAATTGGTTTTTACAGTAACTGCAAAACTGTCATGGTTTCCAAAAATCATTTGGCACAGTTTATACATGTAACAATGATGATTTTGTTTGCAGAACATGGACCACAGCACCATTTTTTGCATGTACTGCAAACATTCCCACCTTTGTTCTTATGTTTGCTTATTTGGCACTCCTTTCGCTTTAGTGCTGTTCTAGCTGGAGATTCTGAAACGGATGCAGGCAAATTGACCTCAAAAGGTTTGAAAATTTGACACATTCTCTCTCCCAAGAAAAGAAGATAATCTCGCCTTGAGATTGATTTTTGGCAAGCAATTTTATATATAATCCATGAATTTAGGGCAACGATGTCCAACAAATTGTAAAATACGTGCATTGGCCATCTGCGTGAGCCCGCCTTCGTGGAATACATACGTGTCATGCTATCGAACATGTCAACGCCATGTTTCGTTTTGTTGTAAAAATTGACCGTTTCGGGAAGATTTTTCGGTCCGCCGCCAAAAGTACAAGATTCATGCATCGACGATAGAACGCAGACTGATTTTTCTGATTTTGATTTATACACCGTCAAAGAACATTTCTTGTTAGAGTTCAAGAAGAATCTTGATTCGTAACGCATCATATCCTTTTCCATTTGAGGTAACTTTTCCGGTAATTCGCGGCGATTCTTCCTGATGGTACCAACCATGGTAATCTTTTGTTCTTCCAATGCAGAGGCAAGACTCAAGGACGTAAAGTAATTGTCACATGTGATGTTATATCCCAATTTCTTGTACGGTTTCACCAATTCACAAACGACGTATTCAGACAAAGTAACATTGCTTGGACGACTTTCCTCCTTTCCCAAATACGGTAAGCTGTTCAGGACATATTTTGTTTCGGTATCACACAGAACCCAGAACTTTATGCCGAATTTATCCGTTTGTTCGGCATATATTGGGTAAATGGGCATCTGCATTTCGATGGCAAGAGCTGTTCATCAATCGTGAGGAATTCTTTAGGGGTGTACATGTCTGGCTATTGTCAATCATACGTTTCCAAATATCACGTATCAAGCAGAACTTGTCGGGATAAAACTCTACTTCGCCGAGAAGTTTTCTCATCAAATCTGAGAAATCCTATAATCTCACGAAAGCGGTTGCGAGACATAGTATTCTGTACTATTGGAATACCCCATTTATCACTCCATAATGCTTCAAGATCAAACTTTGAGGCTGACGTCGCACCACGAATATACATAATTCCAATTACAGCGAGCAGCTCTTCTTTGGAGAAGGACCATTCCGAATCAGGTTTTTGTCGATTGGCTTCAGTTATTGTACATGCATGAATGTGATTCACAATATAGTTATCGAATAGAAGATGAAAGGCGGAAAATACATCGTCTGAGGAGATAGATCGTTTGCAGCGATAAGAAAGTCCGGGTTTAGCTGTGAAGATATTCTTCGAAGAGATCGGTCCTCGTCGCTCACGATTTGTTTCTTGCCACAAAGTACTTTTATCTTTACCCAGATATGGTGGTAATTCGGTTTCTTGTCGGTCTCCGTTATTGTGCCCAGTCGGTCTGATTATTGATTCGTCGTCAATCTCAACATCTTCATTGTCACTAATGGATGAATTTTCACTCTCGATTATAAATTCGTCCATGGTCACCTCTTCGTCATCCGATACTTCTCCATTCAATTGCGTTATCATCTGTAAAGCAGTTTGCGCAGATATTCGTCGACGTCGTGCTGCCATCGTAAGACTTCTACTGTCCTTTTCTGATAGTCAACTTTCTTCTAAAGTGAGCGTATGATGAGAAACTAAACACTTGATCGATATGGTATATCCATGACTTGATCCTGTTCATGTTGATGAATGATGACTCACTGTTTTGTTAGCGTTAAAAATGAGATATCTAAGCTTGAAAGTTGAAGACTAATACTTTACTGATTTGCAGTCAAAATGACTGCAATTGGCGCTTAAAGATATATTGTCGTGTATTTTCAACCATAGATATATTTACTCATGAATTCTAACTTAATTTCATTCCTTGGATATGTGCAATAAATGTCATAGCTTCTGATTATCACAACTAATTCAGTTAAGGCTCTGGCTGTATTCAAAAATTGATTGCAGTCAATTTGACTGCAATGGCGGTTCTAGTGTTAAGACAATGTTTGCCAAGAAGCTTTTTTGCATTGAAATTTTTATCTGAGAGAATAATGGCCACTCCACTGCAGAATGATGGACCAGTGCTCAAACAATGAGACCGCGGCTTTTATCATTGCGGGCAGAAAATTCTGTCGCTCAGCAACGCTAAAATTGCCCGATCAGCCACAAGAAAAGAACAAAGGAAGGAAAAGGAATGATAATTGCTCTCCATTACCGCGGCCTTTGCGGTCATTGTTTTTAGTCGGCGATCATCGCCTTGAAAATTCCATCTTCTTTCTTCCTTCACCGCGGACGAAAGTTGAATTTAATTTCACGAAGAGACTACAAAAGAATACACAAAGGAGAATAGGCTTCAATAAATGGATCCTTTCTATTCCTTAAAACAAATGTACGGATGGGTATTAAGCCCCTGACACCCTAGCAAACACAGACCTGCTAGCGAATCTACGCCTTCAGTATATTCAAATCTTTTCATCTTCTAGGCGTGTGTTAGGATTCAGTTGAGAAACAGCGATCTATCCTCCGGGTAAGAAAAAAAGCAATGGAAATATACTTTTTCAGACTAATCACTGCTACAACATGGATATCCAAAGATGCATTATAGGGAAAAAGAATGTCTATGCAAAGGCAAAGATTGATGTACAGGATTTGTTTACATGTGTGGATCGCAAAAAGCATACTGTATTTATTGATGGGATGAATTTAATGACAGGATCAGTTTACATGTGGGAAACGCAACAATTGAATGATTCTGATTTATCTTTGTGACATATCTTTCAAGGACATATCATTACCTATTCAGTATTTTGTCAGCCACTATGTGTGGGACCCCGCTCGTCTGGGTTTGAGTGTTCAGGTTGGGGGTCGAAACACAACTAGACGAGTACCTGCTGATGACTGACTGACGGACTGGAATATTATGTTTTATATCCCTTAATCGGTAGCTGAAGTAGTGGTCGATGTATTGTAATTCAAATGAAGAAATGTGGAATTACATGAAGTATTATAGACGGATGAAGAAACTGGCGATAACAAATTCAAGTGAAGAAATAGTATTTTCCATGTGTAGTCTGAGATATAGTGTGTGTAGTTTCATTGCTTTCGGTGTAGTAGAATGTCATTGTAGTTCTATTGTTTACCTCCATTATCCACTTTCCACTTATCCACTCTTACCATTGCTGTGTGTAGTGTCAGATATAGTTCACTTGTAATCAGTGTAGTAGCATCGTTGTATTTCCATATTTTACCTCCACTTTTCCAATTTTTATTCATCGGTTTCCTGTTGTTTTATAAAATCCATTTTTAATTTCCTTAACCTATGGTGACCATTGTCTTATTCTATTTCCACTATCAGCATCTGTAGTCGGTACAGTATAGTAGACGTCTGTTTTGAACGTGCATGCGGCAGTGTTTGGAATCTATGGTATTAGTATATTACCAGCAAGAAAGAGTAGTGTTACAAGTCTTAAGATTTCCATTTTCACCAGATATTGGGCCAAAACTGATCAATTTTAATTCGTTGCCACAAGAAAGCTACATTGAGTTCTTTTAAGAACTGATTAATCCAATGGTTACAGTAGCATTGCCTTTGTACACTTGCGGATTGGAGAACGCCATCAGTCCTCATTAGGACTACTTTAACTAATAATTCAAATTAGTAAGCATTATATTCTATTATAAATGGCTACCGGGATGACTTTCATCATCGTATGAGAAATATCATAATTGCATTAACTGCCAGCTGCACATCTTTTGATCCATCATTTATTTCATTCCGTTCTATTGTTAATCAAAGTGTCTATGGGGAAAGTGACCTCATAGAATTGCGACATAGAAATTTAGATGACCTAAAGTTCCATTCAGAAGTGAAGATCATAGATGTCTTCGGTCGCTTTGGATTTCTATGCTTAGCCGTCGAGCATGCTTCGAGAGATCATGCATCTTCACTACTTACAGGCGTCCGGTGTGAATGGACCTTTCAAAATGGCCAGACTTTTGATTTTTGTAATACAGGAACTGGGCTATTTCATTGGATATCCTTATGAAAGAAGATGATGTATCTCGAGGAAAGTTCAGTTATCGCAATTACACAGCGTACTTTTCACTCCTGACGACGGACTTCACGCTGCTCTTCCATACAGTAGAGTTTCATTTATCCTACTCTCATTCTTTCGTGCTAGGTGTTTAACAAGAGTGCAGAGGGCACCTCATTTATTGCTCCTCTATTTGACCCGATTTGGATTTCAACTCAGGTGTCCCAGACACTGAGCGAACACTCTACCACAAAGCCAAGTTAAAAACAGCTGTTACTGGATTGTTGCAAAACAGTAACAGTCTCTTCTTCAAAACAAATAATGACTACATGACTGAATGACATTGACAGCATGGCTCAAGTAAAGGGCAGCATGATGTAAAGTCATGTCAATTTGTTGAAAAAAGGCCTGAATTGTGCTTTCCACTTTCTCTCCGTACAATCGCCCTTTGACTCTGTGACGTCACGTGAGGGTTCCACGTCAGTACAGGAGGGGCGCGCTAGTTAATTATCGTAAAAGGTGCAAATTCATTTCTCCTGAGAATCACCAAATGATGAATCTGCGAGCTGTACGTCACTCATCTGTCCTCAACAGGAAGGAACGAAGAATTTCCTTTTCAGTTTGATTATAAAAATGGTAACTTGTTAATGTCAAGAATTCTTTTCATCTCGTTAAAATCCCGAAACGTCAATGACTGAAAGAAAAGAAAAAACAACGCAGGGCCTTTCGAACGATAATCTGTCAGGCATATTCATGAGACACACTCCTGTATTGACGGATTTAAATAACGATAATGAAGTCACTGAATAACAAAATATCACAAGAACAGTTATTTACGCAACTAGTGATAGCACTCCACGAGTTAGATATTTTTAATCTTAAATACTCAAATCTAACGAGTTCGAATGCTATGATGAAGCATAGTCTATGGATGAAGCAATCTCATGCACGCATACTTTCTATGGTATTGTTAATTTCTATGCATGCACGAGCTGCGTAGAGAGTATATGGTTTTATTTGACAACGTGCTATGATGATCACGGACAGATTGTGATTGGCATGACTATGATGATCAACAATATTTGAATAGAAATTTAGCCTGATCAATCGTGAAAATATCTATTCACAGATCTAGTCTGCACTAAAGCAGGATAAGAGCAGTCATAATTAGGATAGATTGCGCTCCTTCCAGTGCATTGGAGTGAACATTATCTCCCACGCGGGCAATAATCTGCTTTATAGGTCAAATATTGCGATAACATATCTACAGTACACTGTAAACCATAGACCGACAATTATCCTACAAAATTACTGACAAAATCAACCGACGATTGTCACCTCCAATATCCTGCGATATCCGACGAATTTGTAGGTTCTCCACCGACATCGAAACAGATGCTTTGTATGCAAATTAACTAAACAAAACTGTTGAACATTTTTTCGATTAGTGATTGCTTGACTTTTGGGCAATCTGCATTATTGTGTGGCAAAACCATGATTTAATAATTTTGACATACTATAATTAATTACCTACATTTTTGATAAAATTTAAGCTATAATTCATTGCTATTCATTTTGTCGCCTTTTGTCAGATATTGTAGGTGTTCAGTGGCAATCATCCTACAAGAACTAACAATGACCGACAAAATAGATTTAGTAGGATAAATGTCTGTCAATTGTCAGTCAACGGTTTACAGTGTACATGCACGGAGACAAATAAAATGCTGTTTTATTAATGACAGAAATTATCATTGTTGCATAATTTAGAGGCTTCATCGCACAGAGCAATGAAGGAAAAAGGAATGTTCAATGTTCTCTCACACCTCTTGACAAATTCCTTGACATTTCTGGACCCATTCTCTTTATAGTTTGATGAAAACGATCTGAAGAATGTTAATTACACCATGAAGTTTCTTAATGGACATAAATGTCGAGACAGCAGCCAAGACTCTCTGATATTTCTGCCCGCAAAAAGCCCATCTGAAGAGTGCTTTAATAACGATGACCTGAAGGTTCATTACTGCCCTCTGATTATCAATCATCATGAAAGACCTCTTCAGATGGGGCATTATTCGGATTATAACCTGAATGAATGAATATCTTTGTCATCCGGGATTCAATGCCAGTTGCATTTCCATTGTGACTGCATTAAAGCCTTTGCGAATAGAAATCTGATGAACATCTATGATTCACACATAAAGCCATTGCCCTGTATGCTGCTCTTAAGAAGCCTATGAATATAACTGACTATGAATGTAACTGATGATGTAGGGATGTAGAAACATTTGATATTGCCCTAACAGCTTGAAAGTCTATGAATGTTTGCAACCCGAGTAATTTCAGGTTTCTATCTAAAAATGATTTGGAATATTCTTTTACCAAGCATTTTGTGGGTTTTATGGCGCAGGCTACCGTTTATAGTGAAAGAGACGAGCGTGCATGTGGCGGTCATCCATCCACGCTTCAGATATTCTGTTGCAAATTTCTCCTTCGTAATCGAATCTTCACAGTGACTATTTCTCACGTTTTCCCAAAGTTCACAGCATGCCATAAGCCTAATTTTCTTCCATGCATTGTCTTCTGTACTACAAGGAGCAAAAAACTTCCCATACACCTGATTTCTGGCTATTTTAGTGATTTGTTACTTTTCTGCCATTTTTTCATCATCAAACTATTTGACTTCTTTATTTGTCGCTCAATATCATTCGAAGAGTATATTTTTGAAATCCCCACTTCAAATATTTCCGCCAGAGATTTGTTGGCTCACTCGCTGCCGCAGCGGCCAAACTTGTCGTCACTCGAAAGAGCAAAAAGGTTTTGACTTGTCAGCGTCGGTCGACAAGGAAACTCGAAACCTGCGCTAAACTCGCTCACACGTGGCCGCTTGAAGAGGAAGGCTGGAGATAGAATCAAGTTGAGCGGGCTAATTTTCGCAAAAGCCATTAGTTGAGTGTTGGTCCCTCCTGGACGATACATCATCGATGTAGGCGCTCAGTGAAATTGAAATCATAGAGATAGAATCTGCGACGAGAGACTGTTGTCGCCATAACAATTCCTTTGACGGCTAGACGAGGGTCTTTCGAACAGCAGGAAAGGAAGTGAACAAGATGAATGTCCTTTAGCTGGACAATGCATTTCAATCAAAAATGAGAGAAGACGGACCACATGAAGAATTCCGCAGATGAAAATAAGGAAGGTGAGCCATTGAGGAGAAGCGTGTCGTCTCTCGCAAAATTCAAATTCAGTGCCCAACAGATAGCAGTAGTAGTCGTGTTTATTGAGTCAATAATGAAAATCATTTTATACAATTGTTGACAAAGCGCATCACATATGGTAAAAAGAGAAATATCGAACATTAGTACGAGAACACTGTAAACTGTAAACAGTCACTTATCAGACAATTTGTGAGCCACATCAGTATTTTGTCACTTACTGCGTATTATCAGACAAATTTCCTGTTTATCAGACAATTTTTGTCTCATCGCACGAACTAATTTACATTACTGCGTTTACTGCTTATCATACTACTTAAGACTAATATATACACTTTTATTGAAATTGGATGGTATCCTTGATAATTTTCAATTATAGAATATACAATGTTGTAAATAAGTAGGGTTCTTTGTAAAAAACCTTGAGGCATGGCAATAACAGGTCTGGATATTTGATGCATTGATGTCATCTTTTAATTCTGTTTTTACAATGTTTTTTACAGCTTTTAAGGGTCTATATACTTCCCTAAAGTTGACATTGACAAAGCGAACTTGTAAAGTACCAGAGTTGTTCATAATGCGAGTGTGAATGAGTGGAGCAGAGTTAGAACCTGTGTAATTAAGAGTGACTAGTTGCCATTAGCTGATGTTGAATAGTTTGATCATATTTAAAAACTTTGAGTTTGAGAGACAATACTTTTAGAAAAGTAGACAGAATTGTCTGATATTTTGGCGAATAATTGTCTCATCTTGTCTGCTCTGAACAGCCACTTTTGGTTGTTCATTGTCTCATGTTGTCTGTTGCAATTGTCTGATCATTTTGTCTGATTTTTGGCTGTCTACAATTTACAGTGAACAGTCAGAAACGTATTTCATTGATCGAGGCATTTTTTCAGGAACTAACTTAAATAAAATATGGTGCTCATCTGTACAGACTGTTAAAAAAAGGAAAGAAAGCAATTCACGACGCTCAGTAAGTACGTTACGGGAACAGTTGCAAGACTGGTTGTCCATTTTGCAGTTTATAATCTTATGAGCACGGCGATCGATTGACAACAAAGGCTGAGAGCTATGGCAGCTTATGGCGACAAAAGCAGGGCAACAAAATTCAAACAGTGACCTTATGTAGCTCGTATAGATCAAATGAAGCTCGTCACGATTTAGGAAGATGCTTTCTTCCTAATTTCGTCGTTGTGCGAACGGAAATCAATATCTTCGTCCAAGGTAACTCCAAGAATCTTCATTTTTGCACTTCTTTTGAACGACAGCGAAACGTGAATGGGATTGCGACGTCCTATACTTAGCATTGTCTTACTCTTATCGGCATTGATGTCTAACTTGTTCGTAGCACATCATTGGTTTACATTATTGATTTCGATATCGATTGTCTGAGGAGAATTTTCATCCCTCAACAAAGGCGTAATCATAAATGCACTGTAAACCGTAGACCGACAATTATCCTACAAAATTACTGGCAAAATCAACCGACGGTTGTTACCTCCAATATCCTGCGATATCCGACGAATTTGTAGGTTCTCCACCGACATCGAAACAGATGCTTTGTATGCAAATTAACTAAACAAAAACTTGAATATCGATTGATTTTTTCGATTAGTGATTGCTTGACTTTTGGGCAATCTGTATTATTGTGTGGTAAAACCATGATATATTTTGACATAATTTAATTAATTACCTACATTTTTGATAAAATTTAAGCTATAATATTCATTGATATTCATTTTGTCGCTTTTTGTCAGATATTGTAGGTGTTCAGTGGCAATCATCCTACAAGAACTAACAATGACCGACAAAATAGAGTTTGTAGGATAAATGTCTGTCAATTGTCAGTCAACGGTTTACAGTGTACATCGTCAGCATATTTGATCATGAGAGTTTGAGAGCATGCAGGCGATAGATCACCAACGAAAAAATTAAAAATGAAAGGACCGATTCTTGAGCCTTGAAGTTACCTACACTGTAAACCGTTGACTGACAATTGACAGACATTTATCCTACTAAATCTATTTTGTCGGTCATTCTTGGTTCTTGTAGGATGATTGCCACTGAACACCTACAATATCTGACTAAAAGCGAAAAATTGAATAGCAATGAATTATGGCTCAAATTTTATCAAAAATGTTGGTAATTAATTAAAAAATTATGTCAAAATAAATCATGGCTTTGCCACATAATAACACAGATTTCCCAAAAGTCAAACAATCACTAATCGAAAAAATCAATCAATTTTCAACAGTTTTTGTTTTGTTAATCTGCATACAAGGCATCTGTTTCGATTTCGGTGGAGAACCTACAAATTCGTCGGATATCGCAGGATATTGGAGGTAACAACCGTCGGTTGATTTTGCCAGTAATTTTGTAGGATAATTGTCGGTCTACGGTTTACAGTGTAGTGATAGTCAGTAATAGGTGGGAGCATGCATGAACACATTATGATTGCAGATTGCAATTCATTGCTCTTTTCAGTCGATGAATTCAGTTCAGAGGAATCAATTAATTGAAATGAAAAGAGAGATCATTGAACAGGGATGGTCAATTTGCTGGCGCCAGCAGGTTTTTGATGGCTGCTGGCATTTTAACGTGCGATGCTGACACCAGCAAATTTTTCATTTCAAACATTTTTCACAATTATCATATCAATCAAACACGACGATTTCCGCTTAGATTTCACCTTCATTGCTACTTCCAAGTACTAATTCACCGCTCATTTTTCGCTCGAAGTTGTAGCGAATGAACAACTGGTCAAATTTCCGGCCGAAAGATTCGCACATAACCTGTTGTGGAGCAGACGGTCCATTGAAACTTCTCTTTCAGCAATCGCTTACGGAACTAACTTATTTTTTGATGACGTCACTAAGTGTGCGATGCACTAGGAAGTCAAACCTCATCGAAATCAACGATCGACAGATCATTTTTGTGCAAGATTTCGAGATTTTCGAATACCAATTCTTTTAGATAATACGTAGCCATAATCTATAATTGCTTGCAATTTGAAACAATTCCATCTTCTGTTGAACACCGACAGAATCATTCTAGAAACATGTATTTTATTTTCACCAAGATACCAGTTACCGGTTCTGTATGTAGTTTAATCTCTTTTCATGCTAATCAATTCATAAAGTACAGTTGACAGTTTATCCACAGTTTGTTATCGTGAAAACACAAGCGTAGGCTAGATCAGAACGAAGGAGAAGCTTTGCATGGATAACATACAATTTGCAATAAATTTAATGCATAGTATTGAAACCGAAGCTCTAGCTAAATTGAATATTCAACCCGAAATATACAGAAGGCATATTGATGACATCCCAATAGGGTCAATGCCATTTGACGTAGGCTCATATACGTGCTTACATACAACTGGTATCATAAAGCTGAGCATTCAAACATTACTTTACGCAAGGATGCTTTTTTACCATGGCATGTAAAACAAAATTTCATGAGCAATCAGTCAATTGCTAAACGCTGCAATGACGATATCAGAACACAAGAAAATATAAGCGAATTCCAGAGTATACTAATCGATAATGGTTATAATAAAAGCGACTGCCGAGAGGCAAAACCCAAGAACAAGCAGGAAAACCAAAACCACATAAAACACAGCTAATTTCAAATTGCCTTTTGTAAACGACAGATGCAATCGCAAAGTAAATAAATTAATCAACAAATACAAATTCCCCATAAAAGTCACAAACGAATATGGCATGAAATCGGCATCATTTTTTAAGCACAAAAGTAATAACCAAATTTATAATTGCCAGATTTGCCTCGAATGTAAGAGAAATATTTGCCGGGAAAAGTTTATTGTGTACAAATGCACCTGTACAATGTGTAATGAATTCTGTATCGGCAAAACAGCTAGAATGCTTAAGAAGAGGCATCAAGAACATAAGCGCCCTTCATCAACACTTAATAGACAAACAATCAAATAATGGCGCTGGTCGGTCTCATTAGGAAACTGACCAACACATGAGATACAACAAGAACAGAAGCCAAAGCAATCACACAACCACACCGATCTCGTCAAGTTTGGCTCTAAAATGTAGTCCTAGGATAGTCAAAAGTTTGACGCGCCTTGAACGTTTAATGTCTGCCAGTGGGAACGCACCACCTGTCCTCTTAAGGGCAAACCTTAAGTCTTATTAACTATAAGTTTATTAAAATTATGAAACATTTAGACGTCGTTATGGGAATGTCCCAGCTTCAACACAACTTAAACCAGCAATCAGTAGGAAACATAAATCACCTTTTTACAATTTAACTTTACAGATCGTACATGCAACACAGTTCTATATATATATATATATATATATATATATATATATAATATATATAATAAATATATATATAACTTTATTTAACTTCAAATATCTAACTTTTCCTTTATTATATCGGCCCTTATTAATTGAAAAGGGGAGTTTTGATTGAAATATTTTTTCTCATTTTACCCCATGGGGGTAGGTTTGTTTTTAAATGACCACAGCGCAGATCATGTTTTTTTCTCGGGTTATTTCTCCCCTGAATCCATTCTCCACTGCATTTTGAATTCATCGGCAGAACTTTGAAATTGATTTTCTTTCGAATAAAGATTTATTGTTATTGTTAATCAAACATCTCAAGTTTTCATCGTCTTCAGAGACAGTGGAAAAGTGTGCAAACATTTCAGCGTACTGCCCTCCTTCCTGTTATGTTATCGCATTTTCGATACATTGTGAGAACTGGCGGAGAGTCAATAGAACAAGACCAAGGGACGATCGCACACGAGTCTAATTCTACAAACATTGGCCGGAGAGCGAAGGAAATGGATGAAGAGAAGAGAGGGGCAATATTTCAGAAACTTATGACTGCAATTACAGTCCAAGCAAGTCAGGATTTGACATTTTATACACCAAGCCAAATATTGCTTGAAGATTGGGATATTTGTATACATGCATTAGCGCTGTTGACAATGCTTCTCATTTCGTATCGAATCAACGGCGTTCCGTATTGCTCGGTTGGAAGAGAAAAAAGCGACTGAAAACAAACATAATTGTGCAGCTCTCGAACCAGGCGCTAGCCACGGAAATGAATATTGAACGCCCCTCACAATGGCGCGCGCGCGGAAAATGTATGACTTCCAAGCGGACTAACAATACTTATTCAGCATCAATCAAATTTCCTTCGACGCTGCTGCTCGACTGATTGCCTGAAAGAAGCAGAAGAAGGAAGAGGCCTGAAAGTACACATCTCTTCCTTCTTGCGCACTACTTGCGGCTTCTCTAATTCCATGCGTGCCGGGGGGTTCATGCTAAGAGGAGAAATGTGTGATGATATTACTATGAGCATCTGATTAATGCTGCGGATATGTGTGGTCGGAGCTCTGTGTCATCTGCTGAGAATGATTCGACTTCTATGACCTGAGATGTAAAAGCACAGACACAGAAAAGGGATTTATTCTGCGGATATCTATGATCAAAGCTCTGTGTCATCTGCTGAGAATGATTCGACTTCTATGACCTGAGATGTAAAAGCACAGACACAGAAAAGGGATTTATTCTGCGGATATCTATGATCAAAGCTCTGTGTCATCTGCTGAGAATGATTCGACTTCTATGACCTCAGATGTAAAAACACATACACAGAAAAGGGATTTATTCTGCGGATATCTATGGTCGGAGCTAGGTGTCATCTGCTGAGAATGATTCGACTTCTATGACCTCAGATGTAAAAACACAGACACAGAAAAGGGATTTATTCTGCGGATATCTATGGTCGGAGCTAGGTGTCATCTGCTGAGAATGATTCGACTTCTATGACCTCAGATGTAAAAACACAGACACAGAAAGGGATTTATTCTGCGGATATCTATGGTCGGAGCTAGGTGTCATCTGCTGAGAATGATTCGACCTCTACGACCTCAGATGTAAAAACACAGACACAGAAAAGGGGATTTATTCCTCGGATATCTATGGTCGGAGCTCTGTGTCATCTGCTGAGAATGATTCGACCTCTATGACCTCAGCAGAAATGTCGGTGTATTTCACAGCACCTCTTAGGGTTCTTTTTATTCAAAATTGTAATCAATGCAGGAGGGAAATTGAAAACAAGCACCTGCTGAACAGATATTCTGAAATTCAAATTTCTGATTTGCCCAAATAAAATGCAAGAAAATGGGAGAATACACGGGCAAGTCCACGATAAATACATTGCGGTCAATTATGACCCGGACAAAGAATGAAAATGAAGAGATGGAGCAAATATTACTTCACAGAACCATGGAGGACCTGCAATAACTAGACCCATCATTCCAGCGTTGGTTTTGAACCAGGGATGCGGAGTCGGAGTCCTATCATTTTTGCTGGAGTCGGAGTCCTATCAAATGATGGGACTCCGGACTCCGGCCTATAGCTAGACCCGAAATATAATACAAACAAATTATTCATTCTCGTTCATAGCTGTCACTGTCTTGATGTCAACATTTTTCATCAAACAAAAGCACAGAGACAGTAGTGCATGCAAAACTTGTAATAGTTGAGTGAATGACCCGTGATAGTGAAAAAGGATTGTCTTTTCACTCGGTGATTTAGTAGAGAAGACAAGCCTTCCTAGCCTCGATCACACCTACGCGCCAAAGGTCACATCAGAGACAAAAATTAAATGCGAGTTTGTTTGAGAACATTGCCTCTTACCCTCACGCTAATCGTGTGTGATGGGTCCTCTAAAGCGCATATTAAAATCTATAATCGAAAATGTACTAATTTTTTTAGATGGATGGGGGATTTTCCTGCCTGGTAGAGACTGGAGAAAAACCATGTGAAGCACACATCAAGAAGATGGGAGGAGTCGAGTTGTATGCATTCAACTTAAAGCGACATTTGATAAACTTTCATCGAAAATGACTGATAATTGATATAGCAATGATCCCTAAAAATAGGTTCAGGTAAGCCTATAATGATCTATGACGTAGGTTACCAGTTAATTTTTCAAAAAACTTGGCTTTATATATTGGCCACCCGGAGTCGGAGTCCCCCGGTTTCATCCCTGTTTTGAACGACCCTTCGATTGGTTGCCTTGTATTTTGGCATGAAGGTCCACTTTTACCTGAGATGCTTCGTCGGCGCAGAAAACGTGCTCATATCACCTGAGCCTCACCTCAAGCATCTTTGAACGTGGTGGCGCCTCATGACATGACTATGACAGGTGACTCCTGCAGTTCGACGGAACAACTTCGTCTCTTTGACACCAAATCGACGTCCCTTTTGGCACGCACGACTCTCGTTATTTATATGCCACTTCTGTAAATTCACTGTGAGGTGACTATCAATAGCGAAGTAATGATCATTCCAGATATTGCATTTACAGAAGCCGACTTATTTTCCTGAATGATTTGATTTTGCTGCTCAATGGTACTATTTAACTTTTGGTCAATAAAAGGCATAGAATTCCGACACTACAATAAATTGCCACTGGAGCAGACATCGATATTGAAAACAATGCTGCGTCAAGGACATAGCCGTTGAAACGATGAGAGCTTCCAGTGGTTGAAATTGTTTACAATTGTTACATAAAAAAGCATTTTGATAGAGTAACATACAATAAATCGCCTTACGACAGCAATCTACAGCTGTTGCATGTTTCAGTAATTCGATCCTTTTCAACATCTAGAAACATTGATTTGGTGCCTGATTCACTGTTGATAAATAGCCGCAGGTTCATTGCTGCAAGGACTCGAGACTATTTTTCATTTGTGCAACTCGAGGATTGAATGAAGTAACAAGGTCCGTCTTTAACAGGATAAATTTTGATCCTTTCAAAAGTTGCCAAAATGCAGACCGGAATCCAGTCACAAAGCTGTAAAATCGAGGTTTTAGTTTCACAGACTTGCAAACTGTCGAGAAACAGTAATCTGATTTGAAATGTATTAATTTTTCTGTGCCGTAAAAAGGGGTGAGTTGAGACAGACGGGGTGAGTTGAGACAGACGGGGTGAGTTGAGACAGACGGGGTGAGTTGAAACAGACGGGGTGAGTTGAGACAGACGGGGTGACAACTCACCCCGTCTGTTTCAACTCACCCCGTCTGTCTCAACTCACCCCGTCTGTCTCAACTCACCCTGTCTGTCTCAACTCACCCCGTCTGTTTCAACTCACCCCGTCTGTCTCAACTCACCCCGTCTGTCTCAACTCACCCCTTTTTACCCCTTTTTTTTCACCCCTTTTTAATATCGTAAAAATAGTCTTATCATAGCAAATACGTATTTACAAGAGTAGCGAGCATATAGGACTTCTCAACTGACATTAAGCCCACATAGTAATGGATTCTTTTCAAAGTCTCTCAACTCACCCCGTTCGAGATTTTTTCGTCACTGTTTAGGCTTTTCTCGATTAAATGGGTTTAATTTCAATATAAAGCGTCGAAATAGCACTGATTTGTAGCTTATATCCTACTTAATAGTTCTGCAAAATTTCAATAGCTAAATCATCCGGAATTTGAATTTTATCCAATTTTATTCTACCAGTAAATTTGGATTTTATCAAAAGTTGCTAATAGATGGTGATGAAAATTTTCCATGGAAAATTATGGAAAAAATTGAAAAATTTTGGAAAATATTAGAAAATTATGGAAAATTTTGGAAAATTTGGGGGTTTTTTTGATAGTAACTTTTTTTTGATGAGTAAAGAATATCCATGATAGTTTCAAGCTTCTGGCGTATTGTCCGACATCTTCGTTGAGGATACGCATCCTCCATTTCTAGTTCAGATGGTTCAGATAGTTCCAAATGAATTTCAGATATGATCCACATGAATTGGAGATCTCCAGATGAATTAAAGATCTTTTCAAAGTTGAGCGTGTGACAAATATCTGAAATTCAGCTAGAGAAATCTGAAATCCATATCTTATGTCTGAAATTCATTTAGAAAGATCTAAAATAGACATGGAAAAGTTGCAGTTGGTTACAAAAGTTAACATACAGGGATGATAGAGAAGTTTTCGGTCTTTGAATATTACATAGTCTTTTCAAACGACTATAAAAACTCTCCAAAACAAAGGAAAAAACGTCAATCAGCGAAAAATAAATTTCAAAATTTTCCAATGGAAGATTTTTCAGAAAATTTTGAAAAAATTGGAAAATTTTCCATTTGCATCACTACTAATAGACAGACCATAATCCAATCGCAAATTTATAAAATCGTGGTTTACTTCGTTTCACAGAAATCCTGACTTGCAAACTGTTGAGAAACATCATTTGCATTATTCGAGTTTCAGGGACCACTGCCAAAGCTATCCAAGATCAAACACATGGAACTCCTCCACAAGCTCGAAAGTATAAAATTGAGATTCACAATTAGCATGATGTATGACATTTCCGCGGGTACTCATTAAGTACTACTTATTGCGCACTACTGACATGCCGTCAAATAACCAATGATGCTTTTTGTAAGTACTGTTCCAAACACTGGCATTTCAGGGGCGTCGTCGAAATGTCATTTAATGTGCTAATAATAGAGAAAATCTAAGATTTACAAGGGAATGGCAGCAATAGAGATTTGTGTCGATGTTGAGAGAGGTGAACTAGGCCTGCTGATAATTCCTGATATTGGATGAAATGACAGCCATTCAAGTTTGTTCCCATTTTCAATTGAGGATGCAGCTCAATATTTAATTATTCTGTTTATATTGTGTTTGCAAAAGTATACTAAAAATTAAGCATATATGCTTAACATCGCCATTGTAGTGTCCAAAAGTACGCTTCAAGATAAACAGAAATTTGGCAGGCATTTGTTCTTTTGATGCAATGGTTTACTGTGTACAATTTAGCATCACTCGTAATGATGATATTAGCATCAATTCTGTGGAAAGATAAATTAGACATTTCAGAGACCGGATGCCCTTCCTGTCTACTTCCAGTGACTCTCTCGGGGGTCGACCTCTACACCAACAGATCGCTAGGCCAAGCACTCAACCACTGTGCCACGGAGACCGGATGCCTTTCCTGCCGACTTCTAATGACTCTCTCGGGGGTCGACCTCTACACCAACAGTTCACTAGTCCAAGCACTCAACCACTGTGCCACGGAGACCTTCATCTGGGAATTTACCGCCTCTGCTATTTACATAGCAATGTGCATTCTCAATAAACAATAGAACTGGAACGGGATGCTCTTCATCAGTTAATGGATTTGCGATCTTCTTTCCTTGTTCTTACAATAATCTGAAATGTGCACTTATGGTCCCAATGTGAAAATCGAAGAATTCTTGTTGTACTTCAAAAATTGAAAGAAGACTTTTCATCCAATGACCTTAAGTAAAAGAAAATAAACTCATAATGTAATGTATTATCTTAAGCGCTTTCGATGACTCTAATCATAAGATAACGTCATGATACAGGAGGATTCAAAATAATCTTACACTGAAAGTTATAGACATTCAAATTACGTACTGTATATGATAAAGCACTGATATTTTACTTTACACATTTCCGAATAAATGCAAGCACTAGGCCTACTAGTAAATTTGGATTTTATCAAAAGTTCCCAAAAGACAGACCAAAATCCAGGCGAGTCCCTTTAGTGGACGAGTGCATTAAATCTATGACGAGGACTTTCTATGTGTAAGGCAATATATCTGTGGTTTACATAATTTATTTCACGAACAATTGTGTACATACTTTATTTATGAGATTTGACACCAGTAATGTCGTTTTGCCATAGATAACTCAAAATTTCCTCCTATGCATCCAATGCAAAACGACACCAGTAATGACGGAAATAGACATCAAAGGTGATTTCATCTGCTAGCTAGAAATAGATATCTAAACATAATGTAAAATTATCAAAGAATACAAAGCAATCATCAACATAGAAATAGATTGTTTATCTGAAGTTGATTAGAATGAAAATTGACTCAAGGTAGCAGCACATTCGGAGGAACTAAGTTGGGGCATGAAGAACCAATGAAAGGCCTAGAATTGCATGTGTGACTGATTCTAGTCCAATGATACAACTGTTGACAAGTGCATCTAAGTGAAAATGCGTGCGATTTTTGTGCCACTATTGTGCATTGCATGAAGCTTTACTTCCATTTTCCATTTTTTTACTTCCAGAAGTTTTATTGTTTTCAATTTCTATGATCATCAATTTCATACACTACATGTGAAAATCCTATGCTTTTCCACTAACACACTGTAATTCTTCTACCTCTGTTTTTGTTTTCATCATTGTGTTATTCTTGCAAATGAAATGTTGAAATGTCTTTGATGAACCATTTGAGATCGATAAGGGATGGCTTTTTCATATTATATTTTCCTTCAAACTATGAATTCCATGAAGTTTCCTACCGAATAAAATATTGTTTAGTTTGAAGAATCATGTACTCGTATCACTGGGTACAACCTCTAAGATATACCTTTTATGGCGCACTTCCTCTGTTCTACACGAAAATTTGGCATTGCTTCTTGTAGAATATGTCATTTGCAATATAGAATTTGATTTGGTGAACAAAGTCTCACTTCACTGATAATATCAAATTATAAAGAGAGTTGTTGCTAATAGATATGAACAGAATATACATCGGAAGAGCGTGGCCAAGAGATATTGACGACAGAACCATTTAATGCATTTGCTCATTGGTAGAATTAATAGTTCTGTAAAGAGTGCACAATTTAGGGTTTGAAATGATAGAAAAGTTCGATGACAAGCTCTTTTTCAAGTGAGAGAGTCCATGAAATATTGAAAATGAATTCTCGTTATGTCATGATTGGAGCGAAAATAGTGGAGAATTTCAAAACATCTACTACCTGTTTTTCGTGCGATGTTAAATTCGTATTGCTAGAAGATAAAAAACAACAATGCTGTTATCTTACACATTTCAATTATCATCACATCATCTGATCAACCGCTTGCATATTGATTTCCATAGTGTGAAAATCTGTTTGGATTTGTTAACAAATTGTTCAAAGAATCTTACTCTGAATGCGTCAGTGAGTTAATTAAGACGGCTGGTTATGAAATGATCTTGAACTGGGGCCTGAGCTTTTTCTTTGATATCGAATGGGGCATTGATATCTTAGAAAAACCTATCTATGAATCAGTGATTTCAGACACCAGTAATGACGGAAATAGACATCTCATAAATAGTATGACTATTGTATCGATATGACACCGTTAATGCTGCCATTGATATCGTCCACTCTTCGATATGGCAGCATTACTGGTGTCATATCGATACAATAGTCTTATATTACATGTACTGTACACATTAAATCAATGATATAGAAATATAGATTTTCATAGAAGTCGCCAGTACTTAAGATAACTAGAACGTATCCAGGAAAAGAAGATGGGATACAGGGATGAGTGAAATAAATAGCTATGAAAAGAGATAATGTAAGTAAAAAATATACATACATGCTAAAATCGAGACATCTTATTTCCGGAGAATTGATTGCAGTCCCAGAGATGCTTGCATATTGAGCTTCTTTGATCTTTACGGCCTCTCAATCTTGTTATTCCCCACTAAGGATTGTGCTATTTGATTCGGATTGTACTTCATCAATCAATCCTCGAATGAAACAGCAAATTATTGAATGTACTGTATCTCTGGGAAACTTCAGCATTGCGCAATTGAGCTTCGCTTCATTCTCCGTCGTTTGGTTTGGGAAGTGACAAATGAATCATGACTTACAATCTTATCAAGCCGCTTTTTATTATTAAATTTCGAACCTCATCGCTCGCACTCAAGATAAAGGTCAACAGAAGTAAGTAGAAATGAGTCAGAAGTGATAAAATCTCTCGCCAAGGCAAAATACACGAAATACATGTACAGAGAATTGATGCGGAAATTAGATGCGTGACAAAAGCTGAATATATCAACAATTCATCACGCAAAAACAATGCAAAAATATGGAAGTTTTCGCATCACTAAATTCAATCTGCAAAACAGTTTCTTTCAATTACTTACTCTACGCTCAATCGTAGGATGTTTCTGATAAATGCAAAATACAAGTTTCTCAAAATTGATAATAAATATTTGAAATGCTACTGCTCTAAATAAAAGCAGTAGTAAACTTTTAAGAGGAATTTAATTATTAGAAATTGAAATTGGGCTCCGCCGTCCGTAATTGAAATAGACGACAAAATTAGCCCTGTTTCAACGAACAATTGTCGAATTTTCTCAATGGCTCTCCTCATTTGGCATTCTTGTGAATTCCATTCTTCCAATTTCCAAATTTGAAAAGCATTCTAAAGACGGGACTGCTGCGAAAAATTTACCCTATTTTATACCAGATAGGCAGAAAATTTCATAGCTGGCCCTGGAAAATAGACTGTTATGGAATTTTCGCTTAAATAATGCAAAGTCCATTAGAATAATATATCAGCATTGTTTTGGATCAACATAGTGTTCCAAGGCTTGTTTGAAAGAACAAAAGGAGCAAGAGGAAAGAAGCCGACAGATGGCCATCAGAAAAAGTTGAAAACAGTTACAGCAAAAAAAGGAAAATAGCTTTGTGACAATAAATTCGATGCTTCAGAACACTAAGAGATAAAAGATAGAGGCATCGGAGAAAAAGAAACACACAACGAAATGGAAAACATTAATATGATGTAGAACTATCGAGCCGGAGTTGATGATATCACAGGAAAGCACATTTTGTTCTGCTCGAATTAGATTCAGTGGCACACAACTTTTCGGCCTAAGACTGTTGCAGAAATAATGTGATCATAAGATTAATTTGGCTACCAATTATTCCTGCAATTGTCTTGACAGATGTCAAAATCTGATGCTTGTGAAGACTGATCGACTTCAGTTCCTACAGGTGCCGGGAAATTTGGGGTGGACCGATGTATTCCGAGACGGAGAGAATTGATGGGAAACATCAGTGCAATATTAGTGGAAAACCAAGCAAGACAGCTGCGTGAGGAGCAGGAGAAGTCGATGGATAGAGAATATCATGCTTCATGCTCAAAGTTTTCATGTACAGGATTGTTGCATCTTTACAAGTTAAGATTTTCACACCGCTGAATTTCTTCATCCGTTATTTCTCTTTCGATCCGTAATTATTACTTGTTTTCTTTTGATGAAAACTTCTGCTTTCTGCCAGATTGGTTTATTACCTTTTGCTGTGACCTTCCTGTCAGCGCTTGTTATCAGCTAGAACGGATCCTGTCTAAAATGACATGTAATTGCAAGAATTTTTGTTGGTGTTTTAGTTGTGAGATTAGCGACTTTTGACTATATTTGCTACATGCGCATGTATGTACTAGTTGATAGGATGGATTCGGTGACAAAATGCCAGTTTTATAATATAGGTAGTTTAGCATTAACAAAATGGCTCCTAAGAAACAATAGATGGTGATAGTAGCGAGTTCATGTAGTCAGATATTTGCAAAAAATCTTTTGTGAGAATCATCAATGACGAAACGCAGTTACTTTCGAAAAAGTTGGCTTAGCACTTAGTCGCAGAAATTGCTCAACACATTTCGATAGCTCAGTTTCGCCCGACAGATATTTGGCGTTGATCAAGCTTTGATAACAGCGGTGTTTTACTCTTCATTATCATGAAATATGCTGCTGTTATTTGCTGGTATTAGTAGGCCTGCAAAAATTTTGTAGAGCTGCGAAAAAATGGAAAATCTCTGGCCCGACCACTGCTTGCATTTGAAACCATTTTCAATATCAATTGCTCTCGTGTATTGTCACCACCACTGTAAATCGCTGGATACCAAAATCACATACAATTTGAAACTAACATCTGATACGAGATTCTGGTATGTCTACAGAGATCTGGTATGTTTTTCATACCACATCTCACTTACTTTCGTATGTGATTGGCATGTAGCGATACGAACTATTCTATCTGTGATTGGCTGTTTTACACTGAAATACGAATTATTGGTATGTTTTATATACGAGACCCGATGGAAATTCATCCTTATTCGTATGCCTCTGGTATCCATTTGGTATGTGCAGTTTTAAGTCACAGCAAAAAAATGTATGTATTACATACTACTGTCAAATAACTTTTTTCGGTAATACGAGTGGTGAATATTTTTTGTTTGATAGGGGGATATTTGAGTACATTAGCTTTATTGTGAATTTTATGCTCCACGGATATGTCGTCGAAGCTACTTGACTGGCAACATTAACAGAACGTTTATTTAACTCTACTTGATGACCCAAGTTGATAAATATCATTTCATTTAAACGATATCTTCAGTGAAATCTTGTTGACTTATATATCTCAAACATGACTATTTTTGCGTTCATGAATTATAATGGGTTTTTATTTCGGATTGATAATATGCTTAATTTCAAAATTACATAATGCATAATTGTTGATGGTTGAAATCTTATTGATTATTCATGAAATGCCTTAGACTTACGTGCATTAAAATCGAATTCAGTATTAAAAGAATAACTCTTGAATGTCATTATCTCACTACTTACAAGACAGTAGTAACATTAGTGTGATCTTTATTGACAAAAGGCCTGAAATCAAGATACTTTGGACATGATTTATGCTTTCTTTTAACATTGTGCTAGTATGGCTTTAGTATGTAAAGCATACCACATTTGAAATAGCATACGAAAAACATACAAATATATGTCAAGAGAATACAGAAATATACCAAAAAATATTTTGGTATGCATCCTTCGTATGTGATTGGTATTGACCGATTTACAGTTATACATGTAGGACTTGTCAGAAGATAACCCGTTAAAGTGATGCTAAATTGACCGCGGAAGTGATTGAATTGCTAACTATTCTCGCTAATTTGAAAACTAAATCTATGAGTTCTCACCACTAAAATGATCAACAGATGAATAGTGAATTTCAATTGTTGACTATTATTTACAACCTCTACAGGCTTTAAACTTTGGTCACTTTTGAAAGAGGTCTGATTAAAAAAATAAGAATGTTATTTAGTCTATTGCAATTTTTGCTTTCTGTCGCAAGTGTTTGGCATGGATTTCTTGATATGTCAATGGGATCTACATAGAAAACTTGCGACGATAGTCAAAATCTAAACATAGAAGCTCACTTTTCGAAATGAAAGATAGCAACTTTGTGAACTCATAAGAAAACATTAACTTAATGAGCTAAAGCCTTATTTGATGATTTCAAATTAGAAAATACCTCAACAAACAATTAAAATTGTAGCAAAAGTGAGTCAACTTGAGCAGGCGTGATAATGTCAATCAAGCAAAGTGCGCACGACATACTAATGTACAATTCTTTCAATAAAAAAATACCGAACTGTGATAATGCATTGATGCCTCTATGTCATTCCTTGTATAAACTTGTTCCATTGAAAATCACAGAATGACGAGCTGTCATTGAATCTAGGCATGAATAAAGTTGGTTATTGTTATTATATGAACGATGTCCCGGAAATGGATATGCTGTAATTCCATTTATTTTTAGTTGCCTATGGTCTTATTCGAAGGCTTGGTGAAAGCCTGAGTCACACATTGCTCACAGCAAAGTAATTGTTTTCATTGTATCATTCATAAACAGACTTAGCTACGAATGACTGCAGATGGTTATAAGCATATTTAGTATACGAAGATGGAATGAATTCATTTTTAGATAAATTTCGACTGTCTATAATAAATTATAATATATGTAATATTATATAATAGTAATATAATAGTAAATATATGAAACTTTTAAAAATTCAATATGCACAAATGCAACAAAATACATGTAAGCTTACAGTACATTAGTGATGCAAATGGAAAATTTTGAAATTTATTTTTCGGTGATTGACGTTTTTTCCTTTGTTTTGGAGACTTATTATAGTTGTTTGAAAAGACTATGTATTATTCAAAGTCCGAAAACTTCTCTATCATCCCTTTATGTTAACTTTTGGTACCAACTGCACCTTTTCCATGTCTATTTCAGATCTTTCCAAATGAATTTCAGACATTAGATGGATTTCAGATTTCTCTTGCTGAATTTTAGATATCTGTCACAAGCTCAACTTTGAAAAGATCTTTAATTCAACTGGAGATCTCCAATTCATCTTGATCATATCTGAAATTCATTTGGGCAGATCTGAAATCGATTTGGAACTACCTGAACTAGAAATGAAGGATGTTTATCCTCAACGAAGATATCGGACAATACGCCAGAAGCTTGAAGCTATCATAGATATTCTTTTACTCATCACAGATATCTTTAGTTTCTAAATATCTCACGAGTTTACAGTCTTTACATCTTCCAATATGGTCGCTCATGAATGCTGCGTGGACTGTGTGCTTATACTTCATCACATGTTCATCAACACATGGAGAAATATTGCATCACTATGATCAACGCTGCATAATAAAGCTTAACTTTCAAGCTAGCAATTAGCAAACTCCAAAATGAAATACATTATTTTTGCTTCAGATTGCATGAAATTATACCCCTATTGTAAAGCAAGATTCACGTTATCCCAAACGGTGTCTGTGTGATAATTAAAAATGCTATACAATTTAGTACAAGTCACTGGTGACAAAGGAATGTTCAAAAATCCGCGGACGGAAATTGTATTGCTACGATCGCTTTAATCGAAATAATGATGAAATCAAGAGTTTTAGCCCCAATTTATTGGTACGCTCAAATTATAGGGCCTATCAAAAAAAATCAAAACGTTCAAAATTTTCCAAAATTTTTCATAATTTTTCAATATTTTCCAAAATTTTCCAATTTTTTCCATAATTTTCCACGGAAAATTTTCATCACTACAGCACATACAAAATGTACCGACCAAAGTAAGTATAGGTAGTGTAAATAGTGTAAGTAGGCACAGTGACTTAAGACATCGCTAAAATAAGAGCACGCTGGGTTGTTTTAGGACACACACAAGAGTCACGTGTTTCAACCACGCAGAGTTGACCTTCACTGTGATGTGAAACGTAACATATCCATCATAGGCAAAAAATGTTACTAAGACAGCAAGCAAGGATTCCTCTCTTCTCATTCCAGGAAATATTTGTATTAGATACATTTTTAATATAAACAATATCTGAGCACTAAATTAAGCAATTTCTCCACTGTTTCATCTGTAAAACCACACTATTCAGAAATGACACGTCCATCAGTAAAGTTGGGATGAAATATAAAAAGTGCGATGAATTTCATGTAGGAAACAATTGAAAAATTGAGTTGTTGCCGAAAATTTTAGCCACAGCACCTTTTTGAATTTGGCAAATATGAATTTCTTGGCGAAAAAAGATGGCGGACATGTCGCCAAAATTTACAGTTTTATGTAAATTAAATAAACAACAGTAATTAGCAAAACACACATTTTCCATTTTTTACATTTTTGCGTTGGTAGTTGAGTTGACACCCTAAATCGCCCAATACCAATCACATACGAAGGATGCATACCAAAATTATTTTTGTATTTTTCTGTATTCTCTTGGCATATATTTATTTGTATGCTTCTCGTATGTTATTTCAAATGTGGTATGTTTTACATACTAAAGCCATACCAGCACAATGTTAAAAGAAAGCATGAATCACGTATGTTGATTTAAGGACTTTTGTCAATAAAGATCACACTAATGTTACTACTGTTTTGTAAGTAGTGGATAATGACATTCAAGAGTCATGCTTCCAATACTGAATTCGATTTTGATACATGTAAGTCTAAGACATTTCATGAATAATCAATAAGTATTCAACCATCAACAATTATGCATTATGTAATTTTGAAATTTTAAGCATATTATCAATCCGAAATAAAAACACATTATAATTCATGAACGCAAAAATAGTATTGTTTGAGATATATAAGTCAATATGGTTGCACGAAAGACATCGTTTGAATGAATTGATGTTTATCAACTTGGCTCATAAAGTAGAGCTAGATAATCGTCCTGGTGATGTTGTTAGACAAGTAGCAACGACGAAAATCTCGTGGAGCATAAAATTCACTATAAAACTATCACTCTATCAAACAAAAAGTATTCACGTGTGGTGGTATTACTTAAAGTCAATTGACAGTAGAATGCAATACATATTTTTTTCTTCTATGTGACCTAAAGCTCGTCATACCGGAAGCATACGAATGAAGATGAATTTGCATCGGGTCTCGTATATAAAACATACCAACAACTCGTATTTCAGTGTAAAACAGCGAATCACAGATTCGCAGGTCGTATCGCTACATACCAATCACATACGGAAGTAAGTGAGATTTCGTATGAAAAATATACCAGATCTCTGTAAGCATACGAGAAGTGTGCGAGAGTTCGTTTCAAATTGTATGTGATTTTGGTATATGTTTGTATGCAATTTTCGTATCCAGCGATTTACAATGTAGTTCCTTACTTTTGTGTTGGTACTGAAGGGGTTTGGTTTTGATTATGTCATGAGCTGAACGAAAATATGAACTGAAAATCTCAAGTGAAAGCAAGTCAAAGATTTCATGCTCTCTGACGCTTGAAGAAACTACCTGGGTTGAAAAAACCGAGATAATTTATTTAATATATGACTGATGGTGATAGATTTTACAAATATTGGATCATTGTTTTATAAAACAATCAAATACTGCATATTTGATACTTTTTAATAATTTTTGATACATATTTGATCATTATTTGACAAATATTATCATAATTACTTAATTAAATGTTCAAATCTGAAACATTTTACAAATATTTATAAATTAATTTGTCTATAGCAAAAATATTTCTGCATACTTATATGATTGTTAGCATTAAACAGTGCAGTAAGCGGAGTTCTGAACTCATCTGTTTGGCTACATGATGACAATGTTTACTTAAACTTATTTGCTTCAGCCTTTTTCTTGTCGGTAAAGTATTCGGGAGAGCCATTATGCCCACTAACATCTTCTTAACCATTAACTTCTATAGCATAACCTAATGCGGTTTACCTATTTTGGGTATGCTCTCTTCGATGGGATAACAGTTTTTCATTCCAAGTTGATATACCATTCAGGCAATCATTTTTATAAATTTCTTAATTGTATCAAAAATAGTGGACAGAATTTCGTGAAAAACCCATCCAAGAACATCCTCTGTCTGGTGATGTTGTCGATTTACATACATCTGTACACTCTTGATTATTCTTACTACATAAGCATCATTATTTTTTCCTAACAATTCTTCTGTAATTCTTGTAATAAATTCGTTAAAAAGAAAAGCCACATTGGATTTTGAGTTTAATTGGCACCATAGAGTAGGGATATATAGGGTAGAGTGTCGACTCAAAAAAGTATCTGTATACAGTGAGAATTTTTGCATGAAAAGATTCATTTTTACGCGGAGATTACGTTCCCGTGGTTCAAAAAATATTTAAGCAATTCTAAAAAATTCAAAAGTTTGCAAATTCATACAGGCTACTACCGATATGGAACCCCCTCTATAAGTAGTATGAAAAAGTTGGATATCAAAAGGAATAGGCCTAAATATTTGCTGACAAGCATCTTAATTGACCCTCAAAGGTTCAACGTAGTACCTTTTGCTCCACCTGACATTAAGATGAATATTCTGAAAAAACTTTTTAATCTTTCTCATTCATACTCTAGAACTTCAATCTATAGCAAAATACCCTAACTATGTTCAAATAGAAAGTCCGTAGTTCAATTAGTTTCGGTACTAAATCAAAAGTTTACGTTAAGGTTCAACGTGGTACATTTTGTTCCAATGACTTAAATGCAAATTTGTCACACTTTGACAAACTCTCAGTGACTGAAAGCATTTCTTCAAGTCATATACTATCATCCATCATAATACTCAAGTTTCTAAGAATCCATTAGTATCTTCTAAACCTACAAAATAATGATATATGTAAGATTTTACATATCTTCAAATTCCGTATTCTAAGGCGCGAAATTCAAGATACTTTTCACATTCTGAGAGGAAATGACCACCGGTAGATCACGTCGAATGACATTTTTACAGGCGTGTACACTCTTAAAAAATTAGTTTCCTGGAAAACCAATTTTGGTTTTTTCAGCTTTTACATCTTGGTTTTCTGGAGAATCAATATTGGTTTCACGAATGACCTGATATTGGTTTTCTATGAAATTCAATATATATGCTAAATAATACGCCTAATATAATAATAGCATAAAATAATATTATTAATTCATTTTTTATAATATAATTCTGATATGCTCTAACATATTTACTTCATTCATACTAATATCATCTTAAAACAACATACACAAATTGTTGGCACAGCTAAAAATGAGCTCAATAAATTGTGCAAAAAAATTATTGTGAAAATGTGTCAAAAATGCGTGAATACTCAAATGAGGTATTTTGAAGTTTACAATTTATCTAATACCATACTAGATTTCCCAGAACTGTCCCCGAAACGCCAAGAAGTCATTGTTTCTTATTTTTCACTTTTTTTCAAGTCAAGCTTGCATAAAATAATACAAGAAAGACGAGGACGATGTCTTCAGTCACAAAATTTCCCATGAAGTTGAGGCATTTGATAGTCTTCTCTAAGATTGTAAATAAAATCACAGATAGGCCTCGAGCAGGATGCACGCCCAACTAATCCGGTGCAGCGCAAAATAACCACGTCGTCGAATTTTTCGATGCCAATACTCGTTGCCACTGGAGTGGAACTCGCTACTGAAAAAAGGGAAAAATAATCTCTGAAGGATATCCTCAATGTTAGGACTGTGTAGAAGAAGCATTTAGAGAATTACCGCAAAATAGTTCGATGTTCCTGAAAATGTGTGTGGAATAAAACTCAACTATGAAATCAATGTTTGCTGATGCGAAAATAATGTCATATAGGCCTATACTGTCATAAATAATATCATTTACAGTCGAAGCTCGTTAATTCGAACACGGATACTTAAGATCACATGACACTTTTTGTATCCTTTGCATAATAAGCTGATGTCTAATTAAGACTTTTGATATAATTGAGAGATTGAATCTGGAATGTATGGTCTTAATTAACGAGCTTTGACTGTAGTGTAATCAGAAATAATGATAGGCATTTTTTCTGATATCACTAACATGAATGTCCGTCTACAACTCTACACAAACGAAGATCTGTCAATAGTATGTAGAAAATCAAATTTGATTTCACTACACTAAATACCAGGATTCATCAATAATCAATTGCATTTTCATTCATTGAAAATTATGAAAGGATTGAAATGATTCTACTGTCAAATTTTGCAATTTTTATTGATTGCCTTTTGCATCAAAATTGATCTGCTGGTTGAGCCAACATAATTGCAAACCAAACTGGTTTTCTGGACAACCGTTTAGTTTTCTAGAAAACCAATTAAAAACCAAATTTGTTTAGAGTGAAGCTAACATGAATATGTTAGCGTGGAATTATCAGCGAAAATTAGATAAAAAAGTGTACATATCCCCCGTGTCCATACCACCCCATTTTACCCTAGTTCAACATAGTGGAGATAGGAAGGGAGTTTGATAATATCTATTGCCAATTGTCAATCAAAATTGAAGCTTTCACGAAGAGGTGGAGAAATTGCGTCCTTATCATGCAATATTTCATGTAAATGGACATCACATGTTCAATATTTAGACGTCCAGATATGAGAATGTGCATTTGATTTCTTTATTGTTAACAATTGCCTTAAATTAATCACTACATGTAAGTGTCTGTAATGTTGGTCACGACTTGTCTTGTTCATCTTGCTTCTTTTATATTTGTCATTCTTGTTTGCACAATATGCGAGATGGATAAAGTGTCCCATCTTCCTAAGTGTGGAGCTTTTATTATTAACTGTATGCGGGTGAATCGGGCCTAAATATTTGTTCTCAATAATATTTGCAATATACTTTATATCTAACATTGGCCCTACATTATTTTGAAAATCGATATCAGTAAAGTATGCATTTAGTATCATCTCAAGTTTCTATCTCAAAATAATAAATCCTTAGATAAGATAAAATAGACCGCCATCCAAGAGAGGGTGTTGGAAATCACTGGTCTCACGGCATATAGTAACAACGCTCCAAGCATCACAGGTTTTCGCAGAATATTTTGTATTCAATGTATCCTACAACCAACATTTAAAATATATAGTTGAATAGTTAAATACATTTTGAATTATTCCATGATATGAGACTCCTTCATTCAATCAATAAATTACATTGGCAAGTCACAAAATGAAGGAAGCTATATATAAAGTCAAGTGAATTCATGGAGGCCGTTCTTCAGCAATGACATTTACACCAAAAATGATTTCTTTCGTGGGGTGTTCTGAATGGTGGGATCAATAAGTTTTCGGAGCGGGCACTATAAGATGGCAAAAACCGATTGAGACAGTGATAAGTGTCCTCGAACTTCTTGAAAAGAGACAAAGAGATGCTCGTTCGCCTTACATCTAATGGTTCAAGACACATTTCATTACAATCTTTTCCACACATGCTTTTCGATGTGCTCGCCTCTGAATTTTCTCAATTTTGTCACTGAGATTGGCAGGCAGACAGACGAAAAGAGGCGAGCAATAGTCGAGCAATGGTCTCAGCAGACCTTTGTACACAATAAAAAGCTCTGCTTTAGACAGAAGATTTTAGAACTCGAAGGCAGTGAGTTCTTTGAACAAAAATTCTTGTGATTTTATCAAAATAGGCTTTCCACGACAAATTACTCGCCCACGTTACACCTAAAATCGTATGATTATCAACAAAGTCGATGTATGGTAGCGGAATAGGCTCGCAAGCAGAAATTTTCTTCACAAAAAGACATTTCGACTTCAAATGATTGATGGACAATTTAACTTCATCCACCCATTTTAAAATATTCTGATGCTCAAAGAGCACATGTTCATTGTTGCTGCCTTTGTAAAGGGGGATACAAATGGTGATATCGTCAATATATTTGACAGTAGCATAGTCTGAATTTAATGACTTGAGACTACCACAAACTGCGTTAAACAATAACGGACCAAAAACAGACCCTAGACATATACCAGAAGTTACATGGACAATGTTGGTAATTGAGGAATCAGCACGAACACTCTGGGTACGATCAAAAAGGTACGACGATATCAAATTTACAAAATATGGAGGAAAGTCACATTCAATAAGACACTCTACAATCACAGAATGATCAAGACTATCGAAGGCTTTCTTCAAGTCACACGCCATTATTTGAATTGCTGTTACATAAGATAAGATAAGAATCTCTTTATTGCCTTACAAGTTAAAATCGGTAAGCGCAGTACATATCACGATAGTCAATAATAAACATAAAAATGCAAAGAAGAGCTTACATGGCAAAATTATAAAAAGTGAGTAAAAAGTAAAATAAAACAGTGAACAAAACTATTTACAATAGCAAATAAAAGACGAAGCGAAGCGCTTCGTCCTAGCGAAGGGTCTGCAAAGAGCACAGTTGGGTTTTGTAAGCCGAGTCACACGATGTTGGACTTTAGACACAAACATTTCTCTCAGGGTCTGAACAACTTTAACAATTTTTCACACATTAAATGCTTGAAAATAGCGATCGAAACACCAGGAAATTGAGAAACATCAACACCAATTATGCGGTAGATGCGTCGTTCGATAGACAAAACTTCCTGAAAACATGTTTTGATATGTTGCAAATACATGGATATGCATATATCAAAATTGAGCGAATCAGTATTACATAGCATCGCACCATCAAAGGAACAGGGCAGTGCGACCTCTTTAGGTTTCGAAAAATAAAAATACGCTTGGAGACCTTCTTGACAATGACATCAACATGCAACTTCCACTTAACATCAGACGCAAGATCTTTAGAGAGGCAACCTGCTGCAAAACTACATCATCACTAACACAAATTGGCACGGTTGGAAAATTCTTTTTTGTGACGATATCCATGACTTTACATTTGGACTCATTTAATGGCAGAGGAATACTGTTTGACTATCTCACAATATTCTCCCATTCGAGCTGAAGACAATCATCAGAGGCACCTCTAACAAAGTCAACAAAAAGCATATCATCAGCATACTTCAAAAGGAAAGTGTTGTCACAAATCGGGTTCAAATCATATACCGAAAGCGCAAACAATATGGGGTCAATTACACTTCCCTGTGATATCCCACTGCAAATAGGGACCCAGCTGGAAGACTCGACATTAACAAGGACACGCTGATGCCTACAGGTGAGGAAACTCGAAATCCATTTAACAATGGATGATGAAACAGGAAACTTTTGCAGCGATTCAACGATTACATGATGCGGTAGCTTTTCAAACCCTTTTTGAAAATCGGTTGAAAGCAAACGAACAACGCCGGACGAACTATCCAAGAACTGCAAGATTTTGTGATGAGTTAGTACTAGCGCTGGAATAGTGCCTGCTCCGGAGAGCGAAACAAAGGCGAATTGTGATCTATGAATTAGGTTTTTTACAAAAAGCATCAAAACCTTGTACACACAATTTTCTCGAAAATTTTAGATAACACAGGTACAAGAGATATAGGACGAAAGTCCGATACAACACGAGGACGATCAACCTTAGGGATCGGGTTACATCATCGTCGTCCAACATTTTCGTTACTTGATCATGAATTACAATAGATGCCGTTGTTGTTGACAATCCACGAGTTCCACCGTGTTGATTTGAACCAGCGGCGATAGTAAATGTTTCTTTGAGTTGTCTTGCTATCAATCTCTCAAATATCTTGCTGGGAACCGGCAAAAGACTTATAGGCCGAAGGTCGTAAGCGGTCGGTTTTGAAACTTTCGGTACCGGTACCACGTGAGCATATTTCCAAATACAAGGGAACGTGTCACTCTGGATGATGACATTGAATAAATGAGTTAGAGGTGGAGCTATGACACTTGCTGCAGCCTTATAGAGTACCGTTGGTACTTGATCATTCCCAAATGCCTTGCTTGGTTTCAGTTTCATCAGTTCACTCGCAACTTCTTCCATCCAAATAACTGGGCGTTCATCAGCATCGATGTCTGGAAAACTTTGTACACTGCCCGGTCTAAATGAAGAAGCAAATATCTCGTTGAAATCATTTACAGCATCATCAACAGAAGGGTATGCAGAAATGAATCTATGCATTGCATCATCTCCTTTATTATGGCACACGTTGTTAACTACTTGCCACAGTTGCTTAGAAGACTTTTTTGGCTTTTGAGGCCCTCTTTCACTCAGCTTTCTTGATTTCTTCTTTAACTTTATCACGTAAGTGACAGCAAAGAGGGAAATTCTTGGTCCTGTATGCAGTCCAACGCTGGTTTACGAGGCCTTTTATAACAGGAGTAATCCAAGGTTTGTCACTTTCTGACATTTGTACTTCAGTAACAGGGATGGTCTCTAACATACACAAATATATTATCTCATGAAAAATTTCGTATTTCTGATCTGCTGTATATGACATGTGATAGAACTCAGTCAAAATTAACACTCTTTAGGACAACAAGAAAGTTCTATATGTGTGAAGCATGGAGATCAAAAACAGTTTTAATCCTCACGTTGCCCGAAACATTGCTGAGCCTGGGCCTACTATCAAAAGAACACAAAATTGTATTGTGGTCAGAACCACCAACTGGGGGACCTGTTATACACGAATACAAATTAGCATGAGTTGGACAAACAAGCACTTGATCTAAAATGTTTGTTCCTCGCGTGAATTCCTTGATAGGGTTTGGATGCTCAAAAGCAAATGTTTTAATGAAAAGGCAAGCTTTGTTGCTGAAACATGTTTAAATAGAATTCATAAACCATCGCAATATTCCACGGTTGAAGCTACATCACAAGGACGAAAAACCAGGAATGATAAATCTTTTTGACGACCCTAGGAGAAAAGAAACATTCTTGGTGACGTTGTTGTTGGATAACGACTTTCCTGAGATTTTTCGGGAATTTGAAAAGTCATCTCATAGACAACTCTGTGTGTTTGTGTTGTGTTCGAATTTTTTAACAGTTTTTAAGACGAAGAGGCGATGCTGCATTTCTCTAATATTGAGCATGTATGCGCCCCAACTTGCCTTCTATAACAGGGAGGAAGATAATTGTTATCGGCTACTTTACTTCCCAAACAAAATGATGTTATAAGAAGACAAACGATATAAATGAAATGTATATTCAGGCAAACGAGAGAGCAGGGTGGCCCTCAAGAGGACCTTTTGGAGGCGTTCACATGTAAGTCTGTAGGTCCACCAGTCTCGAACACTGCCGCTACTGTTTGCTCCTCGCTGTGTCGCTAGGGGTCAGGATCACCGTCTCGCCGTCGTCTGTCCTGCCGATCTTCGAAGGCTTGACTTGTTCGCTGTCACCCGTAACAATAGCCTTGCCGCGCGTGCGTCGTAGCAGAGAGAGATATTTGAGAGCCCTCAGGCGATAACGCTGCGGTTTTAATAGCGTTATCGTCTCTCCGGTGATCAGCTCTCATCTCGATCTGTGTCAGAATATGACGTCACCTGCCTTCGTCATATTGAAAACAAATGATAGAATGGAGTGAAAATAATTGCAAAGAATCAAGAGCTAATGCACTCACAAGAAGCTCCCAACATAATTAAGTCATTATTCTCAGTCAATTGTGGAAAAACTCCGCCGTCTGCACTAATGGGTTATATGAAACGCGGTGATAAACATTAGGAGAATCTCACGACATAAGCATCAGATATCAGCGCGTAATTTATCAAAGTTTTTATTAATGCATTGAAAAGTCGATAAACAGTCCGAGACACGTTCGGAAATCAGAATTGACATCAATATTTACATATGTCCCTCATATGTCAATTAACAAGCTTGTTATCATTGAATGACGCAGAGATTATCGGAAAAAACCCTAGCAGCGTCACGGTCGAAAATCAGAATTGACAACATTCTATTACAAAGTTCATTCTAATATGACGAAGACCTGGATGACGGCGTAAATGTATATAAATCATTTACAAGCCACGAATATCAATTGTGACAACACAGTCATCGTTTCTCCTCTACAATGAACTTGATGTGCATGTTGGAGATTGTCTTTGTGTCTTTGGTAATCCTCGGCTATACAGATGGAGAGCGTTCTCCTGTGCAAGATGTGCAGGAGGCGGTGAAGGAAATGGTCGAGAAACATCTTGCAGACTACCAGAGAAGACAGGCAGACCAAGATGCCTTAATACAGTTTGAAGCAGAACAAAAGGAATCGACTACAGACAATAAGGAGAACTTTGATTACCTCAGGAAAGAAATGGCTGAAATAAAGAAGTTGCTTTTGACTTTCGCAAATAGACAAATGGCCCAAGTGAAGGAGCTGCGCAGTGAGAACAGTGAAATGAAGACATTGTTTTCGAAGTTCTCGACTGCAATAGCGGCCCAAGTGAAGAAGGAGCTGCGGAGTGAGATGAAGGAGAAATCAAAGTCGAGGAGGAAGCATTGCATGGAGACGTCTGTGATGAAGAAGAAATTGACTGAATTGAGCCGTCAAGTGTCAGCTATCAAAAATGACACGGTCACAGTGGTAAGTGCGCTGGCATGTCCCTCGCCGTGGATAAAGGTGCCACCAATTGGATGTATCTACTTCAATAAGAAGTATGAATCATGGAACGCTGCGGATGCGGAATGTCGCAGCAGACGATCTTCTCTGCTGACGTTCAAGGATGAAAAGGAATACAACTTGATGAGGAAATATCGGACAGTGAATGGCTATTGTTCTTGGATTGGCATCAGATGGAAGAACCAGCAGTGGGTGTTCTCAGGGCCCAAAGAGAACAGGTACCTGACTCCGAACATCAAATCCAGATCTTTTACAAGTGACAGATGTATTTATTCATGTCCATCAGGCATGTCTTATGGATCCTGTTCAAGAACCTTACAATCCATCTGCTTGAAGAAGTTGCTATAAACTGCGCATGACTCTCCTCAACATTTCAAACTTGCTGAAATTCACTTCCCCTCCACTGTCCAGTACAGGCTTGGATCAACGACGCGCATGTTCTTCAATTATCAAGATTTTGTGAACAGATGAAAAACTATCAAATCAATCGCTCTGCTGTCCAACCTTCAATTTGCCGTCTTGTCATCAAGAATTCGAGGACTGTGAACTTGCATGAACACTTCATCCAGTGACCGATTTGTCCTCTGTTCACGAAACTAATGCACTTTGTAAATCCAAGAAACCAAAAACCAAAACATGAATTGTGTTCTATCCATTAGGGAGATTCAGAACTAAAGTTTAAAACATAGAAATCCGACACTCTGTGTTATTAAAAGTCGTGAATTGAAATGCTCATTGAATACAATATGACGCCGTGGGGATGCTTTGCCATGATACACAGCAGCCTGCCTAAAGAATGGAGGCTTCAATGGTGAGGTGTTGGTACCTTGTCAGTTCACTTTGTAACGATTCACGATGTTTTCTTATTTGTCCTCAGACATAGAATCATTTTGATCAATACATCGAACGCTTGTCCATGATCTATCATAATCACACTGGCATGTCTAGTGTTTAAATAGAATGGTTTAATATGACACAACAAATACTGCTGGTTGTAAGAAACAGGGTTTCGGACCCGGAGCCGTGAGAGCTGGACCACGGCTCCCAAACCCTAGCAAGAAATCATTTTGGGAGCAACGTCATCGGGTAAATTGTTCAGATTTAAATCACAGCCGATGTAGGAATATTTGGAATATTTGCAAAAGGGAAAATTACGTCAAAAATCAACGAACTGATTTCCACAAGAATAAGTCAATTATCTGAGTTGATCGAAGAGCTGATAAGTCAACTATTGACTTGCAGAATCAATATCTATGTTACCTAACAGGCAAACAAAGGAAGTGACTTGAAGAATGAGAAATTAAGTGCTCTTTGTTAATGGTCAGAGGTCTATGATTTGACAAGTATCTTAACTTGTCTCTATACTTCATTTTGATATTAAAATGTCTTGGCGTCCACTCACATTCACTATTTTTGTAGGAAACCTGAGTTGTTTGTTGTCATCAGAATTTCACATTTGTCAATATATTTCGACTATATTCTTCATACGTCATAGCTAGCCTACTGCGACGAAATGTTTCAAGGGTTAGCAGCTTCTATCTAACATCTACCAAATTTATAAAATTAGCAGAATTTTCCTTTAATTAACTAATACAGATATTCATAGCAATATTCTTTGCCAGCTCTTTCGGGAGGGGGTTGACGTTGACGCTAGGAATTACGATAAAGGTTTTCTTCAAGTTAAAAGCAGAAATACAACCGTTTGAAACACACAAGAATTTGAAAGTTTGGTTTTAGCTAATCCAAATAACCTATTCATAGCTAAAGAATACTATCTGATAACAATGAGGAAGCTCTTATGAAACTGTCACCAATAATTGTTGGTGACATTGTGTTTCATAACGACAAACATCAAACATTCATCATGTTCGTGCAGACACATTGTGAGATCTGTGTGGTGTGGAGAGATACCCTCCACTGTTTCATTGTCGGAAGATTCAGCTTTGCGCAGTGAAATTGAGAACATCGAAGTTGGTTGATGGGTTGCAGTTGTCTTCATCAGCAAACAGTAGGGTTATCTTTGAGTAGGCCTATCCGAGGAAAGTATTATCCAATACCGATAAATTTATTGAAAATAAACTTCATGAAAGTTTCTATCCGGTGAGTTTGCAGCTATGAGACGCAAGCTATAAAATCTGAAATAAATAAATCAAAAAAGTTCTTTTGGATTTCATTGGCCTGAGATAAATGATGTGCTGCTGCAATTCTGTGTAAATGTACATCCCCAGATCTACAGGATTCCTCAAGAGAAGACCATATACGCGTTTGCATGCTCAGGAAGACATTGTGCTGATAGACAATGTGTGTACAGAAAAAGTTAAGAGATTATAGTAAAGATAGCTTTCAGAAATGGAAAGAGCAATTCTGATAGTTTACGCAAATTTCCAACTGATAATTCCACAATTCCTCAAATATCTCACTAAAGAAAGCAGTTATTTGAACCCGTATGCCTAGGAAATCGTAATCTGGTATATTTTCCAACCTACCAAACTGGAAAATTTATAATTTGTTAAAACAATTCACAGGAATTTCTGATTGCGAAAGTGATTGTTCCATGATTATAATCAAGATGTCAATTATATCGGTCTCATCAAAATTACATATCTGTTTCTACCATTATATTCTAACTTTGTGATATTAGTATGAAGCTAACAAGTGAATTTGTCATAGGTTGGTTTAAATTGTTAAAAATGATCGACCAAAACAAGTGGAGCATCAAAAATGCAATTCCACGATGCTAAGAATTGCTCAATATACACTGGGACTAGTCCTTATTTCACCCTGCTGACCGACAAATCGCGTTCACTCACGTTAGTTGGATGGTATTTCATCTCATCCGTATTTCCATAATATTCCTATTCTTCGCACGCAAAGACTTATAGAGGTGCACGATATCCTAAATATCACGTTCATGTCTCAGTGCGTATTAAGTTCCTTCATGGATATGTCGCCCCAGTCGAGATAAGTGCACCAAACCTTCATTTAGATGGGCAAGAAGGGAGAACCACATCCTGCACCTTTCCTCTCGTTGTCAGGAGAAATGTCAATGTGACCTTGACAATGACATACAAAAAGATGAAAACACACACTAAGTTGATTATTGTCATGTATTAATAAGCAATATATAAAACCGTTAAGTCTGAAGGACAAAATATCTTCAAATCCGCTTTCGACTCGTCTTCTTTGATCTATCAACTTTTTCAGGAGTTGGTCCTTTCGACCGTAGATGGCGCTCGTATAATCTGCAATGCAAGTTAATTAATAGTTTTAATCATTGTGCTGTTTGAGGATGCACTAAGATATAGACAGTTTCGCATGTATAAACAGAAGGTGAAAATGAAGGAAAACAATACTTGTAGCTGGCAAAATGCAAAATGTTCCAGTAAACATCATTTCTTTCTTTTATGCTGAGAAAGCAAGCCAAGACTGCTGAGAATAACTAAGCAACGTTTTGCTCCAATCAGACTTCTGAAGAGATACCATGTTAAGTGCCAAGAAGACAAACTGGCAAAAAATAATTTATTGCGTAATGCGTTATTCAGAGCAATATAAATTCTGAGCGGTATAATTCTCTGCGTTATTCAGAGCGGGAACATCATAATTCATGAAAAACAGCAACAGATTCGCTCTCCCTACCGATCATTAATTGCCTTCAATTCAAATTAGAGTGCGATTCCGAACCAATGCAACTGTTCCTGCACTACACGCAACATTCAAAGAATGTCAGAAAGGAAAAAAACACGTAAAATGAATGATATTCAAAACCGTGGAATCAAAAAGTGGCTAAAAACATTTACCATCAATAAATAGTAATTGAACATCTGCTACTGTTATATTTCATTGAGTAACTAAGAGGTGAAGGTTGAAAAATAGGAGTTATAGAAAAATCACAAAACCGAAATGTGCGTTCCAGGAATTTCAGTAATTAGATGAGGGAAGAATTCATCATCTCCGGCTTTTCCTCGGACACATTTCTTCTTTCAAGTCCTACGATAACATCACCGTTTTGATCAGGAGAAATTTCAATTCTGCACAGCATAAATTCCCCGGAGAAAATATACAGTCAAGCCCCCAACAGTGCAGTTTGATCAATTGACTGTTAATTTCATAAGGATTTGGTAGACTGTGCTTCTCAGAAATTCCGTCAAATAATTGTGCAAAGTTCAATTCACTTGTAGATATGTTGCTGACGAAAAACTCAGGCGTCCCACTCCAAAATGATGGATTTTTGCCACTTATTTTCCCTTTAAATTGAAGAGAATGGAATAAAAGTTTGAATGAATTGAACAAATAGTGTTTGCTGATACCTGTGAGACCCTTTTTAATCAAATTGCATTCTTAACATTAACCGAACGTGAACTGTCAAGCACGTGTAGATTTCACAAAACTTCAAAATTCAAGGAGTTCGCATATATCGGCGGTTTTCGTCTGTCCCTTGAGGCGCCGATATATGCGAATTCCACTGTATATAGCTACACATGATGTGCTTATAATTTGTCAATCTCGATCCTGGGTCAGAGCTTGTAATCCCGAATCCCGGGATCAAGCAAACTCTGGATTGTTGTAAGCAGGCTCTAATACCGGGGCTTCACTCTACCAATCCCGAATCTCAGGAAATTGCAAACTAAAGGCGCAAAAATCAGGAATTCGCAACTGTTCCCTGCTACCGGAACTCTCAACCTTGTCGTTGTCAATTTGTGGATCAAGCGGAGTAAACTTTAAGCCGACCTGTCAATTGAGGTAGGCTATTGTAAGACTCTCTGCTATTCCCACATAGCGGTATACCATATTATTGACATACACATGTGCTTTGTCATAGCATATTGGCCATTCTACTCAATCCCGGAATCCCGTGACGAGATTTTCCGGGATTGTAGAATCTCTACCCTGCAAGTACATGATCTGAAACATGAAGGGCGTAGGAATATGATCACACATGCAAGTACAAAAAAAATGTATGCTGACGCAAATGTAATATATAGGCTACAATATTGAATTAGCAACTCAAAGAAAGTTATCGAAAGGTATTCGAAAGTCCATTCGGTTTCTACTAGCGAAGCAGTAAAAACATCTGTAAATTGCTACCAAAAATACGGTGGCAGTGTTGGTAGTGTGGCTGAGAAGGCCTAATAACGAAATTGACACATTAATCCTCGGTTTTCGGGATTTGCACTAACCGACGGAAAAACGGGATTGGAATCCTTACCGGTATCCCATGCTATCATCATTTAGTATATCTATGCTTTGTAATAGGATATTCTCCATTCTGCTCAATCTCGGGATTTTGGAAACCCTACACAGAAATCTCTGCGTAACGATATTCATATTCAACTATAGCTATATCAACATGATACTCATTGAAAGATTAGAAAGATGTCCTCTGGAACTCTGCCACCTTTATCATTGAAAGATGTAGAACTCGATAGTGCTGCGTTCAATACCGCAGAGACGCACGTATAGCCTATATTGTAACATTCGCAGCGGTGCAGGCCTGCATAGGCAAATACGTAACGAGGTGTTGTCAAATAGTCGAGATTCGTGGCTGCTTTTCGCAGTAATACAGCACCGTGCAAACTTAATATTGGGAAATGATTGTCTTTCAGTGATCAATGAGATAATGAATTCAGTCAGAGGGAGAGAATAAAAGCATTGCTACAAAATCCTTTAACCCTTACAAACCTGAGCTTTTTCACACCCTCTGTGACCTGAGGGGGGTCCAGTGGACCCCTTTAACATATTCTTAGTTTACCTGCTTAAATCGATATCAAAGCATTAGGAAAGTTGATTTTAAGTAAAACAATGATGTTTGCGTGTAGCAGGTCGGTATAACGAATCCCTTGGGTGACTTTCAGCCTTCTCAGTAAACACGTGCGAAAATATGGTGTTTTTGTAAGTCAACCACATTTAGTACAGCATCATTTGTACTAGGAGGCGGCTTTACGATATTTTGTGTCACCATAAAGCCTCAGATAGTTTATTTTGATGAAATTGATTTAGTTCATGCAGCTAATCCTTTCCATTTGTACATTCCTTCAAATTTATCCAAAGCTATCAGAAATAGACCTAAAATGAGTCAAAATTGCTGTACTTCTAGAACCAAAAACAGCTGTGGAGATCTCAAACTTATCATTACTGCTGTGAAAAGTTTGTCATCAATCAGTTTTTGGTGTTCAACTGTGAATATAATGATAGCTTTCATTTCGGACATCGATTTATGTCGAGTTGTTCATATAGGCCAACCAGTCACGCGAGATCATGTGCGAAAGCAAAATATTCACATTTTGCGATCTTCCAACACATTGCACATCTACGAGCATGATGCAAACAATGAATAAATGACTTTCACTCTTTATACACCATCGTGGACATGTTCGAAATCATTTTTCATCTAATTACAAAAATTTTGTGATGGAATTTCTACACCCTCTGAGACCTGAGGGGGGTCCAGTGGACCCCTTGGCCTATCTGGCATACTTCTACTGATTCAATTGAAATGAAATAACACATGCAGATTCACTGTCAGAAATGATGATTTTGTATGGGCTTGAGTGGTTGATATATCGTCAGCGTAAAAAATGAAATAGAAAAATGTGGCTCCGGGGTCCACTGGACCCCCCTCAGGTCTCTGAGGGTTAATTATTCAAGTTAATTGAAGTTGCAGTGGCTCAGACTTCGACAAGGTTAAAAATAAGTGACTTTCACGGTAATCAGCATTATCATATAACATTGTCTATAGCTATAACAACATCTTTGAATGCACAGGCTGAAATTTGGAGAAAGTAGCTGCATAACTTTCATTGTGGAAATTAAGGTTCTTAGACCGACATCCTTATTTCATAAAACTTCTCGCAATAGCAGAAAATATTACAAAGTAGAGATGATAGGTTGGCAACCAACTTGGGACAGTGGACTACAAGCAGTGTGGCCTGGGAGATGGCTCGGGGGCCACCAATTTCAAAGGGCAGACCTATGTTCAATTTCCTTTATTGCGTACTTTTGAGCGTAATTTTAAAGACTGTATTTTACATTATAAAATCTATATGAATAATGAAAAGTGAGAAGAGCAAACTAATTGCGGAAGCTTTTTTCAAATGATGATCGGCCTTTATGTGACCATATTGGAAAATATGACCAGATATCATCGAATAATGACAGTGTAGAACTATACAGTGCATCTATTCGCCTACATATCGTGCAAAATGAAATAATACAAATAAAGGCTATTTAAACTACATACACCTAAGTGTACATAGGCATACGTCACCCAAACCTAGCCGGCTTTCGGAAACCGCGCATAGGCTCCCCAAAGATGCTCGTGGGATGATGCCATTCTAGTACAAAATTGGTGCAGTATACAAATAAAATTCGGAAGGAATACTTGACTTATAAAAATCACATGTTGGATTCATTCATGCCTATTTCTAGGCTAATTGCAACGCGGCTCAATACGAGTTGAAACATGCTCAAAAAGGTATCGAACGAACACCATGTGACTTAGCACTCACGCAGTTGATAGCTATGTCCTTCACCTTCATGCTGAGAACATGGTTTGACCATTCGAATGAATATTTTTGTGCCAAAATTACCTCATTAAGTCATTAGCTTTTGCAAATTCTACAGAAGATCAAGCTCAACCTAAGAAGCACCAAGTCAAAGTCGGAGTCGGCTATTTTGACATCACCTATTCAAAGAATGTTCCACTTTGGATTTGACTATCGGTGGCGGGCCACGCGTTGCCCACCACTGCCATAGACAATTAAGTTGATAGTTTTGGTCTAAACTTCCGTTAACAATCATGGAAATTACATCCATCTCCCTTCATTTTTGGAAATCACAATGAGAAATGCGCTGACGAAATAATCCCTGAAAAATCTTTGACAAAGTAAGCTACAAAAGCTGGAAATAAATGGATATAATTATTATGCAGACACGTGTGCTTGGTCATTTAAAAAGTATTTCCGCAGTCTCTGAGGAGGTGGTTAAGTGCTTGCCCAGACAATCTTTTGGTCGAAGTTGAGCCCTGGAAGTGTCATTGGAAGTCAGCAGGAAGGGCATCTGGACTAAAAGTACCAAAGCCCGGCCATTTCCCTAGTGAGGAGTAGTGACACTTCATTTTTGATGTTCAGATTGGAAGATGAATGTGGGAGTGAAATGATTCCTTACTGTTGAAAATCACGTAAATCACATACCAGTTGTCATAGCAAATCTAATCAATGAATCGTCACAATTCTGACTGCTGATATTAAGAACAGTAGAGGGGATTGATGTTCATCAAAGCATCAGAAGTCGCAATTAACGATGAGAATGAGATGAGATAAACGATAGATCAAATTGCTATTCAAAACATGTGCAGATGGCAGTACTCCTTCTTTCGACTCCAGTCTCGATTATAATATTGTTAATTAAGTCTATGTTGGACTGGGCCACAATGCTATGAATACACATGTAGATATACGCTAACTGAGATTTCTAAAATGTCTTTCACATGAGTCGATGCCGATATCATTGTTGCTTTCTTATTTTCACATTATACCACAGCTGAATTACGCACAACAGATAAATTAATTCTCGAAATTAACAGATTTAAACGTAGTCTCTAACCGTGTTTGTTTATAAATAAATAATTTGATATATAAATCAGAACAATCGCCTGATCTCTTTAGTGGAATGTTGGTTTGAATGAATGACGGTTTAATGTCACTACTCCCCATACTGGGGGCTTGGACGGTGCTGACATAGTCACACTATCATCTGGAGTGTTGTGATCTTTTAGTCAAGAGGCCCTTCCGTACGACTTCCAATGACACTTTCGGGGCTCGACCTCTGGACCACAAGATCGCTAGGTCAGGCACTTAGCCACTGTACTACGGAGACTATCTAACATGTCGGTTCATCTATTCAAAAACACTATGTAATGGGAGCTAACAAATGGTGACTTGAATTCGGAGGTTCGTTGAAGTTAATCGGAACAGCATCACCGAACTTCCTATGAAGATCATTATCTCGGGACTCACTGTCGGTAAGTATCCGTCCTCACATATTCTAGCACGTGCTGAACGCCGACTTGTAGTTGATTCTTGATTGGCTCCACCCAGTAGTTGTCATCCAGTTTGAGAACTTGTCGTGTGCCGCTCAGTTGGAGATTACCTGAAAAGTGAACTTCCTGTCATCATTTCCGCTGACCACACACTTGGCCGGTCAAAGCGTCAGCCGACAGACAATGATGATAACACATCAGTTCATGTAGGAGGTCAGCGTCTAGTCAGAACATTAATATAAGACGAAGAATTTTCATTATTTAGAATTATTTGTGGAGAGAAAAGGACAACAGAATATTTCATTTACAACCTGTACATGATTGATGGTAATTCAATGTAATTGCACTCCCAATCAACTTTATAAAAATGTACGATTATCTTCATTACACATTAATGCAAATGAATATTGAACAAGTATTTTAGTCTCGTGAGAACGGTCAGAAAAATGCAAGAAGAAACAAAACTAAAAAGCGTGTGTAGCCACTTCTAGAGGACTGTATTTTTTTGCAAAATTAACAGGAGTGGGCAATTTTGCTGCACAACACTGTAGATAATAGTGTCCATCATGACGACCAGCAGAATAACATCAATCGGCCCTCCTCCCTATCATAATGGTCGTACATGTACGCGAATCACCCACAACGCACCATACATCACCAGCTTGTGTTCTCAAACAAGTTATTATACAGTACACGCACATCCGTTATTGAGTTTGCCGGACAGTGATGTAACGTGAGTTGATATCCATGAACTTTGACCAGTTCGATGACCTTAGTGAGTTAGCTGAATTGCTATGATTTGAATTTAATGTAAATATGAATGCTAATATCTTGCATTACATAGATTGAGTTGAACTTCTGTAATGATGACTGAATAAAGCATCTGGAGCTGGAAAGACGCTTGTTTTAAATCCAATAGACCAAACACATTACATGGTGTCAGAAGATTCGGTATGGCTTCGAATATACCTGTACCAAAAGAATTAAACCTGCATAATGGCGATATCGCAGAAAATTGGAAGAGATTTGAGAAAGCATGGAGGAGATACGAAATTGCAGTCGGATTACAATCAAAGACGGACGAAGAAAGAGTATTGTTGACTATAATAGGAGAAGAAGGAGTAGGGCTATATGAGACACTGGAATTTGACAAAATTTGGGATGAATTGAAAATAGAACCAGTGCTGAAAGAACTTAGGAATTATTGTATCCCACGAAAAAATACTTTGTTTGAAACATATCGCTTCTACAAACGAAAGCAACAAGATGGAGAGTCCATAGACAATTACGTCACCGCCTTGAGAACAATTGCAGAAAATTGTAATTTCAAAGATAAAGACAGGCAATTACGTGATCATGTTGTCATTGGTATAAAGGATGACAAGGTTAGAGAGAGATTGCTCAGAGAACCTGATCCAGACCTGAAATACGTCTTAGAAATTATTCGTAGCATTGAAACAGCCCAGAACACACAGTCAAGCCATGGTAAGCGCTATTGATGAGACTAATTTTGTTAGTAACATGAAACGATTACCGAACAATAATAAGAATAATTTGCCGAAAAGTAATACATGTAATTATCGACAGAATAAGAAGCAAGCTTACAAATTCAGACAACCAAACCCTCATGAAAATACCTCACTAACTTCTCCTCAAACTCTCCAAAACTTACAGCGAAATGGTGAATCTCATGATGAATTAACGAGAATTTAAGCTGATTGAGGCGAATGTAGGACGGGTTCACCTTAACTTAGAGCGAATGCGAATTTTCTCTTTACGAATAATGGCCGTAGGGCGAATATTGAAGTCTTCCTCCTTAACTTCTCAGTAACTAAGAGCGTGGAGAATATCAACGATCCTATTAATGAATTCAGTGGGATGGTTGATAATGATATACAGTGCACTAAGTAAATGAGTCACAGCTCATCATCGTCTGATTGGATCAAGGTACTGTATTGTGAATTTCATCAGAGGAACGCATACCAGAGGACATTTTCGTCGTTGGTGCTTTTGATGACGGACAAGTGATTTCACAGCATTCGAGCAGCGAAAATTTACAAGTGAGCGTTATCTCATGTTTGATATACTTAAGTAGTTTGCAATCCATCAACCGAAGCTGTTACACCGAAAAGAGTCAAATAGCTAGCTGTCTACATAAGAAAACGACTTCAGAATGTTATGAATATAAAGCCTTATGTTTGAAACAAGTGCACCATTGAAAAAGAGTTTCACTTTTATTTAGGCAAACAGATATTGAAACTTTTTTGCATTAGAGTGTGGTATTTACAGATAAAGAAATTTCCAACAACTTTCATTAACTGATCTCATTAGAGAGATCACTTAACAGATTTCTCAGTTTGATTTTTTCAATTGAATTCGATAGAAATGCCTAGAAAGAGAGATTACTTGACTTGGCTAAGACCTAATTCTGGAGAGGAAATTCCAAGAACCACATATAATAGACTCATTTCCCAACAGCAGTGGATGCACAGATTTCTTCCATGTCTGAGCAAACTTTTGATGCATCTCAATTTATGCTGGCGTCCGATGTTAGTCTGTTGGACGATGATGTTTCGACAGATAATGATACCGAGAGCGAGTCGGAATTGTTCAATGAATTCGATCGAGAGGAAAGTGAAGCATTATATGAAGGATCTAACATTACAATATCCACTTTTATGACGACGTTTTTGTCCATTGTTATCTCTTGCAATTTGTCTCTCTCATGTGTAGAATCCATCTTGAAATTTATGAGCATGATTCTTCCGCAGCCTAATAACGTGATTAAAACTAAATATAGATTCAAGAAATATTTCAGCTCATCATCCGATGACTTCACTGAATATCACTATTGTGGTGAATGTGCAAAAGTTTTATTGCCAAGCCTCAATTGCGAAACGTGTCAGAAATCGTTCACTAAAAAGCAACTTGCTAAACAGGGACATCGGTTTTATATGACAAATATTCAAAATTTTATACAGAAATATGAGAACCGCTTTCATTGTCGAAGATGCATTTAACGCGACATGTTTTAACGCAAACAATGTCATCTCCAGTGTCTGCTTGATTTCATGTGATTTCATCTCCAGTCATAGATCTTGTACCTTCATTCCTGTGTAACGCGTGAAGCAGAGCAGGCGAAACATGTCGCGTTAAATACATCTTCGACAATGAAAGCGGTTATCATATTTCTGTATAAAATTTGCAAGGGATCAAACATTTTCTCCAAATATTCAAAAGTTGATGAAAAGAGTTATCGAAGTCCATCAGAAAGCTTTCTTACCATTAAAAGGCAAAAGGTTCGAATATCTGTATAGAAAGTTTTCAAATAATGTCTTGACCGTAAGCTTCTGTTTTGATGGAGTGGCGATATTCAAATCTACTAAAAATTCAGTGTGGCCCATACTGGCTTTCATCAATGAGCTTCCAAACCATCTAAAGTTCAATAATATGATACTTTGTGGTCTTTATTATGGTTGTAGTAAGCCAGATACAGCAGTCGTGTTCAAATCATTTTTGAAGATTTTATTATTGAAGAGATGCGATCAAATAGCCCTACTCACATAGGAGCAAGTTCAATATTCGAACTAGATGAATGCTATCTACATTCTACGATTAAGTGGCATTTCATGCCAGAAGAACATGGAGGTGATAAAGAGTGTTACAATTAATGGTAGAACTTTAATGGGGTCGATGTTTTGTAAAACATCGAGAAGATGCGGATGCTATGTCTACAATGAGGAAACGATATTATACACATCCTTATACACATTCATTCAATGGTGTAATCTCATATTTCTTGTTGGATACCATGTAGAGCACGAAAGCCAAAGCTCATATGTCAAAAGAGTCCTGAGGCTTGGGAATGTGATAGTAAGAGACCTATCGAAATTGGAATTCAATCAAATGATTGTTTATAAGGAAAATGGAGAGACACTTCTATCCATTGTGCCTCGATCAGATCCGGCGTTTTAAGTTGATTTGAACATACACTACATAGCCTATCACAATGATCTCATGATTACTATATTAGTCTAGTCTTAGCATTGTAAAGTAATTTTATTACAATCAGCACAACCTGAAGCAAATAATTTCCATGTTTAGGACAAAGATTTGCTTTAATCACATCCTTGTCTGAAAAATTATCATCTCTAAGAAGCCTGTACATCAAAAATAGAATAGGTGAGTTCAAAGGAGAACGCAAGCTATTGCTGTCATCCCATGATATTAAAATTGATACGCATTTTATTTCAGAAATATGCGTTATGTGATAATACAATGGGAAGAAAAGTCGGCGGAATTCAAACCTCAATTGTCAATCGAGCCAGAAAGCTCTGTCCGCGATCCTCGGTTGCTTTCGAATAAAAGTCGTTCAGGAGATATAACTTGGACCGGCTGTTTAACAACCAAGCCACCATCTGGTTGGGAAGTACACAAAGGACGGGTGCTTGAAATTGTAGGTAAGATTATACCGCACCATGTGAATTTTTATCATCTACACTGCATTCAATTTACATATATGTTTCAAGTGAACCAATAGCTTTCACATCAACTAAGAGATAGTGTTAGTAAACTACATGCATTATGTCGGTCTTTGTTTCTCTTTAGAAGTAACTTCGCATAATATTTCTCTGATGTTTGGGAAATTATCACATCATTGGGGTCGTAATAATAACCACACTGACCCCACTGGTGACCGTGGAGAATAGCTTTCTTTGACGGCTGGCAGGCAAAGACAATAGGCCTACTACGGCGATTCCTTCTGGGAGCAAGGAAGTCGGAGCGGTTGCTTGATAGGTGCGTCTGGGGTAACGTTACTTGGTGTCAGGGTTGTTTCTTGTTGGGTTCCTGGCCCCTAAGACACCCTGGGGAGACACCCCTGCAGCTGACAATGTGTCCCTGAGACTCCAGAGTCAATGAGTCAATTTAGTTCAATGATTTTATTTGCGACAAATAGTCCTACTTCGATGTTTTTCACGTAATGCGAAGTGACAATTTTAACCCATTACTGCCCATGAATAGAAAAACAATTATTTTTTAAAATTTTCTTTTATACAAAAACTTCTACCGTCTGAAGCAACTACAAACTAATGACGATTAGAAAAAAAAATAAATTCTGTATCATAAACATTGATGTTCCATAAGTGGAACATTGGACACTTCTGACTATATAATGCTTAAGAATGAAAATTTGAGAAACAGTCAATATGAAGAAGGACACCACAAGTAGAGCACTTTCGTTTTGTGTTCTTTTTGCATACTTTACAACGTCCTTGTTTATCAGATGAGATAATTGCTTATCAGAGTGAAAATTGCTTGTTGTTTCAGTTTGAGAAGGGGTCCTGCAGGGTCCTGGATGTTGTAGCTTACTCGGTGTCTTTGCCATGAGTGATCGAACAATCGCCCTGTAAGACAAATGTAGTTTTTACTATTGGTCATTGCACGTTTATCTAGTTATGTTGATCCCTATTAATTAAACCAGGCCTTTTATAGAAGAAAATCCTTCCAGGCTTATTCATGTATATGTTATCAACGTGTGACTATTCACCCCCTACGTAGTCACAACACATGTAGGCCTAAATGTTTTGTTTGTTATTCTGTTTTTTACCTCCGAAATTGAAGGTGGGTCATTCCTCCTTTCAAGCTACGATGAAGTCGCCATGCAGCGACGACGGCCATATTCAAAAAGTTGGCAAAAATATTCCACCACTATTTCTTATTTCTTAGCTTAGGCCGATAATCGCTCAAGAATCGATCAAGAAGATCCACGCCGCCCATATATTGATTGTAATTATGAATCAAATGGGGGATGGGCACTGGTGTGCGTTTTCTATCGGCTCTACTCCAACGACTACCACTGTGAACGAGATTCACAGATTCGAAATTGCTGATGGCAACTACTGGACGACTGTCGTTCCACTGGCAGACAGCAACTTCATCGTTTGAAAATTCAATGTGACAACCTCCAGGAAGCTTCTTCATTGCCGCTTTAGACATTATTGGGCATTTTTCAATTCGAGATTCCATTGCAATGCCTGTACAACGCAATCCGTCTTCTCTACATTGTCTGAACGTTTTCGTTGAACAAAAGAATCTGTCCATGTAGATTATATGTTCACTTTTATTTGAAAGACACTGTTGTCAATGTTTGAACGACAGACTCTCCAAGTGGTAATTCGGAATCAATTTTGTTCCCAGTAAAGATTTCAAAATCGAACGGATAAGCGCATGACGAAGCCAGGACAAACACCTTATATCCAAATTTCACCGGTTTGCCTTTGACGTACATTTTTGCATTATTTCTGCCATGGTATCATCTGTTAATCCAGACTCAATTTGCTTGAAAAGAATACAAATTGCTGAATATTTTTTCGAAATATCTCTAAAAATGGCCTTAATTTTGCCATCTTGTCATCATTGCCAAGGGACGCGTTGTTGGCTAAATGAAAAAAATGCTTGATCTCTTTAAAGCTTTTTTTGATATTTTTTCGGAGACAAATGATGCTCCTACATCTTCGTCCGTACTCCAGTATAGATGTTCTTGTGATAAACTGTGATAGTCACTGAGGAGTGAAAAAATCATTTTCACTTATATGAAATCCATGTTGTAAGTGTTGGTGGGCATGCAAATTCGTCTGTTTGCAGCAGAGATCTATAACGGTCGGATCAAAGAATAATCTAAATAATTCACTTGCATCTTTATCCACCAGTAGTGGGAAACTTTCGTCAATGGGCGTCACTTCAGCTTCTGTTAACGAATTACGAAAATCAGAGCTTTTCTCCCAATGATGCGATACTTTCCTACACTTCGGTTGTGGCATTGAGCATTCTCCATCGTCCGACCGTTGATGGATTTCAACCAAACCTGGCACATCTTTGATGTTAGATGGTAATAAATCATCCTCTGCTATGTCATCTTCATCGGAGATATATTGTGAGGACTCAGGTGGCAAAATTACCAAATCAATATCAGATTCTTCGTCAGAATTTTCGATCAATAGCTGTGCAGGTTCTTCGACTGAAAATAGTTTCTTTGGCATCCGTCTGAAAAAAGATAGACTGGAATTAAATCAGTACTCAATTAATTAGGAAAATAAGTAAGTACTAACAATTGATAAGTAAGACGAGGGTAAAATTGGTTCCAATTAAGTAGGTTGCTACTGTGCTCGTGTTAGTAAAGTACCTTAGCGCAGTAGTTAGAGGTGCAAACATCTCTACCTCAGGGCCAGGATGCAGTGGTGAACTTTTTTTTGCTATAGTAAGCAAAGTCAAATTTGCTGTAGTAACCCCAAATGAAGATGATAGTACAATAAGATTCAATGAAAATGCAATATTAAACAATTGATTAGTATCAGTTTAGAAAGTCTACTTAGCGTAGCCCTTTTTGTGTAAATACCATCTGAGGCGATCCGACTAACGAAGTTCCTGCTTGTAAGTCAAAATTACAAGGGATACAATTACCACACGAATGTGTTACATAACTTACTATGATAAGTATCCAGATTTGACATTGACTATTTAGCGCATTATGTAAAATGTAACACCCTAAGTTTCCAATGTTCCATTACTGGAACATTGAAAATACATGCAGTGTCCAATGTTCCAGAAATGGAACAACATTTCTGAAACTCAATATGAACGCAGAAAAGCAACGATAAATGAAATAATTGTATTGTACGTCACCAGACTAATGCAGAAATTGTAATCCGAGAAAAGTTTGACTTACCTTATTTTTTTATGGACAGGAGTGGGAAAACAAGTTTCAGTGATAAATTTTGAAAATTTCCGAAATTTCAAATTTCTTTGGACAGAACCCAATTAAAACAAAATGCTTTACCAGGCATTGTTGAATTTATTTACATCATGCTTCTAATATCTGCATGCTTAAATGATACTTATAAATATTTCTTATGCTTATAATTGTGATTCAAAAAATTGTTCCATAAGTGGAACATTGGGCGGTAATGGGTTAAATGGTCAAAAGTTTTTCTGTGTCAAGTTGTCCGACTTACGTAATTGAAAAGCTCCAACAACACAACCCTTTGAAACATGCATTGCGATTTTTTGTTGTTGAAAGGTAACAGCTAGTACATGAGTTAATTACCATGATTTTTTACTTGCAGATTCAAAATTCAAGGCGGAAGAATTCCTAGAAAATTGTCTCCGCAATGAAAGGAAACGAATTGATGATCTATTCGTCAGCGTAAGTAATGTGTTACATGATAGAATCCATAGCCTAATCAAAAAAGTGCGCATGACATTTGAAATAAGAACGTCTATCGTATAGTCGAGTACATGTTACTGGCAAGATGTACTGTACATGTAAGTAAGATAAGTGTGATTAATCGATTATTTCACTTTGAATGATTTCGCCCTTTATATTTCGCAAATTAATACAACCTTTTGGTCATTTGTAACGCTTCTAAATTAATGTCTATTTTCATCTTAATTGTACTTATCGACAAAATTGAATCATTCTATTGATACTTTTGGAGCTGGAAACAGCCAAGTGTTTTCAGATCTTATTATCAAGTTGTATGCCTACTAGTCTTCGATAACCATTCAGCAGCCATCTTGTACTTTATATCTTGTATGCTTCATTATAATCTTAAAATGCCTGACTCTTTCCAGCTCCAACATTGTCCTACCATGACCAGTCAAGGCATTTTCAAAAAAACATTTTCCCAATGTTTCAAAAATTCGTTCAAAAATAATGATAAATCATGTCCTTCTATTTCAATTTCATTTTTCAGGATGAGCTCTTACAGTTAGAAAAAACGGAGTTGGTGAGAAGAATTCGTTGCATGGAGCGAAGAATAGAGGAATTAGAACGACTCAATTCAATATTGATCTCAGATGTTCCACAGTCAATCTCGAGAACATTAAAAACTATCGTAAGTTGTTTAGTACATCCATAAGAATACGAGTGTTCTTGTGCGCATTTCGTTCAATTGTCAATTGATATAGGCTACACACATCACGATATTTCCTAATGATAATGATTGTCGCATTTCAATCCGGTCCGGGATCCGTCTGCTAAAATGATGAGGCTCAAGCTCGTTATATCTGCATACAGAATGAGAATTCATCCATATTAACAACCGTAACTTACAGTGTTTATTTAGAGAAAATATTCTTGCGCTTAAAATTCCTTCCAAGTCTCTACTTTGAGGTGTGCTGAATTTGTGTCTATTTCTATAAAATTCATCTCATAAATACTCGATATTAACCAATGAATGATGAAATTAACTGTATGACAATAATATGTTAGACAACATTACTAAGTGGGTACATAAATACCTTGCTTATTTGTACAGAAGCCCCTACTGTTACTTTAATCGAGCATAAATACTAGTTAATTATTTATGAGGCATTATACAGCCTAGTCCAATGCTTCATTTTTTTATAACTGACTGACGTTTGAAACATTACTAGATTTGCGCATGAAACACATAGGCCTAGGGGTGAAGTGGGGTAAGTGCGTCACTCAGGAATTTCTCTTCAGCTTCAGGCTCTATGAAAGGCATATTTCACTCATGTATATACTCAAGTATTCTGAAAATTTTCATGAGTAAAGGTTTCATTTTCTATAAATATAATAGTTACCAGATGATTTCAAAATCATACATGAAAAAATTTTCATCCTTTAAATTTATGATCATTTTTTTGCTAACTTATTTAGTTGGTAAGAATACTTTCGCTGTCTATCTTGATAGAAGAGAACTTCTTAGGGTTGTATTAACTTCAATGACAAGCATTTATTGCATTGAGATATTGCTAGTTCCTAAGTTATAGTCAAAATTCTAAACCAATCGTAAAATATGACCTTGGGGTAAGTGCGTCATCAAGGTCATTTAAAATAGTCAAAAAAATATGTGTCAAGTTTACTAATATTCAATGAAAATTTCACTGAATATTTAAGTAAATACCCACGAGAAATCATATCTCTAACGGCAGCTTCAGATGCTCGATATTTTTTTCCTGACAGTCAAATTACCTGATTTCGCGTCGCACTTATCCCACTTCACTACCAAGCTCGCACAAAGTTGTAGGCACTTGACATTAAAGACTTACATGTCTCTTTGTCATGATGACCTCCGCTGTTCAGACATACGTGAATGAGGATGGCTGCTTATTCATTTAATATCAATCTAACCCGTGTCCTTTTGGTGAAATATCAGATGAGTGAGAAAGTCATGGAGCAATGCAATCCTATCAACCATCTTCGAAGCGCAGTTCGGTTTTGCAATATCATCATGGAACATCAATTATTCTAAAATAGCCATCAGAGGCACACTCGATTTGTCAGAATCATAAAGAGATACTTCTCATCGGTTCAACATCGGCCTGAGTCGTTGCTGCTGTCGCTCGAATAATCAACGAATCCAGATGCAAAGTTACTAATTAAACATACTTAATTTAACACTGATCTTCATAAGAATATGTTATTGTGATTTTTAACAATTACAAATGTTTAGGATCCAATAAATCCATCAAAGATACTGCCTTTTTAGCCATCCATGCGTGGCCAAATTCAAATTAGTGAGGTCAATGTGTAATTGTATTGAAACGTAGTCTTCTTTTATTGTCAACGAGTATCATATTGTTTCAGATTGTGCCAACTGCTTCAAAAGTCGATCATTCATTAAACCATGGGAACATCCTTCCTTCAACACAGGACTCTTCAGCATCCGCAAGCTATTCTGAGTCATCTCAAGTGAAATTCCAAGAGAGAAACGAAAATATCCTTCCTTCATCGCAGGACTCTTCAATCTCCGCAAGTAATTCTCAGTCATCTCAAATGAACTTCCAAGAGAGAAACGAAAATATCCCACCATCATCGCAGGACTCTTCAATCTCCGCAAGTAATTCTCAGTCATCTCAAATGAACTTCCAAGAAAGAAACGAAAATATCCTTCCTTCATCGCAGGACTCTTCAATCTCCGCAAGTAATTCTCAGTCATCTCAAATGAACTTCCAAGAGAGAAACGAAAATATCCCACCATCATCGCAGGACTCTTCAATCTCCGCAAGTAATTCTCAGTCATCTCAAATGAACTTCCAAGAAAGAAACGAAAATATCCCACCATCATCGCAGGACTCTTCAATCTCCGCAAGTAATTCTCAGTCATCTCAAATGAACTTCCAAGAAAGAAACGAAAATATCCTTCCTTCACCACGACAAGTTGATGGCAGCTGTCGGACTAATGTTTACCAAAGATATCTGGCACTAACTCCTCAGCAAGAATTTGCTATAAATTCCAGTACAAAATGGAAGAAGTTAGTCAATACCATTTTGAATATTGTGTATACCAAACAAGAAATGGTTGCTATGAATGCAGTAAGAAGCACCAGAGGCTTATCAAACCGGCTCGTGATGAGTTCAGACATAAGAGAGTGGATATTTGGTAAGTGTGAGCTCTGAGTAGATTTGCATGAAGTACATATAAATGTACCGTAGACGCCCAAATATATGGCAATTCACACATATTCAGTCAAATAAATGAATATACAACTATACGTGTATATGCACTTGAATGCCTGTTTAGAGTTTCGCAACTTGAATAGATAAGAGCTCTCACATCCTCAGCTACGCATTTAGCCCACATGCATCCCAAGCTTAAATCCAGGTATGGATAAAACATCAATATGTACTCCATACATCAATATAATACAATGTCACATAACTTGTCGATGCTCTCAATGTATTTCCTAATAGTGACATTTGCGATGTATGATCTAAGAAAATCTACGATGTCGTTATGATATCGTTGCATGAAGATAGACAAATGTATCTATAAAAAATGTGTCTATGTATACGATATTACTTTTGGTACCTTACTTTTTGTACATCACTTTTTTTCATCGCTCTTTTCATTACAAACTTATTGATATATCCACGCATTCGTGTACATGTAGCTCCTTTTCTTTGACTGTCTATGAGATTCCATTTCTATGAAGACAATCATTGTCAAAATATCAATTCAAATAATTATTTTCACGAAATTTGAAAAGTCATACTTTTTAGTACGAGGAACGATATCATTGCCGAGAGAGCGCAGCGATCGAGGCACTGATATTGTTCAGAGTACTGAAATGGACTTTTCGAATGAGTGAAGGTAATTTATTTCTATGCATGCATCCCAATAGTGATCCATGGATATCTTGATTTTTTATTTATTTGCAATACCTTGATGATATCTACAAAAGTCAGCCATAGAAGCTTCATACTTCCATGCCTGCAATTTGCATTGTATGACAGTAATTTGTTACGTTTACTGAATAAGTTCAGGACAAGGATGAAGAGAATTGCAGAAATGATTAATAAGGAAATTGGACCTCTATCTACCGGAAAAGGTATGTAGACAGATGACAAGAATTTGTTCAACATCAGCATCTAACCAACAAAGACACGCCGCCACCAAAGGAATACCATTTTATCGAGAAATACCAGTTTTTTGACAGGAATACCCTGTCACATCTTGACATATTGTAGTGACTGACTTTCTACTGTTCTTTTTTTAACTTTCTACTTTTCTATGTCTTTTACAAATGTTATGTCTCAAATGAATTGTATCAAGCATTTCGATTATCTTCGAAACACAAAAAAGGTGGGTACTTTCGATAATTATTCTAACGATCACCAAATGCCGATAGAGAGCCTACAAAATTAACCAAACTCAAAAAAGTTGACCATGCACTGAAAAGTTGAGCAGGGATTGAAAAATAGAACTTTTCAAGCGTTAGCAGCTATGGTAAAGTTGACTTTTCAACACATGCATAGAAACAAGTCATTATAATCATTTTGTTAAAGCGAGAGTGATATCTGTTGTCATCTATCATGGCATGAATTGATCACGAATATAATTTCATATCTTGGAGGCATCATAGATTGTTTGCAGCTATGTGACATACCAAATGTACCATAGCGCTTCAGCGACATGACCTAAATATCAGCCTCGGCCTGCGGCCTCGTCTGATATTTGTCATGTCACTTCATCGCTGCGCTATGCTACATTTGGTTGATATAACACCAACATTGATTTTTTAGGGCGCTTTTAAAATATCCTACACTGCTGCCTGAAAATATGTATGTTGATAATATTGCGCGTAATTGAAGTGTACGACATCATTGTAGGAAAACAGCTGGCAAGGAAATAAACTGAAAGGAACACCTGTACAATTGAAAACACAACACATCGACTCACTACGAATTAAACTTAAGCCTTCTCTTTTTACCACATTATACCTACCATAGCTAAATTACACACAATAGACATTTTTAGCAGTGTTTGTTGTTAGCATTTTTTAGCAGCGTGTTTTTGACCTTCGATTTGTCGCAAAAACATCAACCTGATTAGATTTGAATTCTGCAGAAATTACATGTATGTCTGCTCAGTGATTATGATTTTGAGGCGCTATGATTTGCTATCTTAGCCATAAATGTAATTAATAATTGACTGATACGGCAAACAGCAATTTATGTCTGAAAAAAATTATCTAGCTACAACTCAGAACTACCAGAAAGTTCTAAGATATCTTATCCCTCTTTTCGGCAACCAAAGAAATTTTGTTAACTAGTTCCGCAACCCACCACGTACAACTGCTTGGTTTTGTTGATCAATGAATGCGCTACATGTCAAGTAATGTTGCATAGTTCAATTTTGCTTGTTAACCCATTCTCTTTGATGTTTGGAGACAGCTTACATGTAAATGATTATGATTATGACAATTGTGATTTCAATCTGAATAAATATAATTCTTTTTTTAGAGAAAGTTCATGGATTGGATGTGAATATTGCCGATCCTCAAATCGTTCAGCAGATATCGCACAAGTTTCGCGATGCGCGGAAATTGGAGCGAATGCAGAACTTTAAAAATTGAAATTTGTTCCCAATTTTTACATGGATAATAAACTGGAAATCAGAGTATCTCGATGTTTTGTATTGTTTTGTACTGCACGGAGACAGAATGTAATCCGTAAGTAATATGTTTGATCACATTTCAGAAAGTTATCGGTGAGACAATAATGATGCATGCTTCCTATTTACTGTTTCGTCATTCATTAATAGGAAGATTTTACACACAGTGAGTCAAAAACAACTAGACACTGCATAAATAGGCCCTTAGTGTCACTACGTCGATATGAATATGAAAACAGTTTGCATATTAACGTATAGTGACACTAAGGGCCTATTTATGCAGTGTCTGGTTTTTATTACTGATTCTGTAGTGTGGAGATTGTTAAGGAGGCGTCCAGATTCTCCTCAGACGATTAGGGAGAACATAAGGAGGCGTCCAGAATCTCCTCAGACGAATAGGGAGAACATAAGGAGGCGTCCAGAATCTCCTCAGACGAATAGGGAGAACATAAGGAGGCGTCCAGAATCTCCTCAGACGAATAGGGAGAACAACCATAAGGTGAATATAAGTCGTGTCCAAAATCTCCTCTTGAAATCGCTCTAAAACTTATGGAGGATTTTTCATAAGGGAATACTAACATGAAGACTCCCAATAACAATGATTGTAGATACTGTGGAACAAAACATTATTTTAGTAAAGATAAATGTCCAGCATGGGGTCAAACATGTCAAAAATGCAAGAAAAAAAATCACTTCGCACGATGTTGCCGATCATTCTACAACAAAGCAAATGCATTAAGTGACGATGAACGGGAAGACCATGAAATTTTTCACATCTCTACTGACAAAACAAGGAAATTAATGAAGTCTCTACGTATCTGGAAAACTGATAAATCTGTTAATTGGCAAATTGATACGGGTGCCACTTGTAACGTACTACCTTTTCAGGAATATGTACGTATCACCGGCGATAGATACGGAAACAAGCTGAAAAAAGGCAATATTCGCATATACGTACAACGGATCGAGACTGAAAATTGCAGGAGCAACTATCATATCCTTTGAATACCCTAACGGTTATAAACGCGATCTGAAAGTTATTGTCGCGTATGTCAATGCTAACCCTTTATTATGCTTAGCTACGAGTCAAGAAATGTGTCTGATTAGCACCCCAGAGTTGGAAGTACTTAGCGTAACGAGTTCTCGAAAATCAGAGGACATTTTATCTACATTTGATGATGTATTTAGAGGATTTGGTTGCATTCCTGGTGAATACTCAATTACAATTGATGAAACAGTGAAACCAGTGATAAATCCTCCAAGAAAAATACCTATCGCAATCAGAGACAAATTACGAGAACACCTGACAAAACTTGAATATGAAGGAATTTTACAAAGAGTGACAGAATCAACAGATTGGGTTTCAAGTTTGGTTGTAGTTTGTAAACCTGGAAAATTGAGGATATGTATTGATCCACGACATCTCAATAAGGCAATTAAAAGAGCACTATCCACTACCAACAGTAGAAGATGTTGCTACAAGATTGCAAAATGCAAAATTTTTCAGTGTTTTAGACGCAAAGGATGGGTTTTGGCAAGTTAAACTTGATTACAATTCGAGTCTTCTAACAACATTTAACACACCGTTTGGTAGATACTGTTGGAGAAGAATGCCATTTGGGATCAATTCTGCACCAGAAGTCTGGCAAAGAAAGATGAATGAATTGATAGAGGGACTCAAGGGAGTAGAAGTGATAGCAGATGATTTCCTGATATGTGGTTTCGGAGATACGCAAGAATCAGCACTGAAGGATCACGACGAAAACTTGAAGCGATTCCTTGAACGTGCCAGAGAAAAGAATTTAAAATTAAATAAAGACAAAATAAAATTATGAATGACGGAAGTTCCATTCATTGGTCATGTACTAACTGATCAAGGTGTTCAGATAGACATGAGGAAGGTTGAAGCCATAACGAAAATGCCGAATCCACAAAATGTAAAAGATCTAATGCGCTTTATAGGAATGTGCCAATATCTGGCAAAATTTCTACCTAAACTATCAGATGTAATAGAGCCACTACGAAAATTAACACAGAAAGATGCAGAATGCAGATGGACTGAAGATCATCAGCAAGCAATTGATGAACTGAAATTTATGGTAACGAAAACTGCGATATTAGCATATTTCGACCCAAAATTAGAAGTAACAATACAATGTGATTCCAGCGAAAAAAAACTTGGTGGAGTGTTATTGCAAAACAGAAGACCAGTATCTTTTACGTCTAGAGCTTTAACTCCTACTGAACAAAGATATGCACAAATAGAAAAAGAGTGTTTGGCAATTGTACATTCATGTACAAAATTCGACCAATACCTGTATGGCAAACCTAACATTATAGTCGAATCGGATCACAAGCCTTTAGAGACAATATTTAATAAAGATATTTTTAAATCACCTAAACGACTTCAGAGAATGCTATTATTTCTGCAAAAGTATGATCTAAAAGTAACATACAAAAAAGGCACTCTATTATATATCGCTGATACCTTAAGCCGAGCTTTCATAAATGATTCAACAAACAATGAACATTTTGACGAAACACTTCTTGTACAGTTGGAAGAAAATGAACAATTTTTTAAATCTCTTGAACATATCCGAATGTTGAAAACACATGAATTTGGTGGATCAGAACAACAGCTTGAAGAAATACGGCAAGCTACGGCAGATGATCAAGTTCTGCAGAAAATTATTCAGCTGATATCTTTAGGGTGGCCTAATTATATATCAGAACTAGCAGATAACGTGACTAGAATATATTTTCAGTATCGTGATGAATTAGTTTGCGAAGATGGAATAATATTCAAAGGGCAGAGAATTCTAATACCAGCAAGCCTTCGAAAAAAGTATTTGGCAGAAATACAGTCATCACACATTGGGATAGAAGTATGCTTACGAAGAGCAAGAGAGTTGATATTTTGGCCTGGAATGAACGCTGAAGTCAAAGATCTCATTTCAAGATGTCACATATGTCTCAAATATCAAGCACACCAACAAAAAGAACCTATTATCCAAGAGCAAGTACCTGATCGAGCATGGGCAACAGTGAGCGCAGATCTCTTTCAGTATCGAAATCAACATTATATTGTTATGGTTGATCATTTTTCTAATTTTGTGGAAATCGCTACACTTTCTAAACAACTATCCAGCAAGAATGTAATACAACACATAAAGTCTATTTTTGCTAGACATGGAATACCAGAAAAGTTAATTACCGATAATGGTCCACAGTTAGCCAGTCAAGATTTTGCAAACTTCTCAAAAGAATGGAAATTTCGACATACAACATCGAGTCCAACATATAGCCAATCAAACGGCAAAGCGGAAAATGCTGTGAAAACTATCAAAAGCATATTCAATAAGAATCAAGACGCGAATCATGATATATATTTAGCTCTTCTTGATTGGAGAAATACGCCAACAGAAGGCATTGGTACCAGTCCAACACAAAGACTATTTGGTAGACGGACATGAACACTTATACCAACAAAATCAAGCAATTATATGCACGAGCATATACAAGATAATGAATGCAAGAGAAAGCTTACTGAGAGTAAAGTAAGACAAGCGAAATATTATAACAGACAAACAAAGCCTTTACAAGATTTACAACCCGGACAAACAATCAGAATGAAACTACCTGGAAAAGAAACATGGACAAAAGGGATTTGCGTAAAGAAGGTCAGTAGGAGATCTTATGAAGTTGAGGTTGAAGGCAAGAAGTACCGGAGAAACCGAAGACACCTGCTGAAAACCAATGAACTCCCTCCAGGACCGTACATCGACATCGATGAATACGATTTGCGCCAAAACAGCACAGAACTGCCTTTTATAGTAAGACGCTCTGGAAGGGAAAGGAGGAAACCAGATTTTTTTATGGGAATCCAATATCCCATTAATTTTGTCTCAATTTTTTATATTTTTTTTTTAAAAAAGAGAAAGATGTAACGTGAGTTGATATCCATGAACTTTGACCAGTTCGATGACCTTAGTGAGTTAGCTGAATTGCTATGATTTGAATTTAATGTAAATATGAATGCTAATATCTTGCATTACATAGATTGAGTTAAACTTCTGTAATGATGACTGAATAAAGCTTCTGGAGCTGGAAAGACGCTCGTTTTAAATCCAATAGACCAAACACATTACAAGTGGCACAAAAATCTCCTCTTTCAGTAACAGGACTGGAACTCCTGTCGGCTAAAAATCGGGACGTCCATACAGAAAATCGGGACACAAGAATCAAACGCTTTTCTTCCATTTTATAAGTAACTATATCATTTTGATGTGTGTTTTGTTTTTCATCTGTTTTGTTGGACCTAACTAGGCGACAATTCTTATATTTCATAGACTTAAACGCCCATCAGTTATGAACTACCGAAATTCTATGAGAGAAGAAAAGTATCTACATCTTATTAACGACGATTTCAGTTTCGTTAGCTCCTAACCAATCGATTTAATAGAAAAATAGGCTCTCGTACAAAGATAAAAATGACTGTATTGTGACTAGCAAGATATGCAAAAAGTGTAAGAAACTAATTACACGATTCATCTTGAACTTCAGATTTAATACAGCATGAATACAAAACTCACATAACTCCATCGTCAGCTATCATATATCAGGCCTAATTGTGAGGAAATATAATTGGCAAATAATGAAATAATAATGAGAAAAGACAATTGGTAAAATAACATGCGAAAATATGCATTAAATTATACAATCACAAGTTTAGTCTTATGATGTCGAGTTGGACGATTTCTTGAGTTTGTACAACTAGACTGTTTCCTTATGTTGTTACTCTCATTTTTCCAAAGAGAAATCGAATGTATATTTAATATCAGTGCAAACAGTATTTCAAAGGAAGACCTCTATGTCGTCTCTACACTTCGATAGCATTGATTTCCGACCTCTATGTCCTCTATAGACTTCGATAGCATTGATTTCCGACCTCTATGTCCTCTCTACACTACAAAAGCATTGATTTCCGACCTCTATGTTCTCCCTAGACTTCGATAGCATTGATTTCCGACCTCTATGTTCTCCCTAGACTTCGATAGCATTGCTTTCTGACCTCTATGTCCTCTCTAGACTTCGATAGCATTGATTTATGACCTCTGCGGAATGTCGCCGCAGAGGATCTTCTCTGCTGACGTTCAAGGATGAAAAGGAATTCAACTTGATGAAGAATCTGTCCTTGGAGTGGAATCAGATGGAAGGACGGACAGTGGGTGTTCTCAGGGCCCAAAGAGAACAGATGCCTGTTGCCTTAAATTAATCATTACATGAAAGTGTCTGCAATGTTAATCACAACTTGTCTTGTTCATCTTGCTTCTTTTATATTTGTCAATTTTGTTTGCACAATATTCGAGATGGATAAAGTGTCCCATCTTCCTAAGTGTGGAGCTTTTATTACTAACTGTATGCGGGTGAATCATGCCTAAATATTTGTTCTCAATAATATTTGCAATACACTTTATATCTAACATTGGCCCTAAATTATTTTGAAAATCGATATCAGTAAAGTGTGCATTTAGTATCATCTCAAGTTTCTATCTCAAGATAATAAATCATTAGATAAGATAAAATAGACCGCCATCCAAGAGAGGATGTTGGAAATCACTGCTCTCACGGTATATAGTAACAACGCTCCAAGCATCACAGGTTTTTGCAGAATATTTTGTATTCAATGTATCCTACAACCAACATTTAAAATATATAGTTCTAATTAATTTTGCTTCATAGAACAATGAGTTAACGATCAGCAAAAGTTGAACAGAACCTGTTTGAATTATTCCATGATATGAGACTCCTTGATATGATTTGGATGCTTCAAAGTAATTGTTTTAATGAAAAGGCAAGCCTTGTTGCTGAAATATGTTTAAATAGAAGTCATAAACCATCGCAATATTTCACGGTTGAAGCTACATCACAAGGATGAAAAACCAGGAATGATAAAAATCTTTTTGATGACCCTAGCAGAAAAGAGACATTCTTGATGACGTTGTTGTTGGATAACGACTTTCCTGAGATTCTTCCACTACAACTGTCATTGAGAGAATGGGTGGGATTTTTGTGGCGGGAATTTGAAAAGTCATCTCATGGACAGCTCTGTGTGTTTGCGTTGTGTTCGACTTTTTCAACAGTTTTTAAGACCAAGAGCCGATGCTGCATTTCTCTAATGTGGAGCATATATGCGCCCCAACTTGCCTTCTATAACAGGGAGGAAGATAATTAAGTCATTATTCTCAGTCAAATGTGGAAAAACTCCGCAGTCTGCACTAATGGGTTGTATGAAACTCGGTGATAAACATTAGGAGAATCTCACGACATAAGCATCAGATATCAGCGCGAAATTTATCAAAGTTTTGATTAATGCATTGAAATTTCACATAAACAGTCCGAGACACGTTCGGAAATCAGAATTGACATCAATATTTACATCATTCTGTCGCCATCCCGATAAGACGAAGACCTGGAAAACTGCGGAAATGTATTTAAATCATTTACAAGCCACGAATATCAATTGCGACAACACAGGCATCGTTTTACCTCCACAATGAACTTTATGTGCATGTTGGTGATTGTCTTCGTGTCTTTGGTAATCCTCGGCTATACAGATGGAGAGCGCACTCCTGTGCAAGATGTGCAGGAGGCGGTGAAGGAAATGGTCGAGAAGACGCAACATCTTGCGGACTACCAGAGAAGACAGGCAGACCAAGATGTCTTAATACAGTTTGAAGCAGAACAAAAGGAAGCGAAAACAGACAATAAGGAGAACTTTGATTACCTCAGGAAAGAAATGGCTGATATGAAGAAGCTGCTTTTGACTTTCGCAAATAGACAAACGGCACAAGTGAAGGAGCTGCGGAGTGAGAACAGTGAAATGAAGACATTGTTTTCGAAGTTCTCGACTGGAATAACGGCCCAAGTGAAGAAGGAGCTGCGGAGTGAGAACAGTGAAATGAAGACATTGTTTTCGAAGTTCTCGACTGGAATAACGGCCCAAGTGAAGAAGGAGCTGCGGAGTGAGAACAGTGAAATGAAGACATTGTTTTCGAAGTTCTCGACTGGTATAACGGCCCAAGTGAAGGAGCTGCGGAGTGAGAACAGTGAAATGAAGACATTGTTTTCGAAGTTCTCGGCTGGAATAACGGCACAAGTGAAGAAAGAGCTGCGGAGTGAGAACAGTGAAATGAAGACATTGTTTTCGAAGTTCTCGACTGGAATAACGGCCCAAGTGAAGGAGCTGCGGAGTGAGAACAGTGAAATGAAGACATTGTTTTCGAAGTTCTCGACTGGAATAACGGCCCAAGTGAAGGAGCTGCGGAGTGAGATGAAGGAGAGATCAAAGTCGAGGAGGAAGCATTGCACGGAGACGTCTGTGATGAAGAAGAAATTGACTGAATTGAGCCTTCAGGTGTCAGCTATCAAAAATGACACGGTCAATGACATGAAACATTTCGTGAACAACACAGTGGCGAGACCGTTGATAAATGTGACATGTCCCTCGGCGTGGATAAAGGTGCCACCAATTGGATGCATCTACATCAACAAGAAGCTTCAAACATGGTACGCTGCGGATGCGGAATGTCGCCGCAGAGGATCTTCTCTGCTGACGTTCAAGGATGAAAAGGAATTCAACTTGATGAAGAAATTTATGAGAACGTATATCTGGTGTCCTTGGAGCGGCATCAGAAGGAAGAATCGGCAGTGGGTGATCTCAGGGCCCAAAGAGAACAGGTACCTGACACCGGACATCAAATCCATATCTTCTACAAGTGACTGGTGTTTTTATTTATGTCCATCACGCATGTATTATTGGTACTGTTCAAATGCCAGGCCATCCATCTGCTTGAAGAAGTTCCTATAAACTGCGCATGACTCTCCTCAACATTTCAAACTTGCTGAAATTCACTTCCCCTCCACTGTCCAGTACAGGCTTGGATCAACGACGCGCATGTTCTTCAATTATCGAGTTTTTATGAACAGATGAAAAACTATCAAATCAATCACTCTGCTGTCCAACCTTCAATTTGCCGTCGTCATAAAGAATTCGAGGACTGTGAACTTGCATGAACACTTCATCCAGTGACCGATTTGTCCTCTCTTCACGAAACTAATGCACTTTGCAAATCCAAGAAACCAAAAACCAAAACATGAATTGTGTTCTATCCATTAGGAAGATTCAGAACTAAAGTTTAAAACATAGAAATCCGACACTCTGTGTTATTAAAAGGCGTGAAGGTGCTTACAAGCATGACTTTCCTGAAGATGAATTACTTTCTATACAAAAAGTACCGACTATCCTATACTACTGTTCCATTATTTTTTAGTAGTATGTCAATAGTGAAATCAGCGAAAATTTCATACAGTGACAACAATTTCAAACTAATATGAAGGCAATCATACTAAAATGAAATAGAAGTTCAAAATTGATAAACCCTGACCTAACAGGGGGAGGGGAAGATTTACCTCTATCAAATTTCCTGAATAACTTTGATGAACTTTTCAGCAGCTCGAAGAACTTAGCCGTGAATACACCAGCTTTGAACTTGAATGCATAACAATTCTGCAAACTTCTACTTGAATCATTGCCCGGCCATCTAGGATGGAAACCGTCCGATATTCATATTATCCCAATAACATTCGAACTGCTTAGTTCTTTTCAGTTCTACGAAGTCTATCAGGGTTAATGCCCGAGCCTGTAGGGTGAGTGACATTTAAATCTGATGAGTTCGACTTCTATAATGACCCAGGGTGTCCGCGCAAATTTGAATGAAAATTTCCAGGTGTTTTCCAGGATTTCAAGGGCAAAATTCATTTTCCAGGTTTTCCAGGGAAATTTACCAAAAATCAGGGGTCAAATTTGAACGAAAATTTCCAACTTTCTGCAAGGAAATTTAACTCAAATGCACGCGTCAAATTTAAAAGAAAAATTCCGGGAAAAATCTACCCAAAGTTCTGTGGCTAAGGAGCCTACACACCATAAAATTGATATTATTGACGAAAATAAAATTGAAAAGTGGCGTGAAATTTGTTGAATTTCTAAGGCGCAGGTGATTCCAAATAAAAATGCCAATATATTCATCAGACGGCTACATTATATTTCGAGAAAAAATGAATGAAAACACAATCGATCGCAACAAATTTAAAGCTTGCGGATTGAGGAGAACAAAATAGCGAAAGAGTATAACAATCAATAACGAAAAATATAAGACTTAAAAATGAAATGCAACAATTAACGGAATATCTATTAAGTCCACTCTATACTAAAATGCAACACGGCGAACGTCAGAGCGTTGTCTTTCAGATCATTTGAACTGAAACATTGCAGCGTGAATCCATCGAAGGTGGAAGACCAAGAGCCAGAAAGAGGAACAGAATGGTTGATGTGCTGCATATGCATGAGAGTAATCACAATCAGCTTAAGAGAATGACACTGAGAAGAATTGACCGAGGAAAGCTCATTGACACACGACATGTCGGGAATAATATATCTACATATTGAAAACCTACTTGAAATGTGTTTGAAAATATTCGATATTAGCCTCGGATCGGATCATTCGGAATAAGTCTGGTGCCTAAATAAAGTTTATAGGTTTAGCACCACTTTGCGTCAGTAGATTCTGCCACACGGCAATCAGGTGTGTAATGGCATTAGTCCTAGATTACGGGTCCTAATTCCTCATACCACACGACGTTAATGAGGCAGTCTACAGCTCATAGTTCCCCATTCCACACGACGTTAGTGAGGGAGTTTACAGCTCATAGTGCACCATTCCACACGACGTTAATGAGGGAGTTTACAGCTCATAGTTCGCCATACCACACGACGTTAATGAGGGAGTCTACAGCTCATAGTTCGCCATTCCAGACGACGTTAATGAGGGAGTCTACAGCTCATAGTTCGCCATTCCACACGACGTTAATGAGGGAGTTTACAGCTCGTAGTTCGCCATTCCACACGACGTTAATGAGGGAGTTTACAGCTCATAGTGCAACATTCCACACGACGTTAATGAGGGAGCTTGCAGCTCGTAGTTCGCCATTCCACACGACGTTAATGAGGGAGTTTGCAGCTCGTAGTTCGCCATTCCACACGACGTTAATGAGGGAGCTTACAGCTCATAGTGCACCATTCCACACGACGTTAATGAGGGAGTTTACAGCTCATAGTTCGCCATACCACACGACGTTAATGAGGGAGTTTACAGCTCATAGTTCGCCATTCCACACGACGTTAATGAGGGAGTTTACAGCTCATAGTTCGCCATTCCACACGACGTTAATGAGGGAGCTTACAGCTCATAGTCCACCATTCCACACGACGTTAATGAGGGAGTTTGCAGCTCGTAGTTCGCCATTCTACACGACGTTAATGAGGGAGTTTACAGCTCATAGTTCGCCATTCCACACGACGTTAATGAGGGAGTTTACAGCTCATAGTTCGCCATTCCACACGACGTTAATGAGGGAGTCTACAGCTCATAGTTCGCCATTCCACACGACGTTAATGAGGGAGTTTACAGCTCATAGTTCGCCATTCCACACGACGTTAATGAGGGAGTTTACAGCTCATAGTTCGCCATTCCACACGACGTTAATGAGGGAGTCTACAGCTCATAGTTCGCCATTCCACACGACGTTAATGAGGGAGTTTACAGCTCATAGTTCGCCATTCCACACGACGTTAATGAGGGAGTTTACAGCTCATAGTTCGCCATTCCACACGACGTTAATGAGGGAGTCTACAGCTCATAGTTCGCCATTCCACACGACGTTAATGAGGGAGTCTACAGCTCATAGTGCACCATTCCACACGACGTTAATGAGGGAGTTTACAGCTCGTAGTTCGCCATTCCACACGACGTTAATGAGGGAGTCTACAGCTCATAGTTCGCCATTCCACACGACGTTAATGAGGGAGTCTACAGCTCATACTCCGCCATTCCACACGACGTTAATGAGGGAGTCTACAGCTCATACTCCGCCATTCCACACGACGTTAATGAGGGAGTCTACAGCTCATACTCCGCCATTCCACACGACGTTAATGAGGGAGTTTACAGCTCGTAGTTCGCCATTCCACACGACGTTAATGAGGGAGTCTACAGCTCATAGTTCGCCATTCCACACGACGTTAATGAGGGAGTCTACAGCTCATAGTCCACCATTCCACACGACGTTAATGAGGGAGTTTACAGCTCATAGTTCGCCATTCCACACGACGTTAATGAGGGAGTTTACAGCTCATAGTTCGCCATTCCACACGACGTTAATGAGTGAGTTTACAGCTCATAGTGCACCATTCCACACGACGTTAATGAGGGAGTTTACAGCTCATAGTTCGCCATTCCACACGACGTTAATGAGGGAGTCTACAGCTCATAGTTCGCCATTCCACACGACGTTAATGAGGGAGTCTACAGCTCATAGTTCGCCATACCGCGCAGCGTTAATGAGGGAGTTTACAGCTCATAGTGCACCATTCCACACGACGTTAATGAGTGAGTTTACAGCTCATAGTTCGCCATTCCACACGACGTTAATGAGGGAGTTTACAGCTCATAGTTCGCCATTCCACACGACGTTAATGAGGGAGTCTACAGCTCATAGTTCGCCATTCCACACGACGTTAATGAGGGAGTTTACAGCTCATAGTTCGCCATTCCACACGACGTTAATGAGGGAGTTTACAGCTCATAGTTCGCCATTCCACACGACGTTAATGAGGGAGTTTACAGCTCATAGTTCGCCATTCCACACGACGTTAATGAGGGAGTCTACAGCTCATAGTTCGCCATTCCACACGACGTTAATGAGGAAGTTTACAGCTCATAGTTCGCCATTCCACACGACGTTAATGAGGGAGTTTACAGCTCATAGTTCGCCATTCCACACGACGTTAATGAGGGAGTTTACAGCTCATAGTTCGCCATTCCACACGACGTTAATGAGGGAGTCTACAGCTCATAGTCCACCATTCCGTACGACGTTAATGAGGGAGTCTACAGCTCATAGTTCGCCATTCCACACGACGTTAATGAGGGAGTTTACAGCTCATAGTTCGCCATTCCACACGACGTTAATGAGGGAGTCTACAGCTCATAGTGCACCATTCCACACGACGTTAATGAGGGAGTTTACAGCTCGTAGTTCGCCATTCCACACGACGTTAATGAGGGAGTCTACAGCTCATAGTTCGCCATTCCACACGACGTTAATGAGGGAGTTTGCAGCTCGTAGTTCGCCATTCCACACGACGTTAATGAGGGAGTCTACAGCTCGTAGTTCGCCATTCCACACGACGTTAATGAGGGAGTTTGCAGCTCGTAGTTCGCCATTCCACACGACGTTAATGAGGGAGTTTGCAGCTCGTAGTTCGCCATTCCACACGACGTTAATGAGGGAGTTTACAGCTCGTAGTTCGCCATTCCACACGACGTTAATGAGGGAGTTTGCAGCTCGTAGTTCGCCATTCCACACGACGTTAATGAGGGAGTCTACAGCTCATAGTTCGCCATTCCACACGACGTTAGTGAGGGAGTTTGCAGCTCGTAGTTCGCCATTCCACACGACGTTAATGAGGGAGTTTGCAGCTCGTAGTTCGCCATTCCACACGACGTTAATGAGGGAGTTTGCAGCTCGTAGTTCGCCATTCCACACGACGTTAATGAGGGAGTTTACAGCTCGTAGTCCACCATTCCACACGACGTTAATGAGGGAGCTTACAGCTCATAGTCCACCATTCCACACGACGTTAATGAGGGAGTCTACAGCTCATAGTTCGCCATTCCACACGACGTTAATGAGGGAGTTTGCAGCTCGTAGTTCGCCATTCCACACGACGTTAATGAGGGAGTTTACAGCTCGTAGTCCACCATTCCACACGACGTTAATGAGGGAGTTTACAGCTCATAGTCCACCATTCCACACGACGTTAATGAGGGAGTTTACAGCTCATAGTGCACCATTCCACACGACGTTAATGAGGGAGTTTACAGCTCATAGTTCGCCATTCCACACGACGTTAATGAAGGAGTTTACAGCTCATAGTCCACCATTCCACACGACGTTAATGAGGGAGTTTACAGCTCATAGTTCGCCATTCCACACGACGTTAATGAGGGAGCTTACAGCTCATAGTCCACCATTCCACACGACGTTAATGAGGGAGTTTACAGCTCATAGTTCGCCATTCCACACGACGTTAATGAGGGAGTTTACAGCTCATAGTTCGCCATTCCACACGACGTTAATGAGGGAGTTTACAGCTCATAGTGCACCATACCACACGACGTTAATGAGGGAGTTTACAGCTCATAGTTCGCCATTCCACACGACGTTAATGAGGGAGTCTACAGCTCATAGTCCACCATTCCACACGACGTTAATGAGGGAGTTTACAGCTCATAGTGCACCATTCCACACGACGTTAATGAGGGAGTTTACAGCTCATAGTTCGCCATTCCACACGACGTTAATGAGGGAATTCATAGCTACTAATTCACCATACTGTACAACGATTTGGAGTTCGACAACAGTTCATAGTTAACTATACCACTAGAGTTGGAAAAGTTGGAATTGGAATTATTCCGTTATTATAGCATATTCCAGTCACTGAAATATTCTAAAAGCAAAACAGTTGTACGAGAATGAAGGCTATATTTGTAAAAAATAAGTAGAGATATGAAGAATAAAATCTGGAAGAATAGAAACCACTTCAACCATAGATTAAGTATGAATTCAACATTTTGCAATTAGTGTTTTAATTAGTCTCAAAATTCCCAGGAGTTTTCCAGGATTTCCAGGTTTTCCAGATAGCGCGGACACCCTGAATGATCACACTGGCATGTCTAGTGTTCAAATAGAATGGTTTAATATGACACAACAAATACTGCTGGTTGTAAGAAACACACTATTTTGGGAGGAACGTCATCGGGTAAATTGTTCAGATTTAAATCACAGTGGATGTAGGAATATTTGCAAAAGGGAAAATTAGGTCAAAAATCAACGAACTGATTTTCCTCAAGAATAAGTCAATTATCTGAGTTGATCAAAGAGCTGATAAGTGAACTACTGACTTGCAGAATCAATATCTATGTTACCTAACAGCCAAACAAAGGAAGTGACTTGAAGAATGAGAAATTAAGTGCTCTTTGTTAATGGTCAGAGGTCCATGATTTGACAACTATCTTAACTTGTCTCTATACTTCATTTTGATATTAAAATGTCTTGGCGTCCACTCACATTCATTATTTTTGTAGGAAAGCTGAGTTGTCTGATGTCATCCGAATTTCACATTTGTCAATATATTTCGACTATATTCTTCATCTGTAGCCATTTTCAAGACAAACAGAAGAAATGACTGAAACACATTCCTGATATAAAATTCAAAATTGTATTTCACTCTCAATGGCCTTGGAGGTCATAGAAATGATTGAAATGAGTTTGAAATGCATTTCTGCCCGGCGCATATAATTAGGGTTGCCAGCGCACATTCAGGAGAAAAGCACAGAATGCTTTTTTAAACGCATTACTCATATTATAATTAATAGCCCAAAAACCAAAGATATTTAATTGTTTAAAAGGGTTAGAGAGAAACAGATGGTTAAATTTGAACCCATTTTCGTACGGTCCTTATCGTGGCAAAAAAAGCATTACGGCAATGGAGATGTCTTGTCGACTGTGCGATGTGCGATGCGACAAAAAGCCTTGGAAATGGCATATGATATGAAGCATAATTCACTGATATTACATGGTAAGTTTCAAGAATATTCATTCAGTAATTCCTCTGAAAAAATGTTTGAAGATGAAAGCGGTAATACAGCAATTTAATGCAGTACTATCAATCCAAGTGAAAGAAAAAATATTCACACGAAGTCTGATGGGGTATCAATTGATAAACACTCAACTCCCTCTATATAATTCATGACATTAACAATTTCAGTGAGAATCCGAATATCACACTGAGGAATTGGCTATTAATAAGGCTAACCAATGTCAACAGCGATCTTTGAGTTATTCACCAGACTGAAACTAAAATATGGATCTGTGTATTGCAAATAATTAACGCAGGACATTTTAGGGCCAACTGGAATTGATCGTCGCATGTCAGTCAATATCGAAGATGTTGTCAATGTGCATCGTATAACATACATATTTGTATATGTTCTTTGTTTTTATTTGCTTAAGCCAATTGTATATCAAATTTTCTGATAGTTCATATTTTTTCAGTTGTATCATGTAATTTCTTAGCACAAAATTACACATGCACGTTAGATTATTGCCAAACTTGATAATCGCGTCTGGCGTGGCCGGTCACCGGTAGGCACAGCAACGATATACGTGTACAATCATAGCCAGTATCCGAACTTATTACAAAGAAGCAATCCAACTGCATGATCACAAGTAAAGACGTGGTTCATTTTTCTGTTCAGAAAAGTCATTTAGTCATGTATCTGGTGAATTGTAGGTGAACTTTACTCATTGTAACCATAACTCTATACTGTACATCGATTGTCTTCCTTCATCCCATATCTATGGCTCGTCATTCTTGTTGATTGGTGTGGGCAATATCATAGCTTCAGGTCCCATAGAAATTCGTGAAATATTTGTATTCAATTCAATGCTGACTTCTTCCTTGCAACGATTTCTTATATACTATTATTATAAGACCAGAGAACCAGTGCAAAATGAAGAAGAGAAAAATCCTCAAAGATTGATTGTTATCATCATGTGTGTATCTCGTGTTTTGTGACCGAATTTGATGATTTCTTGAGACATTGGACTACTGGTAGACGTGTTCCTTCTCAATCAACTGATCAAAAGTCTTTATTTTCACTCAACAAATGATTACAAGTCCATCTCTTCATAAAACTCACTGAATTCTGGCGGAAGAGCGGTCAGGCGATTGCCGTTGAGAAGGAGTTCCCGCAGACGAACAAGATTGCCGATTTCTGGAGGTAGAATGACCAAGTCGTTGTCTCGAAGTACCAACTACAATATAAACACAGAAATCTGATTCAATGTTCGACTGCTAATTAAGAAAGAGCATATGGAGCGGTGGAAACGAAGTACATGCCGTGCTATTCACGTACATGACTTTGGACAGCTCCGCCCAACTGGAGAGGGAGATGGAAATGATATCAGATTTCTATGGGAATGGATGATGACATCTGTAGAAGTTAACAGTGGACATCAGAATAAGTTGAACTCACAATTTCCAGGTTTTTCAGTTTGCCGATAGAAGGAGGAAGGAATTCGAATTCGTTATCGCTGAGGTAGAGCGACAATAAGTTCTCTGTAGGTAAAGAAAGATGATGAGATTTGAGTGAGAATGACGGAGAAGTGGAAGGCCTCACCACAGTTGAAGAGATTTTCTGACAGCATCGTTTCGTTGAGGTTGTTGTAGGAGAGATCAAGCATCCGCAGGTCGGGGAATCCGCCGAAGTTGGGAGGAAGACTCGATAACCGGTTCAATCTGAGGAGAGAGAATTTGAGCTTCTTTCCAATTGTGCAATGATGAGAGGTTCGTGTACTTCTATCTAGTCAAGATTCTGGAAATAGACTGGAATTTCCTGTACAGTCGGTGATGTCTTATTTGGAATACTTATCGAGCCAAGAATGTTAATCTGCTGGAAAATGTTCAACGGCGAATGACTCAATTCTTTCCCAATTTACGGAAACTCGATTACAGACTTCGCTTCTTCAAGAAACATGATCTTTTGTCATCAAATGATCGCCGACAGCGATAACGCTTGATCTTCATATATCACATTGTGAGCAAACTTGGTGACATCAGGTTTAGTGATCTTTTTGTATACTGTAATCAGGGCAACCTCAGACAAAATGACAATTTATCCTAAACTATCAAATCATGATTTTCGACATTTATTTATTCGTGTGATGTTTTCAATATGTGAATTTCCTTGTTATTGAAGCTGGGACATTCCCATAACGACGTCTAAATGTTTCATAATTTTAATAAACTTATATTTAATAAGACTAAAGGTTTGTCCTTAAGAGGACAGGTGGTGCGTTCCCACCGGCAGACATTAAACGTTCAAGGCGCGTCAAACTTTTGACTATCCTGGGATTACATTTTAGAGCCAAACTTGACGAGATCGGTGTGGAGGACCTTCCCACTAGTCCATTTTTCAATCAGCGCTTCTAAAGCGGGGCTGGACCTTACCCCCAATGGTCCTTTGACTTGTGATCCTCGACAAATGCATGAATGCACAAAGACTTGACGGATCTAATTGCGTGCCCGGCGGACCTTCCCGGGGGTGCATAACATAGCGCTATACGGGCTGGACTTCACCCTTATGTGTACGAGATCGTACAAGGTCGCTTAACAAGTGATCTCCTTGGTCAAAGTTTCAGGCTCGATTGATTAGAAACTTATATCCCGTACAGAAAAAATTGGTATGAATCATACTATGAAACATAGTATGAAACAGACGTATGTAACATAGTATGAAACATACTATGGACATGTAACGCTCTGTCGGGCCATACCCTGGCATACGTATGATTCATACTATGACTTAACATAGTATGAAACTTAGTATGAAGCATACCCTGAATCATACTGAGCAAAATCATACTATGAAACATACCATGAAAAATCATATACGTATTCATACCAGACACACTGTGAAAACGTAGTATGAATCATAGTATGGAACAGACGTATGAAGCATACTATGAAACATACTATGAACATGTAACGCTCTGTCGGGCCATACCCTAACATACGTACGATTCATACTATGACTTTACATAGTATGAATCATATTATGAAAATAGTATGCATACTCATATGGCACACGCTGTGAAAACATGATGTGAAACATAGTATGGAACAGACAAACGAAACATAGTATGAGACGTACTAAGAGCATGTAACGCGTTGTCGTGCCATACGCATGAATCATACAAAGAAACATACTATGAAAATAGGTACGTATACTCATCCTAAACACACGTGAGTTTTCAGAGTATGTTCCTGACATAAAAATGCAACATATATGCATACAGCAGTATATCGTACGAAGCATACATAAGCACATATGTTTTGATGTTGTACATATATTCTATAACAGCATGAATTCATTATTATATGCACCACTTATCATATGAATAATAACATGCATTCTGTATTCAATATGTCGTATTTTAATCTGAAAGGGAACAAAGTCAAAAGCACCTTGTCTCTCCGGTAACATGTCAAATGTAGCAAGTCAACTGATTTAGATAGAGAACATATCATGAGGGAGACAGCTATTAGCATCATTTTAAGATCAAAATAATTACAATTTCCCATACGTTAAAATCGCATATATGGCATTCATTTGTTATAACACACGAACGACGTACCCATTTGATAAAAGATAAACATTTTTGTATGATTTTTTAAAATCAAAGTTCGAGTGAAGAGGACGGTACCATAAACCCTCAAGCAGAAGATAAAAAAAAGAATGTGAAGCAACTCGTTAGCATTCAGTAGCATAAACAATCTTAAAAGAATCCGTTACCGTTACCTGTAATGCAAGCAGCTAATAATAATGCTCCCACGTGAAGACAGTGTGAAGTTTATTGTTTTGACGTTCATACAAGTTCATTTATGCTTTCAATGGAAATAAACTAATGCTTATTATTAGAGAAGTGAAAGGAACCAGGAGCCTTCTGAGTTAGACTGGACAACCCTGATGGGCATGATGGAAAACTTCAGATACAATGATACACTAATAAAAGAATTACACACGTTTATGATAAGGTGGCAATTTCTCAAGCAATAATAGGAAAGATAAATAATCAAAATAAATATCAACAATATTTTTCGAAACTAATTGAATTAGCTTTTATTACTTTCATGAATCATGTTTGATAGAATTTCTTATCTTAAATGTGTTGGTGTTCAAAATAGCGCTTAATCAATGGCAACTCAAGGAAATTATATTAGTAACACTTTCATATTTAACTTTTAGATTACTCAGAAATGGACTTTCAAATTTTTACTGACATTGTAAAGATCCACAATACACATGGGACTTTTTAAAAGTAAACTCGTTGAATAACTAATTCTTTGAGCAAAAGAAAGCTACAAGACACGTTATTATTTCGTTTAAACAAGAATAATACCTGCTCTTATATGCATGGTAATCGTTAATCAAATTCTTATGATATCATCATGTTATGTAAAAAATGCATGTAGGTCATGAAATTATGAGATGAGAAGGATCCACCTCGATGAATTCTTGGTTAGACTAAATATACATAAATGAATCATTTATGCATTAAAAATATAACAAAATCGATGTGTTGGGCATCATCAGTAGGTTTTCACTATCATTTTCAAAACACGTTGAAATATTGTGGAGATACTGTGGAAGCTCCATAAATATCATTATTGCATTAATAATTATAGGAAAACAATGAGCAATATTTCAGAATTGCATGCATTAAGTACCATACGTGTTTGATAAAATCGTCTCAGATGAAATTTTCAGCTTGCAGCAAAGACGTTTTGCATAAAGTATCTGAAAAGCTTGAACAATATATACATATATATGAAAGAATTTCATTATCACAAGAATCAGAACTATTGACGAATTCGTTATCTGCAAATAATGTCATTATATGCTAGCAAGATAGTTATTTAATACTAGACAAAGATAATTAAATGAAAAATAATTATTTTCAATGACCTGAGATAAGAATGGGTACGTTATTCATCAGGAAGTTGAACAGCAACATTATGAACATTATGAAACATATTCAACGAAAGTTATATTTGATATCACTCATTAATTCTGTATAGATGACTGATAATCACCAGCATCATTGAGAATGGGTACAAAATTCGGGTTACGCATCAAACATCATAGTAGAAAAAATTGTCGCTACCCAACATAGATTACTCCTGCACAATAACATGTAGTATGTGTGTATACGGTATGAATTTAAATAATCAATTATGACTATGTTTCACAGTATGTTAATACATACGTATGCGAAATTCATACTTATGCATACTAGTTTCATACTATGATAATGCATACATATGCGTAATAAATTTTTATTCATAGTATGTTTTATAGAATGTCAAGACATACGTATGCGCTATTCATATTTATGCATACTATGTTTCATAGTATGTTAATACATACGTATGCGCTATTCATATTTATGCATACTATGTTTCATAGTATGTTAATACATACGTATGCGCTATTCATATTTATTCATACTATGTTTCATAGTATGTTAATACATACGTATGCGTTGTCATACTATTTTTCATACCTTTTCATACTATGATTCATACGGACTTATTTCTGTACGGGTATATATAAATAGACACTTAGTAATCACCATGTCAACCCCATGGAGAACAGTAACTGACACAGTCCATTCATCACACTAGGGCAGTTAGGAATAAAAAAACAATGTTAAAACAAAGAAAACAATAGCCAGTCGTCAGCAGGTACCCGCCTGATCGCGTTTCGGCCCCTCTACCTGAACGCTAAAGCCCAGGCGGGCGGATTCTATTCTAAAATCAATACAGTAATGATATGTGTAATAATAAGTAATACTTAGGTAGAGAAGACGTGCTTCATCACTAGCTGAATTCCAAAGGTGCATCATTGACTTCTTTGTTAGAAACGATTTTCTTCTTCTGTCGTTTGCCATTTGCCGTCGCTCAAATTTGCAGCTTCGTTTCAGCTAGCCCGCGTGTCGTCGTCCAGGATCTTGAGGCGTTGGTCGTCGTTGGGTGGTCGGTAGAGTCTGCTCTGGGTAGCCGCAATCACAGACTGATGACGTTTTTAGTCCCCAGTCTTTCATGCTGGCGGCAAAGGGACCTACACCTGTCCGGAGGCGGTTGAGAGTGGCTTGCACGGTAGTTCGGTACTTTGAATGTTGCCGGGTTCGTCAATGAACTTGTGCAGTCGTTGTTTCTGACTTAGAGCCCAGTCTTCCTTCCATCGACGATATTTGATAGCTAAAGCAGTATGACCTGTCCTCATTCAATTTATTTCTGTTCAAATGTTCATCGTATGTCCACTTCGGGCCATGTATTTGTTGTTTTATGCAAATACAATTGTCATTATTATTATTACTAGGCTGAGGTGACCTTCTGCATGCCCAGCCTATTCTCTGGTTAATCGAAGTAGGTCAACATCCATTTATGTAGCATTCATCGTACATTGGCAGTTCCTCTTATATCATTGTTTTGATATTAACTAATGGATCACATGTGACATTCAGTTTTCAACAAAATGAAATGTTGTACATGTACAGAAATACATTTTCAGAATTTTAGTGAATTTATCTTTGAAGAAAGTGTACCAAAGTCACACATCCAGTGCTTACAGCAAGGCTTGCAGTCAGCAATTCAAGAGAACCTACCGTTTAAGAAATCCAAGAGTTCAACTCATTGGTTGGCTCCCAATAGATTGAGGCCCGACCGCCGCTATTAATATTTTTGATACATTTATTTATTTAGACGTGAAGTTACTTCATTTTTACGCTCCTTATACAACTGAGATTCTAGAAGAGTACAACGCGTATTTCGGAGTATTTAATTCCCGCCAATATTATTCCTACACCTGATAGATCTTAGGTAACGTAGTTTCGTTGTGCTGGATCTGATCTTATGATTGACCAAAAATACTGTCGGCACATACCTCTAACGCACAGACAAAAAAACAAAATCATCAACGCAATCCCCAACGGTTCACAAATCAGAACAAACGTTCGAGAGACTCACATGCAGAACACTGGCACAACTCTGCACCAACAAATCACCCTTCTTGATTGTCCACTCTTCACCTCTTTGCCCCCTTTGTAAATCTCAACCGCACAATACAAAGCACTTCTTCTTCTGCACACAAACACACACAACGCTCACACCATGGGACCTACGGGTTGGCCCCTTCAGGTGCACACAGCTCATCCGGCATTGTGAGCAGGCGAATGGCCAGTCGGACACTTGATGTCCCCGAAACCTCTCCCAATAGCAGGGAGGTAGTGGGTTGACAACACCACCAAAAATACTGCCATGGAAACTCTTCCGCTCCATTCCACAACATACATAGAAATCAATTTCACATTGGAAGCATTTTCAGATGTCATTTGCTAACCTTCTGTCTGGCAAACTGCACGAAATTGACAAGCAGAGCAAACTTCGATGAGATCTAGCTAACTTCAGCTAATCAGCTATCTAGCTATTATCTAGGGAGTCTAGCTAACCAGCTATCTTCGAAGAATGATTGGCTAATGAACTATCTTCGGTCAATACGAATTGAAGCCCAGTTTCCTACCTCTCATGGAAAGCTTATAGACCTTCGATTCTTGTATTTCAAACTCACCCAAAGTTCAAAGTTCGAAGTTTCTTCAATCGGTTGATTTCCGGAGCGATTTTCTGAAATGTTGGAATCAAGTAATTGTCATGAACTCTACGGAATGGGAGATAAGAACGACGATGCAACTAAGGCTACCAAGCAACAACCGGAACAGCCAACAACAGAACTGCGAACAAAATCTGAGAGGCGACAAAGAAGGCAATTCCTTTAGAACTTGACAAAACAAGCGGGGGACGATTAAAACAATACTCACCGTCAACGCGGTCCTTCGAAGTCCTAAAGATATCATGGAATTATTAGTGATGAAAACACAGACGATTCTTGCTTCAATACATTGAGGGTAAACTTGCCGTATCGGTTAATACTAACGTCCAGGGGTCTGGAGAGCCTAGCAACACAAAGGCAGGTAGAAGACAGCTGTCTGAGAAAGGAGCCGAAAGGTTGGTATAAACATACCCCATGAAGCACCTGAGCCTTTTTCTCACATTGGATAGTAGCAGTCTTCATCTGAGAATAACTTCGAATATGAATGTGTAGTCCTATTCATCGTCTTCATTGAGATGTCATTCCGTGCTGAAGTTCTGCGTCAGAAAACAACGCTGGTAAGTGCATGTCGCGGCATGTTGACATCCGCGTTATTCTTAGAAGAACAATGCTGCTGTACCAAGCGAGAAGACGGTCCTTTAAAGACAAAACTCCTGCAGATCTTCTGTTCCTTTCTCAGACAGCTCTGACTACCGAATTTGATTGAAAAACCAACAGGTAATCGCAAGGCGGATCGGAGCAGGTAACATCTGATCATTGAAGTCACCACCTAGTGATCATTTGTCAGCTGTTAGTTTTGTTGAAGTAAATTTCTTAAGCTATTGTCCAGTCAGGTCTCTCTGATTTTCATGCAGAAAAAAAGTTGCAAGACGAATTACTGTACCAGACACAGGCCATGAAACACGCAACGTGCATGTGACTCGCATGATGCATGTGTGATACAATGCATTATTGAGGTCAGACAACAGTAGAATGAAAGAAACTAATACACAACCCTACCTTTTTCTCGCATTTTTACGTGGTTGATCATGTTGTATGAAGACATTGCGTCTCGGATTCTTGCGAAGTTGAAGTAGGTAATGAAAAAATAACAGGGAAATGGCCCAGATGAAATTCCATAAATACACTGTCAAGGTTGCCGTGGCTATGGGGATTCTCTGGGTACATCCTTGGATATGGGGTGGGCATGGGTGCTGAGGTCATCCGCACAGCTCCCATAGCGCTTCTATGGGGATTCTGTGGGGATCATCATGAATATTGTCATTCACTAGAAACAATCAGAACTGGCGTTTTTCACACGATAAATTATGATTTTGAATTGTCAAGAATCCTACCATCTTACCACTCCAATTCTGTGAGATATCTATGCTGATCTTTAATCCATAACACAATGTCAATGATCTGAATGATTAACAATAGCTTCGGTGTGTCAAGGACGTCTGAAGCATCATCTCGGGGAGATATCTATGCTGATCTTTAATCCATAACACAATGTCAATGATCTGAATGACTAACAATAGCTTCGGTGTGTCAAGGACGTCTGAAGCATCATCTCGGGGAGATATCTATGCTGATCTTTAATCCATAACACAATGTCAATGATCTGAATGACTAACAATAGCTTCGGTGTGTCAAGGACGTCTGAAGCATCATCTCGGGGAGATATCTATGCTGCTCTTTAATCCATAACAAAATGTCAATGATTTGAATGAGTAACAATAGCTTCGGTGTGTCAAGGACGTCTGAAGCATCATCTCGGGGAAATATCTATGCTGATCTTTAATCCATAACACAATGTCAATGATTTGAATGACTAACAATAGCTTCGGTGTGTCAAGGACGTCTGAAGCGTCATCTCGGGGAGATATCTATGCTGATCTTTAATCCATAACACAATGTCAATGATTTGAATGATTAACAATAGCTTCGGTGTGTCAAGGACGTCTGAAGCATCATCTCGGGGAGGAACACCACGAGCATGCTTTGCTGCAAAACAGAATGAGGACTGATTCTCACGCCTTTTTATCACAGCATATATTGAATTATGTATTGAAAATATTAGCTCTGGCTGTATTAATCACTTATCAGGGTTCCTACTCAATCTGAAAAAAAATGTTCACTGATAAAAATTTTTCGACAGTATATTAAAGTACTATTTTTTGGTAGTTCGTTTGAGTGTCAAATTATTGCATTCTTCTGGTAATAATGTGTAATAATATAATGCTAAGCATATTTTTGTTATCATCACGCAATTTTCAAAGAAAGTCTTCGAAAGCATTATTAAATATACACAAAGTACATTTTTAAATACAAAGTGACCAAACCGGACCGCCGAAATCGATGTCACTATTATAAATTTAGTGCGTTGAAAGACTGGTTCAGTTATAAGTATTTCATATATTTTATTCAATATTGCGAAGTATGTTAATACAGCGAAATAAAAGCCGATAGCTGCTGTGACCTTATAGGGTGAGAGGGAAGAAAAAAATGAAACAAGATCATAGCATCTTTCGGCTTTTATTTCGCTATATAAAAATAATACTGCGTATACGGAATTAAACGGTTGCTAAGCGGAATTATATAGCAGCCGAATAAGTATAAGCCTATTTAGTACATGTGCAAAGTTTAAGATAAGCGTTTTCATATCAAAGATAGTATACAAACTAACATGTATAAAACTTGAAACTCCTTCCCGAAAATGAAAAAAATAAAAGAACTGAAAGAAATGCTCTTTTGATCTGTAACTGTAGCAAAGCTGATAAACAAACTAACTGGCTGGACTCTGTCCTTCTTTCAAATGCCTGAGGTACATTTCAGTCAATAGTGACTCTATTTTTTTGATAGATGCTAATCTTTCTCTATTATAAATTTAATTTTTGAGGCTGTGCATCTTAAATGTACAGGACCGCGTTTGGTCGGGTTTGAGCGTCCAGGATTAAGCGGTCGAAACGCGATCGTCCTGACCAGGTTCCTGTTGATGACCTCATTAAAAATAGTCAAATAATTTGCATGCATATTTTGTAGAATTCTATTTCACGTTTTAGCTTAAGGAACTAACATTAATTCTCTTACACACCTGGTAGATTTTAGATAGCGTAATCTCGTTGTGTTAGCTAGATCTGGTATTTTGATTGGAAACAGACCTGTCCTCTTATCATCTGAATGGGCAGACTGTTAAATGGGATCTTTTCAATATATAAGTGATAAACATAATTTCGAACACAACGACTTACTCGCCAATTCATTACACATGAGGAGAGGAGAAGCGTTGTTTGTCCTTCTAGTAAGTATTTTGAAAATTTTTAGACATTTTAGGATATAAAACTTTTCTTTTAAATCATACTTTGTACCTATTGAAAATTAACTAGTCATTCATTAGCTTGTTTTTTTTAACTTTGTTACCTTGACGCACTTTGCTACGCTGAATAAAAACAAGTGTTGAAAAGATAAACTGATTGATGTTACGACACATACGAGTAAAATGCTTTACGAAAATCATCTGAAAAAATCCAAACTCGTACGTATAGAGTGCTGTCGGAGGCATCTCTGATGACATATTACATAATTTGAAAAATAAATTGAGTCTTTTTATACGGAGAATTACATTAAAATTTCAAATCTCTTCAAACTGAAAATTTAGACAGTACAAAAGTTTACATTCTGAACTCTTTATCGATATTGAGAACTCAAAGGCAATTACAAAATGCAACAAAACATACTTCATATCAACTACTAAGCTCAAACAGGTATTGTCAGCATCTCATCTCAAGATGTGTATAATTAACACGATTTGGTAACTCTAGAGGCCTATTCATAAATCTAAAATCTTTGACGTGCAATGCTCAATGTCTCGTTCGAGAGAATACACTTCTGATGACAGTTCATCAACGCGCTTCCGCAAAGCATTCGATCTCACCAGAAGAGTTAAATCGTTTTTCTTTTCAGCGGAAAAGGCTAGCGCGTCGGAGTTTTCGGCGAATTCTAATTTTGTTTTACCGATAGATTTGATGCGCTTTGCTTTTAAATCAATTTGATCGGTAAGGGTTTTCCGTTTTCAATCACTTGCGTGTCGATGTTCAGCAGCTTTGGACCAAGTAAATATGATACCTGGAACGTGCAGCTCGTCAATGCTGAATCATCTGCTTAGCAATTGGCATATCATCGAGGGCACATTTAGTAGCGCTTTCATGCCATCGTACTCATTTCTTCGAGGCATTAATAATTTAGCCGACATATTTGATTGTTGCATATCTGAAGTCACAGAGAAACCCCTTCCGATATTTGCTTGACCATACGAAATCAGCATTATCATTTTGATGAAATCATGCAAGAATTTCCACTGATGATTATAGAAATCATCCAGTCTCATTTTCTTGAAGTCAAACTTCAATAGATCGTCTTCGTCGGTTTCAATTGTGGTGGCCTTCAATATTTGGAAAAGTCAAAACTTAATCCGTAACAAAGAGCCCATAAAGTTCTTACCACAGAATTGGACAGGTTGCCTCTTCTTCTGTTTGACTAGAAGGGAAGCATTGGAACATGTAACGTAAATGAAATGGCACAATCTGCTGACATAATACCATAGCAATCGAACAATGAGCAGCCAGTTCAACATTAAACACGCCAAATTGTGCGAAGTTTCAGTGACTGTTATCAACCGAATCACACAGTAAAGATACACAGTCGATGTCAAGTTCTACAGAGAAGTTTGTGAACGTTTTTTCATGCGCCTGCTAACTTTTTTAAAATGATCGGAGGGCCCAACATTATAGAGAACACTTGTGCGCAATGATCTGAATTCTTCAAATCTGAAGGAATCGTAGCGATCGGAGCATTTTGAAGGAATTCAGAGCAATCCGCAAGCGACGCAAGACTATTTTTCCTATCTCTGTAAGGTATTAAAAATTTCTTTTTGCCCACTTATTAAGTTCCTGCATGTGCCATCGTTTTGAATCAGTTTGCACTTCTAGAAAGGCTTAAACAGTCATTCTGTGAGTTCGAAGAATCCTTCTCAGTTGTCTACGAATACTATTGTGAACGATGCCCTCATCGCTACATCGGAGAATCCAGACGAAAAAAACAAATAATTGGACAGCATATTACAGGGAAGCCAGCATCAGAAATTTCTATGCGTATCCATCCACCCAATGAGAAAAACTCCAGAATACTAACAAAACACACAAAATAGCAGAATCACTCATCATATAAAACCGGTAGGGCAATAAATTGTACTCGTGCAAAAAACGACATAATTGATAAGAATGCTTTGCTTGAATCGGATACATTTTATAAAAAACTTATTTTTACGCACCCTGATTTAAAGTAGTGTCTAATTCACTCATTGATGTTATTAAAGCAAATTTAGGACTGGATTGATGATTGCGACATTATCGACATGTCCGCTAAGTGGGTCTGATAGACAGAGGATCATTTATTGACATGTCTGCGCTGTGTGAAACAATGTGAAGAAGTATTTGCGCATGTCTTGATGATCTTCAAAGGAAGTTGATAAGAGAGTCGCACGCATGTTCAATAAACAATGATCTGTGCGGCTGTGGTTATCTGTGATGAACGTCCTAGCGTCCTGAAACTGTCACAGTCGGAATACTGACGCTAAAAATAGGGGAGATGACTTACTTCGAGGTAATTATTGCACAGATTCAAATTCTGAAGGTTAGACAGACGCGCGATGTCAGCTGGCAGCTCTGAAATGACCAATCTGAGAGTTAATGAAGTGTTTCAAGCGGAATCTGAGAAATCTTTCAACACGACGTTCACTGATGCATTCTGCTATCAATCAATCAATTTAATTGGATCACATGAGCAATCCATTTATTGACAATCAATTGCAATTATCTTTTATCATTGAGGATGATCAGTCCACAAAATAATTGTATGATTGTCACTTAATTTTAGAAAGTTATTTCCATAGCGCTTGGGACTACAAAGGTGCACACTTACAGAAATAGAATCTGCCTGTAATCACTTGCATGCATTTTCTACATAACTGACGGATTCTATGAAAAAGTAGACAAAATAGTGATTTTTGAAACCTTAGATCAAACCATCAATCACTATCCAAAATTATCGCTAAATATCCGAATCATCATATCCTATCATAATCTCTATGATATTTTGGGCATAAGGTTGAAATTGAAGGTCACTTCAGTTCTAAAACATGAAAATGCATAAAAATTGGAATTTTTGTCCCCTTTTTCGTATCTAACAACAAATCTTGTATCGAGTTATATTTTGATCGAGGACAGCAAAAATTATGATTATGTGATACAAAGGAAGGAACGGTGTTGTTGCAGCGAAATTTTAGTTATTTTGACAAGGCTACCAGGGCACTAGAACTGGGAACGTCTCAAATGTCACAATTTCACGTGACGACAATGTTCAATGTCACTCTCATGCCTACGTCAGACGCATAGTTTCAGCACCGAAAGTGTTATTCCAGGAAATATGTCAGATAAGAAATTAACATATGAAATTTCTTAAACAGCAGAAGTTGTAAGTAAAGTTGCGTCACAATGCACACAAATTTGCATAAAATTTCATAGTTCCGCTTGAACAGCATGTTGTTTATAATATAATTTTCTTTTAATCCAAAAAGCCTTGCTGTTGTTTATATGGCATTTATTGCCCAAATTTTCGCCTACTAAGGCCGCTTCAGGGGTCCCGTACGAAAATAATTTTGCAATTCATTAATGCTTCATCTTATGACATGTAATGTTTCATTAATGACTAATGAAATTTCAGCATTTCATGAAAAAGCATTAATGAAAATACTAATGGTTCATTAATGAAACATTAATGTAAAGTTCATTAATGAAAACTGCCATAATTTCATGTAATGTTTCATTAATGAAACATTAATGTAAAGTTCATTAATGAAAGCTGCCATAATTTCATGTAATGTTTTATTAATGAAACATTAATGTAAAGTTCATTAATGAAAACTGCCATTATTTCATGTAATGTTTCATTAATGAAACATTAATGCAAAGTTCATTAATGAAAGCTGCCATAATTTCATGTAATGTTTTATTAATGAAACATTAATGTAAAGTTCATTAATGAAAACTGCAATGGTTTCATGTAATGTTTCATTAATGAAACATTAATGTTAAGTTCATTAATGAAAACTGCCATTATTTCATGTAATGTTTCATTAATGAAACATTAATGTTAAGTTCATTAATGAAAACTGACATTATTTCATGTAATGTTTCATTAATGAAACATTAATGTTAAGTTCATTAATGAAAACTGCCATTATTTCATGTAATGTTTCATTAATGAAACATTAATGTTAAGTTCATTAATGAAAACTGACATTATTTCATGTAATGTTTCATTAATGAAACATTAATGTTAAGTTCATTAATGAAAACTGCAATGGTTTCATGTAATGTTTCATTAATGAAACATTAATGTTAAGTTCATTAATGAAAGCTGCCATTATTTCATGTAATGTTTTATTAATGAAACATTAATGTAAAGTTCATTAATGAAAGCTGCCATTATTTCATGTAATGTTTTATTAATGAAACATTAATGTAAAGTTCATTGATGAAAACTGCAATGGTTTCATGTAATGTTTCATTAATGAAACATTAATGTAAAGTTCATTAATGAAAGCTGCCATTATTTCATGTAATGTTTTATTAATGAAACATTAATGCAAAGTTCATTAATGAAAGCTGCCATAATTTCATGTAATGTTTTATTAATGAAACATTAATGTAAAGTTCATTAATGAAAGCTGCCATTATTTCATGTAATGTTTTATTAATGAAACATTAATGTAAAGTTCATTAATGAAAGCTGCCATTATTTCATGTAATGTTTTATTAATGAAACATTAATGTAAAGTTCATTAATGAAAACTGCCATAATTTCATGTAATGTTTCATTAATGAAACATTAATGTAAAGTTCATTAATGAAAGCTGCCATAATTTCATGTAATGTTTCATTAATGAAACATTAATGTAAAGTTCAGTAATTGGCGATATTGTTCACTCTCCTCACGTGAATTGATGGTGGGTTGGAATTTCTTTATCAAAAATCATATAAGCTACTCTAAGAAACGCATTGAAGAACCATAACAAATATGAAACAAAATGTCAACTTACCTCATGTCCAATTCAAAACAATGAACTTTGCTTCAAGAAAAACGTAATTTACAAAATAACATATCTCAAGTGCAAAAATGCCTATATCGGTACCGGTAGTACAATTAGAACTCTGCACATCAGAGTTAAAGAGTACACAACACAAGTAACATCATCAGTTTTCAAACATTTACAACAATGCCATAACAAGAATGTACAAGTCGACACATTAACTCATGAAAGCGACAATACCAACATTCGTCTTCGTGAAGCACTGTTGATTAAAGAAATTCCAACCCACCATCAATTCACGTAAAGAGAATGAACAATATCGCCAATTCATTTTCACAAAGTAATGGAAATATCTTTCAATAATTCTATGACATTGACTTTCTATGTATGAATCCCTTCCCAAAATAACCTTCTATATCTATATACTGTATATACCATTTCAACATAATATCTTATAGATTTCAAATTTTAAGTGTTTGTAGAATATCCTCCTTTCCACCCCTGAAGCGACCTGAGTAGGCGAAAATTTGGGCAATAAATGCCATATAAACAACAGCAAGGCTTTTTTTGATTAAAAGGTTCAAAATTTGATATATGTTTCTCCAAAAATCACCTATGTTACGTGTGGAATCCCTAAACTATGTTCGTTGAACTAATTTGTATGACAAAACATGTACATGCACTTATAACAATATTTAGCAATGACTGGTAAGTAATGGTCTCCGCGACACAGTGATTCAGTGCTTTGTTCAGCGATCTTTCAGTCCGGAGGTCGAGGCCCCAAAGTGTCAAGTGAAGTTGTCACGAAGGGCATCCTGACTAAAAGATTACAACGCTCCGAGCCTGACTACGTCAACATCGTCGGAGCCCCCGGTAGTGACGTTAAACCATCACTGATAATTAAGTTTGAACACTGAAATACTGACACTCTGGCCATCCCGATATCATGTGTTTCATTAAGCTTACCAAGATTTGAACATATCTAAGATTATTATAAAATATGTTTAGTATAACTTTTGAATTAAAAATTAGATGAATGTTTAGAATATCAAGAACAAGCTTCGCATTAGGTTAAAATCAAACATTTCTTCGTTTGAAATACGAGTAGGACTACAGAATGGTATCTCATTGACAGCATAGGTCTACATTTTATGCAACATAGTTTATGAAAATCGTTCAACAAATCGCTTCTTTGACTTAGTGAATACGTAACTGATGAATCTCCGGAATACTGCAAGTCATTTAGATTGAAAACTCCCAGGAGAGAGGAAAATCTTTAAAAACATTATTGTAAGAACCACACCAGTCCTTCGGCGTCCTCCGCCTTCTAAGTTCGAAGTTACCGACTTGTGAATAATTGCAATTAATTGGCACCTGCTCCAATTAATTTCTCCTAGCCCCTGTCAACATCTGTCATGCTTAGTTGATGGTTCCTTGATCACCCACGGAGCGATGTCGACCAAATGTCTCTTCGGTCAGTTACATCCTGTGAATAGCATTGCAACTGAATTGAACGCTTACTTGTACAAGAATTTATCAGATCTCAATCGGAGGGCCATTCTCGGATCATGCAAGTGCGAGTGGACCACCGAACACAATGATATACTTTTAGCCAGGCTTGGAAGACATTTTGCAAGGTCAAATACAAATGCGCCAACGCAGAGGCTACTACAGAGCTGATTGTAAACAGCAGGGACCACCCAAAATTATGCTGAAATTCCTGCACGTTTTTCGTGTCGCACATCATTACACCATACATCATTCCAACCATAGAGTAGGTATATTAGGTAGAGTGGTAACTCCGCATTCATTAAATCTCTTATCAATGTTGCCCCTTATTAATGTTAATATTATTATATTCCCTTAAAGCCCTATTAATGTGTCCGCATTATTAAATACCCAATGTGTATACACTTTCAACTTTATTAAATGAACTCAAGGGAGATACAGGTGGTATTGTCATCAAATATCAGATATGCAAAGTTTTGCAGTTTTACAGAAATTACAACGGAATTGAATGATCATGATTGCAATGCGGAAGGAATGATTCACAGATTCTCATGACAGTCTTGGGGATTTAATGTTTGCTAAATTAGCAATTGGATGGGTTCCTAATTGCTTTCGTGCTCAACCTCAAGAGTATTTTCATAAGCGTGATCATATCACAGCCAACCTGCCACTGGTAGAGCAAAATCACATAATCAGAGACAATGATTTCATTTAACTTCGAAAGATGTAAATGGGTCCACATCGCTATTCAGATTCAAGAAATGAAACATGAATTTAGTGAATCATAAAATCATGCCGGTGAAAATTGAATTAAAAAGTTGAAATTTCAGCCAATAAAGCACGAATAATATCGCGACTTTTTCGTGGAGACCTTCATTACAATACAATTCATGAAATTCCCTTGATAATCAGCTTGATTTCCGCTTAGTTAGGATGCTCATTATTAAATATTCATTCCTTTTGATATCCAACTTGTTTCATACTACTTATACAGAGGAATCATCTCGATAGTATATAAATTGGCAAATTTTGACTTTTTTTAAAAGTGCTCAAATAAAAATGTTCACTGTATACAGATAAGTTTTTGAGTCGACACTCTACCTATATATCCCTACTATATGCTGTGTGGTATACAACAATCAAGCATTGGAACTGAGCTAAAATGTCGAATAATAAAAATACGGTTCATATGTGTGACTTATTCTTTTCTTGCAAGTCAATGGAAATGACAGTGATTTGTAGCGGCTCTTCTCCGAACAAATGATTTCCTCGCTGAGCCGTGCGCTAACTTTCCCCGTACGCTGCATTCGCCGACTTCCCTTTCTCGCTTCTCTCTCCCTATTTGTATTGAAGTACATGAGAATCCTGCTTGATGAATAAAGACACAAAATAAGCAGATACTGACTTCTACAGATTCACAATACTTAAATAATTCATGTCGTTAGCTGTGTTCGTGAACTGACACAACTCAGTTCATTAAAGAATAAATCCAACCAGCGATAAGACGCTGTTTACAAAGCAAATACTAACATGAAGTGACTGAACGATACAATGCAGACAGTTCAGCCTTCGTCATGATTCCACGACTTCCGTACTGGTGATTTGACAAAATACAAGTTTTACGAATAGCACCTACGGTTTCCGGTGCAAAGTCTTCGTAATTGATAAATATAGCTAAATATGCTCTGAGACAGCCGCCTGCTGATACAAGTGGGCAGAATAGAGCAATAACTAATTGCCAAATACCTTTACGGTCAAACTATAGCATACTGGAAGCAGTTGAGACAGATAGTGACTTCGAGGCCGCAAAAACAGCGACTGGAAAAAATTTATTGCAATATATTGATTGCAATGAATTGGTTGGTGGTCTTTATTCAATTCAATCAATTGATTGGATCAGGCACCGATTATTTTAATTAATTGCAACCATTCACAAGTAAAAAAGGCGATCATTGTATCCGATACACAGTGGATGACATGATATTGTCACTCAAATTAGTGAGGAAGAAAATTGTAATAAATTCAAATTTTAACTCCGAAGTCTCCAGCTAGGCGTATGTTCTATATATACTCATTGACAAAATTTTTTGAAACATTTACTTCTTTAACTTCTTTCATTTTTGACTGGTATATATACATGTATGTATGATACCTTGATAATTTAGTCACAATCTCCACCAAGTCGCTAGCACAGAAAAACAACGCATGTAGCAGATTCAACTTTAATAGTGCGTGTGCCCCCCTCCAGCTCCAATACATTCAGTAATCCGAGATGGCATGGATTCACAAAGTTTCTGAATGAAGGATGTTTCAAGGAGAAGCCACTGTTCTGTCAGTCTTTCAGAGAGAATCTTTAGGGACACTGGTGGAAGTGAATAGCGGTCTCTCACTCGCCGCCCAAGCTCGTCCCAGACTTGTTCAATGGGTGATAAGTCAGGTGAGCGTGCAGGCCAGTCAAGGGTTTGAATGTTCAATCTCCTAACAGTGGCAATGACAGCCGAGGATGCCACCACACAGCATAACACTTCCACCACCGTATCTGTCGTCTTCTTTAATACAGCATGGGGCAGAGCGTTCACCTGAAAGACGATGCACTCTGACACGACCGTCATTGAAATCCAGAGTGAATCTCGATTCATCGGTCCACAAGACTTTCTGACAGTGATGGTCATTCCATGAGTGATGGGCATCACACCAGACAACTCGTCTTCTGCGGTGCTCAAAACTCAATGGAATTAGGACAGCTGGTCGTCGCGATTGAATTCCAGCTTCTCGCAATCTTCGATAAGCCGTTCGAACGCTACAGTCTATATTTGAGGCACTCTTTCAGTGTATGTAGAAAAAAATGAAACAAACTTCAATTCAAGCCAATGATAGTTTGTTTCATTAATTATGTCAATGAGTATATTTGAATGATCTTAGATCAATTATAATTTTGCTAAACCTAATGGAGCACCTAATTTCACAGGTTGAGCTAGCAAATATTGCACCCGTAAAATAGAGAATATAAATGATGACTATCTTAGTCATTGCACGTTGATTTGGCAGTGATAGAAATAAGTGCAATTGATTGATTGCTCATGTGATCCATTAATTGATTGTTAACGAAGACTGATAGATACCAATTAAACTGCAATTAATTAAACTCCAACTCCTGCCCAAAAATAGTCAATGAAAAGTGTCCTCTCCGATTCATGATACTTTGTGAATATGATTTCATGTACTAAAAATTCCTTTTTTCTTCGTCAAGTGACTTTTCCACCTTTCAGAATTCAAACCTACAATCAAGCAACGAAGGAAGAAGCACACGTAACAAGTTCCTTATACATCCGGAAGGTCCCTTTCGCTGGTGCTAGCAAAACTCAAAAATCTCTTTGGCGCGAGCGCTTTCAAGGTCCGTCGGACATCATAGTCATGCGCTTAATGATTTATTGCGATATTCACATGAAGCAATGAAAAGTGTTCAGAAGATCTATGACAACAGTCTCTTTACGAAATGAGTCAATGATTATATAATACTGTTTTAAGATAAGAGTAACATATCAACAAAGCCAAAATCACATGAAGAAAAAAGTTACATGTGATGAAGAATTATAATACTGCATCGTGAGAGGATCCTAAATCAACCTTAGTCTTGTTGCCCGAGCCCAGCTTCTTTGTCCAGATGGCTTCTTTGGTGATTCGTTGCCGCCATTGTTTCGCCCCATCAACCCTGCGCATGTCGTCAAAAGACATCATGTGACCAGTCTCAGTTACATGCTTCGCGATCTCCGACCTGTAAACGTCCATGTCCTTTACTGCTCTTAGGTGCTCCTTTTTGCGCTCCTTAAGAGGCCTGGATGTCTCACCGACGTAAGAGAAAGAGCAGGAGTCTTCTGAGCAAGGGATATGGTACACTGATCCAAACTGAATGGCAGGAGAGGGCCGTTTTCTTACGAGCATCGACTGGAGAGTACTTGGAGGCCTCATAGCAATGCTTATGTTGGAATCAGAAAGTACAGACCTTATTTTCTCTCCAATTCCTGGATAGTAAGGAATGGTTGCTTTCGGAGGTTCATATTCACGTTGAATAGCAGTGTTAACACCAGACCAGAAGCAGATGTCTTGTTCACTGTAGCCATTCTCCATGAAAACACGACGCAGATGTTGTCTCTCCTCCGCCAAGGATGGTCTTGAACACAGACAGTCAGCTCTTACATGTAAAGAACGAACAGTGGTAACAAGTTCCATATATTTCATGTTATATTAATAAACTGCATATTGTATATTTCAACCGATTGTGGCCGTTAATGACCGTTTAATGTTTCCCCACGTATTTTCCGATTTCACAACGTATAAAGATGTGAAACATCTCCCTTTTATCATGAAAAATCGATGGAAATAGGAAGGAAATAAATCGTCGATCTGGACGTCTGACAAAAACGCTAAAAAATGTGGACGTTTCCAAGCAGTCGAGTTAGCCTCAGCACAGTGGATACGAAATGAAATATTTCAGTTAAAATGTTTCCAGGTGAACATCTGTAGAAATGTGACTGATCCATGAGGTGGTCAACTATTTGTTGGAAAATCATTACCAAATAGAACAACGGAGAAGGAACTTACCAAGAATCTTGTTATGCGCCAAATTGATGGACACCAAACTGGTGAGTTCAACTGAAAGGAAACAATGAATTCAACATGCAGCAGTCATGCAGCACTCATTTTTAGGTTATACTGCTCCCTGTACTGTTATTGCAGAATGAGATAAACCAGAGATGCACCAGCTACCCATGCGTATGTCTCTGTGAGACGAAACGTCGGGTTTTTATCAGTCGCTAACTTGTTTTTATTTTTGACTGCACTATCTCATCCGGCAATAAAAGTACAGGGAGAAGAATAACTTGTAGCATTAGATCAGGAATTTTTAGTGCAGAGATAGACGAGGCTGCGTTAGCAGAGACCATTCGGCAAGAGTATGTTGGAATGTGCGAAATAGATTATATGACTGATATCTCCTCCAATTACGAAGGTAAAGGCCGTGTTATTGTATGTCGCTCTTAAGAAGTTTATGAATATTTCAATCCTCCATTGATGTTAGTATTGTGTTAACCGCCATTTCTATGGGATTCGTTGATTTGAAATCCGATGTCGAGAACTAATTATCCGAGCCGTCAGGCGAGAAAATAGCTGTTTTCTTGAGAGAGGAAATATCGACTTTTCCTCACACAACTATGTTGTACAGCCCGAGCGCAGCGAGGACCTATAGATGTCTACTGTTGATTATGAAATCAATGGTTATACCATGCACTCCTAGATATGTATATCTATGTTATATATCTAGGAGTCGATGGTTATACCACGAAATCTATGAATGAGCTAATTGAGGGACTATATCGATATCTTGGTAGTCTCTGGCTGATCACAATTTCTTTATAGACTTCTATGATTTGTCCTTTATGGGAGTTTACATAGAAGAGATATACAGGGTGACTCAAAAGTCTTAATCGGGTTTCAAATTGAGATTTCTCTGTAAGTATTTGCACTAGAAACTCAATTTTTCGTTTATGCTGTAGAGGAAGAACCAGAATTTCCAAAGAGACTTGCATTTTTACAATATATGCTGGAAGTGAGCTCCGTTAACTTCATTACAAAGAATGACTCTTTTTTGAAAGTTTTCAAAAGTCTTGTTGATCGTGACTTTCGTCACGGACTGGACTGCTTCTGCAATCTTCACTCGCAGTTCTTCGTTGTCTGTTGGCCTATTCTTGTACACCATCTCCTTGATATGACCCCACAAAAAATAATCAAGAGGCGTCAAATCTGGGCTCCTAGCTGGCCAGTGGATGGGACCGTTCCTGCCAATCCATCGATTAGGGAATTGTTTGTTGAGAAATTCTCTCACATTCAGACCCCAATGAGGAGGAGCGTCATCTTGTTGGAAGACTGTCGTGGAAAATCTTCGTAGTCTCTTCAGTTCAGGAATGAAATAATCCCTCAGCATCTCGAGATAGGAGTCTTTCGTCACCGTCGTTTCAAAGAAGTAAGGTTCGATGATCCGGTCGCAAAACATGGCCGCCCAGACCACCAAGCCTTTCGACTTTAGAGGAATCTCGTCACATAAATGTGGATTCTCATAGTCCCAAATCACACAGTTGTGACTGTTAATTTTGCCATTCAGATGAAAGATGGCCTCGTCAGAAAAACATAGCTTGTGGATGAAGCTGGGATCATCACATAGCCGGCTAATTTCTTCACAAAACTGAAGCCTTGGTTCATAGTCGTCTGGCAACAGTTCATGAACACGGGAAATGTGAAATGATTTCATGCCAATTGTTCGCTTCAGAGTACGTCGAACAGTCTCGCGTGGCATGTCAAGCTGATTGGCTGCATCCCGCACTGACGATCTTGGATTGTTCTCAAACTCCTCTTTCACACGTAAAACATCATCCTCATCAAGGGATGGGGGACCACTTCGCTCAGCATCTTGGACAGAACGCGTCTCAGTAAATTTCTTAAACACAAGTCGGAATGTGCTTTCAGAAGGTGGCTTTGATGTGAAATTTCTTTGCCACTCTCGTCGGGCGGTAGTTACGGACTCATGCTTAGCCATAAGCAACACAACGTTGATCCGATCTTGCACAGATAACATCACTGGTTTCTATGATAGAAAAGTGAATATCAGCAGCTATTAAGTACTAAACGGTTTCCGAAATCAGTCTTTTCACAGATATCTATGCCTATGCTTCAATTCAACGACATTTTGACGTCATGCATAACTATTGATCTAATGTAGAAGTTCGATAATTATCATAAGTACCAATCACACATTAATGGAAATGGATAGCTTAGCATTCTTCTTTGTTGTCCTTCTTCATTATGCCTTCGTATTAACTTTCCGCTATTATTTCAATGGACGCATGTGCATTAAGTTTTGTTCACACTTAGCAGGTCACTTGATCAATCAAATTTAATGATGAAGTATTAGCATGTGGTTGTAGTCAATGAGAAGTAAATCGTAAGCGGACAATGTTTCATACCATTTGATAAATTGGTTGACCTCCATAAAATGAATGAGCAAGTAGTTCGACCTCTAACTTGATTTTTTTCACAAATTGCGATATGTTACTAAAATTCTGGTTCTTCCTCTACAGTATAAACGAAAAATTAAGGTTGTAGTGCAAATACTTACTGAGAAATCTTGACTTGAAACCCGATTAAGACTTTTGAGTCACCCTGTATTTTCACTCACACACAAAATGAAGATTGTTTCACTACAGAGGAGTTCATATCTACGTAATCCCAGAGGAATTGCGGTTAGCATTTCTGAACTACGATCAGAAAACTTTACTAATCTTTACGTGGAATGATTAGCACGTTGCACAAATGCATTTGTCTATGTTCACAATGTATTCATTAAAGACATCTAGGATGAATTCGTGAACATGAATTAGATTGGTTAGTGAAAGTGATCGTAGTCATAGAAATCAACAATACCATCGAAATATTGTATAGTAAGATAGTGTACTACTACTACTAGTACTAGCAGACTACTAGTAGACTACTAGTAGCATCTACTACACCTTTTCCAAGTCAAATATAAGCTAATGAAAATCAATTGTAAATAATCTCAATACAAGAATATTTTATCATGTCAAATGTAAGATGACGCAATTCAGCCGGCTTATTTCTTAGATCAAGAGTAGAAATTTTCAATTCATGTGTCAATTAAGTGATTAGGTGTCAATAATCGCAAATCAACTGCAAAACGCGCAAGACATCAATTCACTGCCAAGTTAAAAGCTTCAATAAAACGATATTCTGTTGAAATTTGACGATGCCAAGAAACCGCATAAGCGACGTTGACAAACAACGAATCGTGGCTGCCTACGAGAGGCATGAAGATTTTGCTGAGACGGCGCGGCAGTTGGGAATCCTTCAAGGAACTGCGTATGCGATCATTCGACGCTATCAACAGCATGGTGTCGTTTCTCGCCCTCGCGGTGGCACTCGCAACAGGCGCATTGATGCGCAAATGATCAATGCAATTGTTTCAGTCGTCGAGGAGCACCCTGAGTACACGTTGATTCAAATCAACACAGAACTCCGCCACAGACTTCCGCACAAACCTCGAATTTGTGAAAATTCAGTTGCCAATGCACTGAATGGTCGTCTTATAACTTTGAAGTTGTTGCGCGACGTGCCGGCTCAACGCAACTCGCCTGATGTTAAAGCTGCGCGAAGGGATATGGCTCAATGGCTATTGAGGATGGCCAACGTCGAAAAAGTGTATGTCGACGAAAGCGGTTTTCGCCTCTGGTTGAGAAGAAGCATGGGCAGAGCGCTACGAGGACAGCCAGCCTTTCGAGTTGTCAATGCAAGACAAAGCGCACACATGTCCACAATCTTCGCTGTGTCAAACGAACGAGGCTTGGTGCACCATGCATTCAAGGAAGGAGGATATCGCGCTGCTGACTTCAAGCAATTTCTCGAGGAGTGCTCCGAACGTTTTCAAGACAGGACTTTGATCTTCATCTTCGACAACGCTCCATCTCACAACATAGCTGCTATTGCTCAACTGAAAGTGGGACACTCCTATCGCTTCCAGCCTGCCTACTCTCCTTCTTGAACATTTGCGAGGGCTCCTTCAGCGTATGGAAGGCTGAATTCAAGAAGCTGATGGCAGAGATCCGAGATGATCTGCTCCAACAACAACAACAGCGAAGGGTGGCAACAATGATGCAGCTTGCCGAACAAGCCATTGCAGCCATCACCCTCGACAAAGTGCACAATATCTACCAACATATGCTGACTCTTCTCCCCGCTTGCATGGCTGGCGAAGATATCAACCATGAGTGAATGTTATTTTAAAAAAATAATATATTTGATTTGGATTATTTTGTTTTGTTTTGTTTATTTTATTTTGCTTTTAATTACAAACATAATCAATAATTACAAAGTATTCTTTTTCCATATGTGGGCCTATTACTTTAAAAAAAACTTACTACATTTTTCTCTAATAAGCGCCGCGGCGCTTATTTTTTCACACTTAAACAGTTGCGGCGCTTATTCGAGGGCGGCGCTTATTTTCCATGCGTGTCAAGGTGCAACGGTTAATAGAGGGCGGCGCTTATTAGAGAAAATACGGTATACTCTTATTAGCTTCGTAAAATTTCTTGTTATATATAAACCATTTGCGATCTTTACAATTGAATTGAGCAAATTTATTTTGCTTTGACTTTTCCGTCTGCACTTTAGTTGACAGCGCAGCTCTTCTGTAACAATTCTCAGATCAAAAGTCAGAATTATTTTTGTCTTGAGATTTATTATCTCTGATTTGAAAATTGTTATAGTTGGTTTGGAAAAGGTGTAGTATCTAGTATCTACTTCTATGATCGTAGTTTAGTAACAGAGAATGGAGAGATGTAGAAATCTCTGATTTTCATCAAGTCTACGAAAGTTTACAATGATATACGCCCTGTGCCTACTACAAATCTGCGCGTCTGCAGACTGAAGTTTTTGGCAAAAATGAGATTTTCTATGTTTTCTCCAATCAAATGAAAAGTGCAAATCTTAAAGCCATAATTTTGGCATGGAATGTCTTCAGGTCATTTCCTATCATGCGCATGTGATATTACCATGCTTGGTTCAGAATAAAGTGGGCCAACATGTTGGTGTTTGTCGACAGGAGGAGGCTTGCCGAGTCTCATAAACATGATAAGAAATGACCTGATGACATTCCATGTCAAAAATCATAGCTCTAGACTTAGTACTTTTCAGTTGATAAGAGAAAACATAGAAAATCTCATTTTTGCCAAAAACTAATTTGCATCTCATTGGATTTACATGGAGAACATTGGATGTCTTAGATTCATCGGAGTGCAGAGATCAAGTTCCCTATTTTCAGATGAATTTCATATCGCTCCTTTTGCTCGTGGTGGACATTTGATCGGCAAGGTTGCTGACTATAGCAAGAAACAAGCGCTAACCATTACAGTCATCCACTTCCGCTGTTCCTCGTGGTGTTTCGGAAATGAATACACTGAGACTTCTTCAGATTCGCTGTCGAAAAGTTGTATAGCAGAATAGAATGCACATTTTCCAGTGGAAGGGATTGCCATATGACCTTCTATATGCAGATGACCTTCTCCTTATGGCTGACTCGGAGGAAGATCTTCAAGCGAAATTGCTGTGTTGGGAAAGAAGTTTGTCCTGTAAAGGTTTGAAGATGAATGCCACAAAGACAAAGATCATGGTAAGCGGTGGTAAAGACAGAGTCGAGAAGAAGTACCAGACAGCAAAATGGCCATGTGTAAAATGCTGCAAAGGTGTGGGAGCGAACTCAATCCAATGTAACATCTGCAATGGTTGGTTGCATGCGCGATGCTCGAAAGTGAAAGAGAGACTCACTGCGGCTATCAATTACAAGTGTGAGAAGTGCTTATCAGCTCCGAAGAATGATGGTGAAGATATTCCCAAGTGCGTTGACATGCACGGAACCCGACTTGAGAGCGTGGACAGCTTCTGCTGTCTTGTTGATGTTATCGACAGTTGCGGTGGTGTTGAGTCAGCAGTGGTTGCCAGAATACGGTGTGGTTGGAGAAAGTTTCGGGAGCTCCAAGCCTTCTTAACATCGAATTCACCGTCCATGCGAGTCAAAGGCCAGCTGTATGCTGCATGTGTCCGGCAAGCAATGATTTGCGGTTGTGAATCGTGGCCCCTGCTCGCAAATCATCAAAGGACACGTACCACTCAAATGCCGCGGACACGTGTATAGCGCATGCATCAGACCCGTGCTGCTCTGTGGTGCCGAATCATGGGCCCTCACACAGCACCTGGCCCAACAACTGCGTTCGTTTGACAGACGGATGCTGCGGTACATGACCGGTGTCTCACTCTCCGATCGAGTTGACAGCGCTGAAGTAGCAGGCATGTGCGGCCTCAAACAGCTGGAGGTCGTACTCAGAGAACGCAGGTTGAGGTGGTTCGGGCACGTGAAACGGAGGACAGAGGAGGAGCCGATTCATCGCGTGCTCAACGTGGCTGTCGAAGGTCCCAGGCCACGTGGCAGACCAAGAAGATCATGGCTGCAGACCATCCAGGAAGACATGAAGGAGCTGAGGCTGACAGTGGAAGACACACAGGACCGCGCCCGTTGGAGGAGCCTCATCACGTCCAACCCTCACCAAGGAGGAAAAGCAGACGTTAAAAGGAGAAAGTAAAAAAGTAAGTAAGTAACAATGCAGTGAGGCACAATGTGGATCAGATCAAGGATCTGATGATGATTGGTTTCCATTCCAGTACAATGTCTATATTTGCTTGATAGATTGCAAGAGGAACTGTAATGTGCTATCTTCTATCTTATTCTGGGAGATCCATTGAGAATAATCACAACAGATATCAACGCGTTTGAGGGATGATGATGCTGCGTAGGACTATGAAGTCTTTATACTGCAAAATATCACGTCAGTGGTTGTGAAGTTGAACAAGACTTCATTGACTGACTTAATGCAAAAAACACTGCAGCCAAGATTTATGATTGACAGACATTTCGAGTTTTCATTTCATTTCAATACTCTTGTAGATGCAACAATGTAGAATCGTCGCCCTTATTACCAATCATTTCGTAATGCAAAGCCATCAATTCCAGATGCATCATACGAGCGTACAGACATTGCATTTCAACCGTCCATATGAAACTTCATATTGTATCAAAGTAAAATGATTATTCCATTCTCAAATGGTTTTTCATTCATAATCGAATGTTGAAGCGCACCTTTGACCAAACTGCACTCCAAGATGACATTTTCACCTCGTCAAATATGAAACCACTCAGCTAAGGACATTATTGACCTTTCTACAAGCCAGTCGATGCATTAGAGGTGAGTTGAAAGTATCTGACAGGGAATGTATCGGTCTAGAAGTTAAATGCTACAAGAAATCGGTGACCTTCGACAGCGTGCGGTCGACGCTCAAACAGTGGCCTGCAAACTCGATGAAGTTTCCTGCGCACGACATAAAGCAGTGCCTCACCACACTCACTCAACTGAAGGTGCAGTGGCCTTGTGGTTCTCATGCTCATCAACATGCTCAGCTGGCCTACTTGTTAACATATTATCACTCACTATGTCATGAGTCCTCATATGAAGTTTGCACTCTGCCATAACATCGACCGTAGAAGGCACTGAACGGCGGACACAATCCTTTCTCGTGAAACTTTCTAAGCCTTTGCTAACTGACATTGCGTAAATGTCTTCTAACAGAAAGCCAGTGTGTTCGAATGCCCCCTAATTGGGAAACATAGAAACGGAGACACAAGACTTGGTTATTCGTCAAAAATACAACTCGATGAAATGGAAGGTTTGAATCAGACCGGTTACAACGTGTGCTGAGACAAAGTCTGCATGCTTTGTTGTTTGTGCGAATATCTGTGGCGACGGACGGAGACAACAAGAGAACTTGGGATGGAAGAACCCGAACGTTGGTCCAAGCAGACAACCCACACATCTTCAACTTTAATAGAATTGTCGCATCAGAACATAACCAAAATTACTGCTTTATCTTATGAAGTGCGGCTATGAAGACATCATTAGAAGAGTTATCATCAAGCTCCTTTTTTGAACCTTGGAACAGCAGTAAGTACAAGTAGGAGGCAGTTCCAGCTCAATATAATGTTCTGGCTCCTCGGAAAGTCTCTCAAGTGATATCTCACCATTAGAATAATTGAAATTACTAAAAATAATTGATTCCTTCAGAAAACAGTCGGATAAATCGATCCTGAGCATTTCGCACAAACTTTACTATTCAAAAGTACAATGTCGATTGATGAAGCATATCTAGTCCAACAAAACTCGAGCTTCGAAAGTCATATTTGGCTGTATTGCAATATATCAAAGTTTCATCTATAACACCCATCAAATTTCATAATTTCTTACCGCACACCAACTTTACGTTTTCAAATGCTGTTGTACTATAAATGCTACTTCTCGATACTACTTATAATAATATTAACATCATATATTGAAAAGATGTGCAAAATCAAAATTGGCCAATTTATGCAACTTTAACTATCAGCTACCTAATGAAATTTCTTCTACAAGTAATTGAGCATGTTTCTGAGTTTCAGCATCAATTCGGAGTCAAAATTGGCATACAGAAAAAAGCTAGCCCAACTTGAAAACAGCCATTTTCGGCATTTTTTGAAAAAACACGATTTTTGAACGCCTGGTGTAGCTCTCTGTATTCTGGTTGCCGCTTAAGATCACAGATGTGAACCACACTGATATACAGCAACACAATTGTCATGGTTATTACGGGTAACAAGAATACGTGGGTTGATCGGAAAGTTCTCGGACTCCGCCTGCTATGTCTATGCTGCTGACTTCGACAGCTATTGCTTTCTTCACAGATATCTATTCAGTATGCTTGAAGTGTAGGAAAATCGATTTCGTCATTTGATGTCATCTTTACGTTGACAGGTGTAAATTGATCATTTGCAACCTCGGCGATCGTCAGCATGACAGATAAAACAGAACAGCGAACGGGCATTAAATTTTGCGTTAGGTTGAACAAGACAGCTGCCGAAACTCTTGACATGCTTCGTCAGGCCCACGGCTCAGATTGTCTTTCTCGTACATCCGTCTTTGAGTGGCATTCGCGGTTCAAAAACGGTAGAGATTCTGTTGAAGATGACGAGCGCTCAGGCAGACCGACAACCAGCAGGACAGCCGACAATGTCAACGAAGTTCGACAACTCATTCGCGAGGACCGTCGTCGCACCATTCGCCAACTTTCGGAGATGGTAGGAATTGGTTATGGAATTTGTCAGGAAATCTTGACCAGTGATCTGGATATGCGAAGAGTGGCTGCCAAATTCGTTCCTCGAATCTTGACCACTGAGCAGAAACAAAGGCGGGTGGATGTGTGCGAGGAACTCCTGGAACATGTCAACGGTGATCCAACTTTCATGTCGCGAGTGATCACAGCCGACGAGAGTTGGATTTACGGATATGATCCTGAAACGAAACAGCAGTCATCCCAGTGAAAGAGGCCTCGATGAGCCCGACAATTTCGCCTTGTAACAAAGACAATGTTGGTTGTTTTCTTTGACCAGAAAGGCATCGTTCATCGTGAATTTGTTGACCGGAGGCGGACAGTGAACTCGGAATTTTACTGTGACGTCTTACGACGATTGAGAGAGGCAGTTAGAAGGAAGAGACCTGACTTATGGAAGAACCGCAATTGGCTGCTCTATCACGACAACGCATCGGCGTATGCGTCCTTGAAAACAGCCCAATTTTTGACCGATCACGACATGACCACTGTTACACATCCTCCGTACTTCCCTGACATCACCCCATGTGACTTTTCTCTGTTCCCAAAACTAAAACTGCGGTTAAGAGGACGTCACCTCCAGACTGTTGAAGAAATCCAAACAGAGACATGCTGTTTTAAGAAACTTTAAGCCGGAGTTTTTCAACGAAACTTTCGAGGAATGGAAGCGCCGCTGGAATCGCTGCATTCGTGAAAGTGGCGAGTTCTTCGAAGGCGATAACTCGAATTTATTTGATGATACTCAGTAATGCAATTATTTTGCAATTCTTAATTTTAGTACAATCAATCTGTAAGGTAAAAGCAATATACTAAACTGAAAATGATAAGTGCCAGTAATTAAATCGAAATTTATTATCCATGAATTCTATCATGTCAATTAATTAGGCACGAAGTAATCTACATGTAACTCTATTAATGTAAAATCCTATCCGCAGTCTTATAAGGCTTCAATAGGTAAGGGACTAATGCATGCGATATAGTAAGGACTTAACTTAATTGGAATCACTTATAGGAATTATGAAAAATTGCTCTCTTGAACGTTCCGCGACTACGAATTCTACTGCTATAATTGCTTCAATGTTTGGGTAATACTTTATCAATTTGGTCAACTTTGTTCTAACGATGACGGTTGATTGGTCATTTGAAAATTGACACCTGTCATCTGCCGACTAAGTCTCCCTGCTGTGATTGTTTAAGAAGATAGAAGTGTTTGAGATTGAGATGAAGATAAAATTATGAGATCCTGACAAGGACGCATGGTTCGTTCTCTACAGGTGTTAAAAATCATTCAAAAGTTCAGCAAAACGTGTCTAAGAATGAAGAAAAATGTGACACTTAAAATGATTCAGCTTGTTAGTAATGAGTTCATCAACACGAACTCGACCAAGATTCGCATTTCGGCCCCTAATTCCTGAACGCTCAGACCTGTTCGAGTGAGGCCCTGAACATCTATTATGTACAGACTCAATGACACCAACTTTGAGTGTTAATACAAATAAAACAGAAAATTAAATATACAATGAAAATTAAATAAAAATAGCGGAAACTGTTCAGACTGACGGAAAATAACATAATAAATAATGAAATTGAAAATAAATAAATAATAGCAAAATTATAATCGAAACTATTATGGTATTACAAGTAAGAAAGGTTTGTATTTAATTTGTTAATACATTTTTCATTCCTGGAATAAATCTCTTGCTTTGATTTATATACACACGAAAAAATACAGCATCAGTCCGGGAACTTTCCGATCAAACCACGTACAGAAAGTTGTGAGATTAGTTTGAATTTTTTGCTTTTTTTCGCGGACCCTATTTCTTTACCATCTTTGGAGCCATGTAGCTCCGTTCTGCATGTCAGTTACCCGTTGAAATTCATACAGGAATTCCTTTAAACCAAACTAACGCTGCATGAAAAGTTTGGTTGAGTAACGAACAGACAGAAAAAACAGAAAAAAGTTACAGCGGCGTAGAAATTCAAATTTTGAGAGTTTCAAAAATTTGGAAAAAATCAAATTTTTGGTTATAGCTCTAGCTCCCGTTATATTCAAAATTGGAAGCTAATATTTCGGATTTGGTCTTTTCTATGGTATAGCAAACATACATCCAAAAATCAGTAAAATCTGAGACTTAGTGCCACAAAATTTTCCAAAAGTTGGTTGAATCGTCTGGAATGACCCATACACATATATATAGTCGTGGGTAGGTTTGAACCAGCGACGTTGGAGCTATAGGACGTGCAAGCATACCCTCTAACCACAAGGCCACCGGACCATCTGTTGAGAGCGTGAATTAGCCAGGAAGGCACTGGTTTAACGCAGGCACGTGGAGGGCGGACTGCTTTCTGCAATCACTTAATACCGCATCCGAGATTGAGGCGCTTCACGCAGGCGCTACTCATTACATGTTTAGACAAGTAACCTGGCAATTGATAAATTTATCAAATCTCAACAGATCGTCAATGTCAATTTCACTGGTTTTTATGTTCTTTGACATGATCACCAAGAGAACAAAAAATAAATTCGCATCCCACAAAATAAATTGATTGCTAAAAGTATCTCCCAGATGAAACATTATTTTGAGGTTAAGTTACGGAGGGACTCGATAAAGATAAAATGAGACTTACAAATGCTTGGAATTTCAAAGAAAGAATCAATTTCTCTCCCACTGTTTCCCAATACATCGATCTGCGTGGAACTGCCTTCTTTGATTTCTTCCACTTGCTGACGAATGAGCTTTGCCTTCGACATTAGTGTCTGTTGAAGAGAAGTACGTGAATTAATAACAAATAGAGAGAAAAACAGACAAAAAACACTTCATGATATATTCCATTATTTTCAACTACTAAACAAAGTCATCTTCAGGGCTGATTACAGAAGAATAACACATTGCAAAAGTCACAATTTCAGAAAGACGGAACACAAAAGTCTCAAAGATGCAAAAGTGATCTCCATGGCACAGTGGTCAAGTGCTTAGCCTAGCGATCTTCTGGTCCGGAGGTCGAGCCCCGAAAGTGTCATTGGAAGTTGTCAGCCGGACTAAAGGATCACAATGCACCAGAATAAAGTCTGACTATGTCAGCACAGTTCAAACACTGAAAACGAAGAAATCGATTTCAGCATCATAATTTTGTGCATTGAAAGTCTTATATTTTAATTATTATCCAACATGCATATTACACAAGCACTATTCTGAAATAATTTCTAAGTCCTCTACAAATTGCGTTCAAATAACGAAAAAATCATTAAGTTTTTCAAAGCATTTCTAATCATATGTATCTTGGTATGATATATATATATATATATATATATTTATATATATATATATATATATATATATATATATATATATATATATAGCGTATGAATATGCGCAAACATTGAAAAATTCATGGCCTCTTTTATTCATTTCAAAAATAAAGTTCACTTTGGAAAATCTCTACACGTGTATTCAGCAAGAATGTGTAGAATTATATTTCTATCTTGCTTCAATAACGTCGTCATCACGACTGACATCGGAAATGAATGGATCATCAATACACCGTGACGGATTTTGTGACTGCCTCCAGTCGTTCATGAAATGTTGGGTCAATGAAAGTGACTCAGCCTTTTGTCAGCTATCAACGTCATGTGAATCGAAACTTACAAGCTGATACAAGAGATGATCTCGGAAGCGAGTTGCACGATTTATATCGGAAGATGATCGACATTTTGTTCGACAAGATACCTAAAAGAAGCGTTCATTTCATCGACAACTCATACGCAGAAGTCTATGCTCCATTTCGCCAATGCGTTCATTTGTTCTAAAAAATTGTTCATCGGATATCAGTGTATTACTTGTCTATGGCATGGATCATGGCACATATCAATGAAATCTCTAACCTTCAGATCTATTCATGCCCAAAGATAATTCAACAGCATGCATAATCTATGTAATTGATAGAGGATGGCTATGCGATTCTCTGCGATATAGCATGGACTCCTAGATATATACAGGGTTTCTACCCTTTTTCTGATTCAAAAATTAAAGAGATTTTATAACTATTCTTGTGGTTTTCGTAAAGCGTCACTTTATAACACGAGGTCAACTTTCTATGACGAGTGGACGCCAGCGAAAGAGTCATAGAAAGTTGACGAGTGTTATAAATAGCTTTACGAAAACCGCAGATGTAGTTTTATTTTCTGAAAATGCTAGAAATACATAGAGTTCTATGTATACATGAAGTAGAATGGTATAATAATTAAGTAATATTTGAATTTTGAATGCAATGTCTGTATCTGAACAATTTGCATTCTCATTGAGTACTGAACTAAAGATGGCAACAGCAGAGGAAATTATGCAAACTGTTAATCCAATAAAGTCGTCAAAATCATATGATAATCAATGGGACGATTTTATCAATTTCAGCGGAATAAGTGAAGAACCGAACGAAGATTTTATCAAATATTTTCATCACCTGGGGGAGGTGGGCAAGTATGCCAGCAGTTCACTTTGCAGCAAATACTCCATGATAAATCATAAATATCAAACTCTACATGGACATAAATTACAAAAATTTCCTCGAGTGACTTGCTTTTGAAAAAGTTTGAAGCTGGCTATAAAAGGAAAAAAGCTTCAATCTTCACAAAGGACCACATCATGCAGTTTCTTAACGATGCCCCTGATGATGGCGAGTATGTGCATATTAAAGCTGGAGTTGTTGTAGCATACTTCGGTGGACTCAGATGCGCCGACTTAGTTGGGATAAACTGCGAAGATCTTGAGTTTAATGAAAACACCGGAATGTGGGTAACTTATACCATTTCCAAGCAGCGAGGGGAATCGATAAACAATAAATTCAATATTCCACTTCAATTTTGCTAGTATTTAGAAACTTATGACAATCCTCTCCATCGGTGTAATGCTGGTTCTGGGCGATTCATGAAGACATACCGCGTGAATAAGAACTGTGAAGAATTTTATACGAGACAACCGATGGGAAAGAACTTTCTCGCAAAGTTTATTGTAAAAATGACAAACTTTCTCAATCTATCAAACCCAGAAACATACACTGGGCATGCAATACGTCGTCCGTCCGCAAGCATCATGGCTGAGGCTGGTGCATCAACAAGTCAGTTAAAAAAACACTTCAACTGGAAAACAGAAGCGACCTCTCTAAAGTACATAGGGAATAGTGAAAAAGGAAAACGTGACATTTTTGAGATGCTCACTTCCTCCAGCGATTCACATAACGTTGTCCCTGAGAGTAAAAAATCAAGAAGTGATGACTATGGAAGTGTTATTAATTTAATTAAGTTAATTAACTAACTGTCATAATGTGATTATCAACTTGTAAGGTTTCAGATTTGTTGTTAATGTTCCAAAACAAGCAGTTATACTTATATTTTCCTACGTTTTTCCATGAATCATCAAGTAATCCTCCATGGGCAATAAAGTGGTCTCCATGCATAAAACAGTTAACAAGATAGCATAAAGTAAGATTATTTTCCTGAAATTGGAAAAGTGCTACTCTTCCATACGAGGATTTCTATTCACACGAGAAGCGCCAGCGATCGAGTCTGAATAGAAATCCGAGTATGGAAATAGTACTTTTCCAATGAAGGAATGATATTTTTTCTTATGCATTCAATTACTATCTATGGCAATTTCTCATTTATTCACCTTTCTGGTGGTCACAAATTATTGCAAAGAAATCACAATCCATGAAATCTACCTTACAAATTTCAAATTCGAAATATTGCTGTGATGCAGGCTTTTGTATTCATTAGATGTTGCAATCGTCTTGAGGATGAAGAGATCAAGTGATGAAATAATTGCTGATATTAATCCAATGAAAAGTTCTAAAAAGTATAGCACCAGATGGCAAGAATTCGTCGACTATGCAGAACTCAATGATCGAAGACCAACTGAAGAAGATTTCCTGCAATATTTTGACTACTTGAGGAACATCAAAAAATTTGCGAGTAGTACTTTGTGGTCAGTTTATTCAATGATAAATAACAAATTTCAATTAAATTTTGGTGAGAAACTTCAGAAATTTCCTCGTCTTACGATGTTGCTCAAATCATTCGGGGGTATATCAGAAAGACAGCTAGTACTTTTACAAAGGAGGAAATTTTGTCGTTCTTAAAAGACGCTCCAAATGCAGGTGAATACATCCATATAAAAGCAGCTATTGTTGTTTGTTATTACGGTGGACTGAGGTACGCTGATTTGGTGTCTTTAGATGTAAACGATTTTGAATTCGATTGACATTCAGGAATGTGGGTAGACTACACCGTATCGAAGCAAAAAGGAGAACAGGTGAAAAATAAATTCAATATTCCGATTGAGATGTGTCAATACCTTGAAAAATATGACAATTTATTGGCTCAATTTTCGGTCTCTGACGGGCGTTTTATGAAATGTTTTCGCTTGCGAAAGGATGGTTCAGGCTATTACACCAAGCAGCCTATGGGTGTACATATGTTAGCGAAAATGACAGTCAAAATGGCTACTTTTCTGGGTCTTCGAAATCCATCTAGTTATACGGGACATGCAGTGAGAAGAAGCGCAGCTAACGTGCTAGCAGAAGCTGGAACATCTTCAGCAGTTCTGAAGAAGCACTTTAATTGGAGAAACGAACATACAGCTCTCAAATATATTGATAACACCAATTCTTCGAAATTAGCCATATCAAGCAAAATGGGTCCTTCTGGTGATTTAGACAAATCAACGTCAAGCAACTCGTTTGTTGCGACCAGTGATTCGTCGAAAATTATTACCTTTTCTAACTGTCACAATGTTGTGCTCAATTTTTAGACATTGTTTTGCCGATTTTGATTCATTACAAACTCATGTAAACGCAATATAGTGTTGTTTTGAAAGTGTTCTACATAAATTATGAGCATTGTGATTCTCTAATACAAATGATGTGTTTTAAAAAGGGAATTCAAAAACATGATGAAGTGTATGGAAAAGTAAAAAGAGTATGGAAAATTGACACTTTTCCAGACATTTTCTGTATTTGAAAGTCAACTTTTTCAACGATGCATCAGAAAAAAAAGCTTTTTCACATTTATCAGAAAAAAGCGAAAAAAAGCATGAGTGGCAACCCTTCATAATGCACCATTTCATGCCCGCCAATTGCCCATAGCATTCTTTCTGTACGAGATAGCCATGAACGGTTGTCCGTGATTCCAGCTTGCGAATCCATTAGTGAATGAATTGACAAAACTGATATTTAAAATCATTTTTACATAGAAATCTGAATTTCAAATCAATTCGGATTGCAAATATTCATAGATTTTCAGAGAATATGGGAATAATAACTATCTGAGTGCATAAATTTCAAGGAGTGCAACAAACCGTCTTTATTCATGAACTCATAGATATATAACACCTGGACTGAAAGCTGAAATTCATTTATTCACTAGACGGCCGGCTTGATTCAATAGCTGTCAATGTTGGAAAGCAATTAGTCAAGTGAAAACGAAGTGTCTAAAGAAAAATAAGCTGAAGTTTCTGGAAATCGGAAGAACATGGGGTTGCAACTAACATATCATCGTTATCAATCAGTGGCGTCTTCTCCGTACCTGCGAGGCCTTCGGCGTATCCTCAAAAACTAGTTTTCCAACAATTATAAAAATGAAAAGTGTCATCATTCACTTAAATTCTATAGCTTCTTGTGATAGTTGTGCATAGCTTTCCGTCTCAAAATCAGACGCTCAACTTCAAGAGTGAACAGTTTTGCAGCACGTGCTCGAATCACAGCTGTTTTCTTTGAACAATTAGACACACAAGCTGGTCGTGTGTTCAGACGGAGTATTGATGTTCAGAAAACGATAGAGAGTTGTGTGTGTATGAGGCAGTAAGCGCACACGCCCGCGCCAATATTGGGTTTCCCGATAGACATAATGCTTTGCCTTCTCCAATTTTTGCAATGAAATTCTACGCAATTCTTGATCGAGGCGCGGTGCCTAAATATAGTAAGGGAAGCGCAACCCAATTGTTCCCGAATTCGCTTAATGTCAGAGAGGCCACTACGTCGACAGTAGCAGATGGCTGACGTTCAGACAAGACTGCGATCAGATGATGAGCGTTCTCCAATGAATGCAGAGTAATGCATCTGACTCGAACACCCAGATTCGGTAGAATTCCATAATTTGTTTTTATGTGATTGATGTAACGCTATGTTTAGTACTGTAGATGAGATCATAACCACGCCTTTCGTCCCAAGTGAATATACTGAAAAGATGACAGTCGTCAAGCAAGGTAGACCAACACCTGATATAAAATTGAAAGTACTCACAGACAAAGAAATAAGAAATACACAAGACATTTTAATGCATCAAAATTTCAAACATGTGAGTGGCTAACCGGTCGTGAGAAACGCAAGAAACTGTTGACATTGCCTCCTTTTTTCTCGAGAAAATGTGGCCTGGACAGAGAGGGGATATAGTGATCTCAGCTCCTTGAGTAAGGCAGCTAAGCGACATGAGCAATCACTTCTCATGTGCACTTTCACTTGACCTTAAAAAATGTTCGGAAAATTGTTATTAAGAATTCAGCTTTTATGAAATTCAATGTTGTGACATAAAAGTGCTTTGTATAGAAATGGTATTCCAATGTCGAGTGAAGGCGGTCAGGGAGCACGCGACGCCACTTATCAATGAATATGAAATATTGACTACATATAAATGAAGCAAATGAATTAAAATGAACTTGACTGTTGTCATCGCTTTTCATTGGAAAGCTTTTTAATACTATATTCTTTTGGACAGTGAAAATACTAAATACTAACTAGTAACACTCACAAAATAGCCATGGTTGGTTTGATTTATCAAAGAAAGGACAGGCACATTCCCATTTTGATGGCAAAAAATGTCGATGCATTTACAAAAGCCAAATCACTTCCTGAAACATCTGATGAATGTATGACGATTAGAATGAAAGGTGCAGTGATAGGAACTGATGAATTCAAATCCTCATATGTTGATTCGAAGATCGAGGCTTGGATAAAAATATTTTGAGTAAAGTATGTGAATATGTTCGCATTGTGAACCTAAATTATTACCAATTGAATCATATGACTTCATCAAAGTTGGCAATACTGACGACCAGGCGAGATTAGATAGTACTGCATGAGGGCTGTTGAGGAGAAGAGGACGTCATTTATTTATGCAAGAATAACAAATCCTCCCTACAACATTATATAAAGAACACGAGAATGAAAAGATGCGGCAAAACAAAGAGCGAATTTTGGAAGAAGAGAAAGGGACATTCGGGTAAATCCAATTTAATCCACAACATTTGACGAAAATGTGTCTTTGATTTGGAAAAATCCATGTTTCTGAACCGATTTCAATAGCTTTTTTTAATCGAACCGTAAAGATCTCATCTATTATGGAATGGTTTTTAAAAAGTCACAAAGCCAAGACCTTCTTCATTAGTTGCCGTTTTTTTCCGAAAAAAGACCAAAAAAGCATGTCCAAAGTTGCAGTACTCTCAGTTCAACACGGATTTTCGATTAGATACATTCAAATACACCCACTAATACTTATATCATCTGAAAGAAGAAGATCAGGTCTTTAAGACAGTCTAATTTAAAATGTTATAATCAATATTAATCACTGAATTTTCACTGGGCTTCCATTGTCCAATGAAAAAATGTCCTCTGACCGAGGTACCTTTTCTCGAAGAATATTGATTCTTCCATTAAACGTTTTGCACCAAACGAATCCTCTAGTGTGCTAGTTTATAAATCCGTTAAGAAAATTCAGTTTGATGCCGTTACAAGTGTGCAATATTGATTTAAAAATATTTTTATCCGTTTTTTCGACCAGAGAATTTGAATATTCCCAAAAATTTCATATGGATGCTGAAACCAGAAATTTTGTCAAGAATCGATGAAATTTCGCAGCATAGGAGGGATCCATGCTCTTAACATCTATGCAAAAGAAATTTTTCATTTATATCAATTAACCCTCTCAAAATCTCCAAAAACCACGAAAATGTCCTCTGACCGAGACCCTAAAAAATCTCGGTCAGAGGACAACGTTGAAATTGAAGATCTCGGTCAGAGTACAAGGGTCTCGGTCTAAAGACATGATAATGTATGCAATTACATTTAGATCACTTCGTTTTACGCATTCAAGTATATTCGTCCAAAGTTCCCGCAGTCTCATGAACCCAAATGCACAAGCCGAAGAGTTTCCTCTTCGACATCAATTTGTCCTCTGACCGAGACCTTAAAAATCTCGGTCAGAGGACAAGGTGGGTCACGGTCAACAGACATTATATGCAATACATTACATTATGGTCACTTCGCTTTACGCATGCAAGCATTCATCCTAAGTTCCCAGTTTCATCAGCAACCCAAATGCAGAAGCCGAAGAGTTTCCTGTTCGATCTCTATCTGACCGAGATCAATTTGTCCTCTGACCGAGATGTAGAAAAATGGCTTTTTAAAAGTGCTAGATTTCTATGGAAAGTTTTTATTTGGTGTGGTCACCGCTAAGATGTTCGTGTTCAGCGTAAAAAAATGAGTAAATATGCAAATTTTCACGGAAATCTGAGACCCAAAGTTGAAAAGACAGAAATGTTGTGGAATAAATTGGATTTACACATTCACGCCTCTCGTATATTCCACAAATGATTGATCAAGTTCTTTGGCTAATTTACTTCACAAAGGAATTGCCTCTTTAATATTTGCAAGAGAAATAAAGAGAGGTATCACGGCATCATGGTTTGGTACTGTTATCTCTCGGAGATTTTTGTTTGATTCGCTTTATGAGATGCACAACTCGTACGTAGACTGGAATGACAACAGTAGTGGATCTTACAAATAGTTGCAGGATGAGGGCTATACACGTATTAATCTGCTCAATTACCGTCATCTTTGAAGAAGCTTCAAATTTGATTTTTCTCAACACTTTAACTTGCTCGATTAAAGAGTTCAAGCACCCAAACATCTGATCTAATCGATCTAATAATTTCATCATTTTTTGGGCATATTTGCTGCCTAACCTCATGACCAAGTGAATTCTTCGATTTAAACGGATATCTGACCTTTGCTGTAAAGTATTAAAATGCGAAAATTACTGAATCAGGAACAATTTCACACACAATTGTTCAATTTTGCAAAGTTACATCGCCGACGATTACCGAAATAGTGAATGCAAATATGTCTTTATCTTGGAATATCTGATTAGAAATAAATTATATAAGTTAACTTTTGCATATTAAAATTTCGCCAAAATTTGGATGGAATGCTTTTTTATCGTATCACAGTCATTGATTTCTTATTGAGATTCACAGAGCTCTATTCATTTGAATCGGCGTCTTCGAATTATTTTCACACCCAAATGTTCAACGTTTTAGATGACCGATTTGGACTTTTCAGCTGTTGTTACTGAAACTTTTCTATAGACCACAAGCTTGCTCACTTCGTACTGTCCAACTATTGCTTGATTTGATATAGTAAATATTTCATATTCATTGATAACGATGATAAGTTAGTTGCAACCCCATGTTCTTCCGATTTCCAGAAACTTCAGCTTGACTAATTGCTTTCCAACATCGACAGCTATTGAATCAAGCCGGCCGTCTAGTGTATAAATGAATTTCAGCTTTCAGTCCAGGTGATCCAGGTGCAGAAGTCTTTGCGCCCCTGTTATCAGATCTAAATATTCACAATTTTCAGAATACTATCTGTTCTTCTGAGGTGTACTAACATTTTTGATGAGTCTTGCAATCGATGAGATATCTATACAACTTTGTAATGGAACGATAATTAATGTCACATAGAGATGCGACTTCCTTAATCAATTTGAATAAGAATTCAGGTCGTGCAGAAATCTTTGTGCTTTTGAATTGTATCATTTCAAATGACAATTAACTTGCTATAACCAAACTTAAATGCATTCTATGATAATCATCGATAAAAACAAGACTGTAAATCATATCATCAGTTCATATTTGCCAATCAAGCCCAGAATTTCACTAGATAAGAGAGAATTGGTGGTCCCACTATCACGAAAAGGCAAATCACAAAATGAAATAGGTTCGTTACTTCGGATTAGTCGCCGGTCAGTTCAATATATTTTGAAAAAATCAAGAATGCATGGTAGCATTGATGACCGTCCTCGATCGGGCAGACCTTGCATCTTGTCGAAGAGAATGGAGCGTCGGATGATAATAACTTCAAAGATGAACCCTGATTTGACAGCCAACCTTCTGAAAAACAAACTTTGTTGACAATTCAGTATCTGTTGATACAGTGAAACATACCCTACGACGGTACGGGTTATTTGGACGGATTGCCGTCAGAAAGCCTCTTTTGTCTAAAAAGAACATCAAGTCTCGTTCGGTCGGAGTGGTGTGGACACTTCTTTCTTGAGATTATGATAGATGGAGCACAGTCATTTTTTCTGATGAGTGCAAGCTTGAGTTGATTCCAAACCGACGTTTCTACGTTCGCCGAAGTATCGGCAAAAGATTAAAGGCCAAATATATCCGCCCATCAGTGAAATTCTCTCCTTCTCTTATGATATGGGGAGCAATTCGAGGCGACGGTACTCGTGTTTTGGTGAGATGTGCCAAAAATGTCGATTCGCGCGAATATCAAAGGGTGCTTGACGTTGCATTACCACATATTTATGCTCCGTCGAACATACTTCAGCAAGATGGTGCTCCAGCCCATACATCTGCGTCTACTAAGAAATATTTTCAAGATAACAATGTCCGAGTGCTGCAGCCATGGCCTGCCCAAAGTCCAGATCTTTCTGTTATTGAGAACGTGTGGCGAATTTTGAAAGAAAATGCTTTTATAAGAAATCCTACAACTATCGACTCATTATGGGAGATGGCTGTTGAGGAGTGGAACAACATTCCAACCCGCATAACACGGTTTCGTAAAGTTTCGTAAAAATAACGTTCCAACTTTGGTTACACTTTCCGTAAATTATTCGTAAAATATGAAACCGTATTTGGTAATTATTACGTGAATTATCGATCACTTTTTGCGTAACTTTACGTAATAAAATGTGTCACTTTTAACGCAACATTCACGTTATGATTTTTACCTAAAAATTACGTAACTTTTGTGAGGATAACTTAACGTTACTCTTTCCGTCTTTCTATCAAAAGATCCAAAAGACACCAATAATATTTCATGTGTATTTTCATTGTGTTGATATACTGTTCACAACATATTACCAATCGTTCTTTCATATGTAGACACTACATTGCTGGTTACACGACAAAATATTCAGTACGTCAACTGCAGGACAGCTGCAGTCTATCACAAATGTATTCTCATACTTTCTGACAATAAAAAACCAGAAGACTTATTTGAAAGGAAGGAGAACAGGTCTTCCATAGACATTAAAAATCAAGCCAACTTGACAAAGGAAGTGTGAATACTGTTCGTCCAAGAAGCTGTCACAAAAATGCGAGAATGAAAAATTGAGAAACTCTACGGCTCGTTTCGGAAGAGAATAACTATTATCTTTACATGCTACGCATACCTAGATTCGAGTAGATGGGGTCGCACATACATACAAATCTTCGTGAGTTACGAACGAAACAAACAGCATGAAATTTTCCAGATCTGTTAGGAAGCATCAATTCTTGTCTCAATAAAGCAGAGGATAGTGTGTCAATCAACACATGGAGTACCCAAAATTCAATACAAATTGATGACACCAACAATATCCAACCATTGTTGTCAGAAATTAGGAACATTCATTCACAATTTCGTCTGACCACTCTGACCTTTGAAGTTGGATCAATTTCATAACCCGTATGCTGTATATAGCATGTATATGCATAGCAGAATAATTGACGGTGGAAAATGAAGTTAGTGACCACCTGAAAAAAAATGAGAGACTACATTTAGTATTATTGAATGATCATTATCTATCTGAGTAGGCCTACTTATATGTAGTACTAAATGGTTACATGCTCGTTGCAACTTTTCTTCGTTCAGATTGGTGCCAACCATAACACAAACAGCCAGAAAACGAAATTTATTATTCATTTTTCATTAAATAAAAATAGAATTCTATATTTTCAGAAAATTTATTATTTTGTCAAAATTCTACACTATCTGATATAATGATGATAAAAACAGGTACTATCACGATTATCCCATGCAGTTATTCGGTCTCTGTGATGTGCTGACTTACAGTTTATTTCATATTATTGCTAACACTTGGTGATTTTTTACTAAATTACAGTTCCTCATTTGATTAGTCAATTATTAAGATAGTTTAGGTTTGATATGTCACAACATCAAATACCAGGCATATCTAAGGCTTATCTATGGCAATTTTACGGAGTAATAAGACAGAGCAACATTTTTTGATGAGGTTAGAGAAGGTCATGCCATCTATTAAATTATGCGAAATCTGCACTTTTCAAACTGAATCGATCGGGAACCTGTTCTCTGACTCTATTTGCTCCAGGTAGATATCTATGCCTTGCCTTGAAAATTCGCATGACAAAGTATTGCAGGATGAGTCAGCTTATGTCCGATTTCTTGGGTCAGATTGATTGAAGTTGACTTTAAAGCTGACAATAACAGATTTTATCAGTTTTGCATACGATGGTGCATGTGGTGCGTGGCAAAGATCTTGCTGCCAAGAAGGTAGCCGAAGTCAAAGCATTATGCAAGTATTCAACTTATTCCCAACGCCAAATTGCTAGAATAACTGGTGTGAGCAATTATTCCGTATCAAAGATATCCCGAGAAGACTCTTCAGCCATGAACCGGAATAAAAGAAAAGGATGATGTGGGAGAAAAAGAAAACTGACCGCCACTAACGAACGCTTTCTACTGCGTCAACTGAATAAGAACAGGAAATCGACATGCTCTAAGTTGCAGACGGCTGTGCGTGACGTTGGTCCTGATGTTACCAAAACTATCGTTTGGCGCACACTGAAGAGACGGAATTGCAAGTCGGTGAAACCCAGGAGAGTCCCGTTGCTGACGAGAAACATCCGTGCTAGGAGACTTGAGTTCGCTCGATCTCACTCACATTGGACTGCAGAAGACTGGAAAAAGGTAAGCAATCAATATCTTATTCTTGAAAATGTACAGATAGGCTCCATGTGTGCGATAAAGTGCCGTTCATTTAATGATTGAGTCAGTTCATCTAAACATTTAGGGCAATAGGCCTACCACAAAAATCGGCTGGAAATTATCGCAATTCTTATAATTAAATTTCTTCATTTCAGGTTGCATTCTCCGACGAATCGATGTTTCAATGTGAACGATCTCATTCTCTACAAGTTTGGCATTCTCCAAACCATCCACGACCGGTTCAACAGCGTGTCAAACACCCAGAAAAGGTCATGGTATGGGGTATCATGTCCGCTCAGGGCGCAGGTCGGCTCCATGTTTGCGAGGGCATGATGAACAAGGAGAAGTACTTGCATGTTCTTCGATCACGGGTCGTTCCTCAAATGATGGAATGGCTACCCAATGGAGATGGGACATTTATGCATGATAGTGCTCCCTGTCACTCCGCCAAGATTTGCAAGGAATTCCTCCGTCAATCCAACATCCCCGTTCTGAAGTGGCCAGGGAATTCGCCCGATCTAAATCCCATCGAGACGCTATGGGGGATCATCAAGCGGAGACTTTCAGAGTTCGATATCTCAAGTAAGAAAGAATTAATACATCAGGTAATCAAACTGAGGCATCGAGACTGCTCAATTTCAGAGACTTATTCGAAGCTGATCGGCTCTATGCCTGACCGGATCAAAGCTGTGATCCAGGCAAGAGGTGGACACACTAAGTTTTGAATCGTTCTGTCAAAATTTCTTATGAAATATACCTTCCGTGGATGAAATTATGCTTTTATTTATTACATCTAGAAGCAATGCATCATAATTACTATTGACCAGACCATCATTGGCAACAAAAACCACTTACAATGAAAAACTAATAGGAAAGTCAAAGCTGTTAGCAATAATATGAAATATACTGTAGGCCATATAGAATGGAGCTATAATCATAAATAGTAGCGCATACGAATCACAGAGGGATTCTATATCGTAAAACATGAATTATATTTGTGGAAAATTACGCTCCGATTAATTTTGTTAAGAAAACAGAACACAATGAATAAAAGCATGTAATTTGAAACCGGATAACAAGAAGCTATAAGAAATCGAGTACTGTAATAAACGAGATATTGAAGAGAACATGGGGTATGTTTGTCACATTTATCTTATAATGTCTTATCTTAACGTAATTCCGATGGTACTCATTTTTTGCTATACTACACTTCCAATTTATATTATAAAACTACTAATTGCAGTTTAAAGTAGTTTTATTCGTTTACCATTTCTGAACAATGCTAGCATTTAACATTTTAATAAAATATAAAGACATTGTTGTTCAACGTCATACTGCCACGAAATGTTCCAAGGATTAGCAGTTCATTATAACATTCGGAGACAGTGACAAAAATGTGCAAGAAATTAATTCTCAAGCAACTCACCACTGATAAACAGTGCAGGCCTACAGAGTGATCAAAAGTTTCTCCCTAATTGCCATATGGTCGGACTCATTGAATTGACTTGTCTAAATCCATTCGTATTTTCAGCATTGATTCCTAGGATAACGATTCATGTCTGAAATACAAAATAAAGATATTGATTTGTATGCAAATAAAACGCAAGTTTGCAGAGCATCTTTCGAAGGCGTACTTTGTGATTATTCATAGCATTCTTGTAAAAAAAGCAACATTTAACATCACATCATCAAAAGATTTACATGTTCTATAGGCAATTTCAGATAGGCCTCGGCCTTGACACTGAAACAGATTTTTGAACACATGATGGGACTAATTATCATAAACAAACATGGATTTGCACTCAATTTACATAAATACTTACATGGCACAATCCACATGCCAGCGGCTGATTCAAAATACATTCAATTTGACAATTTGTAGGAAATATAATATGCAAATGGATGCACACAATTACTGCATGCACAACAAAAAATGCATGTCAAAAAATTATTAAGAATGCAACTGTTTTTAAGTGTACATGCGTACTTCACAGTAGTCTCAGTAATGAAAATTTAATTATCATTATACCTGCGACTACCGATCAATGTCATTTGCCACAAAATATCGAAGATTACAAAACATTAGGAAGCTCTGACGGATTTGTCGCTTTGAAAATTAAACGACTTACCTTTATAACCAAAATGACACGTGAGGTCGATTTGGTCGGCCAACTAATGCAGCTGGCTTGAGCATTATTTTTTAATCAGTGATAGGGGACCATTTGGATTCATGCAACCCCATCTAAAAAAGCAAGTATCCACCTAATATTCGTCTCAAACATGCTATATAAACAAAGTGCAGTGACGCTGCTTTCTGAATTATTTTGAGTCATGACCGCAGAATGTACTCATTAAAATTCGATTCAGTGGTTGAGAAAATAGGGTTTCATTTCAAGACCTCATGTGTTGGTTCATTTTACAATATATTATAATATCATGTTTTTCAATTTCATTAATTCATGATTTTAGCATGACAATTAAAAAAATGAATATATCTCACTCACTAATTGCCGATTTATAATGTTACCCTCTATCAATAGGCCTACTTGATTTCCTTGCCTGATACTACCTGAAACCTTGATGCTGTAAACCCAGTACGCACTACATCTACCGGATGAACAAGGAGTAAAACATAAGCTGTTTTTGAATTCCTACCCAGACTAAAACAGCCGTGTTACATTCTCCGATATCTCTTTCCGAATGAAACCCGGGTCAGAGTGAGAAAAAGAAATGGAACCCTCAATTGAAGCACAGTATAAATATGATCACCCTGAAAACGATGCAACGCTTGAACTTTCTTACTGAATTTCAGAAAAATATTCATTGTTTTTAAATCAAAAAATTTAGCACCGGTAGGTCTAGAAAAGTAACGTTCGATTTTTTTTCAATCTCAAGCACATTATTTCAAAAAGGAGACCACGAAGGTGTACGCTTACGGCTAAAATACAATTTAACTCACACTTCATGGAATAATAATTTGGTTTGTAGCATGAGTGATCGTCTCACCTTCTTTTCTTCGCTCTATCCTTATCCGCACGTAAACTTGAGAGAATCGGCAGGAATTGAGTCACACAGGTATTCGATTCACACATCTTCTATCATATTTCGTTGCATTCGAAGAAGTTTCACGAAATCATTGTTTACCAATGTAAAGAATCAGCATGCAAAGTCGTTCGCACATCCAGTGAAAGCTTTACAATTCACAGCCCTTCTGTTCGACAGAGGAGCGCATATCGAAACGAGCGCAGCAGTATGGCCAGACAGTGAGGTCACGCATTGTTAAAAGAAACGCAAAGTAAGTCAGTGCACGCCATGGAAGGTGAGGGCACGCGCACTCTATGCGTGAGTCACTCTATAAAGCAATGATCCTACGAGTAAGGCAAGATTGATGTTGTTATGACGTCACTCGATCGCAAGTCCTCGACTGAAGGCATGCAAGAAGCAAACGCTCATACTAATGTAGAGCTGCAATGGGGAATATTAAGTATTTAAGAATTAAGTATGGGGAATATGAGTGCTATTATTGTGCTTGTCTGTGAAATCAAACTGCATGTTCATCGACTTCAATGTGATGTGAAAATATTACACTGCAAGTGCAAGTTACACTGTTCAAGTTCAATTCCATTGTTCACGTATTTGTCTCGGAGATTCGGTTCCGTTTTGACACCATGCAGCTGCTGGCAAGTGATAAAAAGTTGTGATTTTTATATCATTTGACGTAAACATTGTCATCCTGTAGCCAAACAGATGAGTTCAGAACTCCGCTTACTGCACTGTTTAATGCTAACAGTCATATAAGCATGCAGAAATATTTTTGTTATATAGACAAATTAATTCATAAATATTTGTAAAATGTTTCAGATTTGAACATTTAAGTGATTATGATAATATTTGTCAAATAATGATCAAATATGTATCAAAAATTATTAAAAAATATGAAATACACAGTATTTGATTGTTTATAAAACAATTATTTAACATTTGTAAAATCTATCACCATCAGTCATATATTAGATAAATTATCTCGGTTTTTTTCAACCCGGGTAGTACAGGTAAATTATTACCTTTTTTTGGTATCAACATAACCAAAGATATGGGTCCATGTACATTCAATACCGGTATTTAAAATTTTGCATTATACAATAAAATATTACGTGGTATGCGCTAAATCTGCAAGGTTAAATTGTACATCCAATAATTACGCTATTGACGTTATTTATGTTGTGTAACATTAATCACACAATTTTCACGTAATATTTACGTTTACTTAGAGAACTTTTTAAAGTAAATTTTGATACCTATAATTACCAAAATTAACTTCGTCAATAAAGTTCATAATTATTTTTTTTCTTTTTTGAATATCTTTTCTTAATGTACTTCAATATAAAACATCGCATAAATTATGAATTAAAGTTCAGGAACCCCCTGTTACCTATTGTAACGAAAAATTTCCCATAATTTATGGTAAATTTGTAATGCGGGGGTGAGATGTGTTATGCGGGGGTGAGATGTTTTGGTGAGATGTGCCAAAAATGTCGATTCGCGCGAATATCAAAGGGTGCTTGACGTTGCATTACCACATATTTATGCTCCGTCGAACATACTTCAGCAAGATGGTGCTCCAGCCCATACATCTGCGTCTACTAAGAAATATTTTCAAGATAACAATGTCCGAGTGCTGCAGCCATGGCCTGCCCAAAGTCCAGATCTTTCTGTTATTGAGAACGTGTGGCGAATTTTGAAAGAAAATGTTTTTAGAAGAAATCCTACAACTATCGACTCATTATGGGAGATGGCTGTTGAGGAGTGGAACAACATTCCAAGAGAACAAATTCGTTTCTTGTATAATTCAATCCCGAGAAGGTTGAAAGCTGTTCTGGCCGCAAAAGGTGGTCATACGAAATACTGACTTAGTGCACGTACGCTTCACATTATGGTTATTATATAAGAATATAATCTTATAAGATTAATTCGTTTTATTCCTTTCAAATGTAATATAATTAAAGGCGCAAAGACTTTTGCACGACTGAAATTGTAGTATACCTGAAATGATCAATCATATATCTATGAATCATTCCACTTTGACTACGTAAACAAAAGTATTAAAAGAAAGTCTACAAGAGCTATCCATTTGACCTCTTTTCTAATGAATAAATTTGATTTGATAAGCTTTTGAAGATAATGATAACATTTAAGGTCACTAGCGCAAGAACTTCTGCACGGGTCTGTAGATAACCGTCCATTTTGTATTTTGAATCCATGTTGCTGGATGCTCTGTAAAGACAGTTGTTTCCTGATTATTGTGTCTGTAATACGGCATTGTTGTGAATGGCCTGAATCAATAAAATATATTGAGCCCATATACAACCTTGCTCTCATAAAGATACAATTCAAAACTGGCCTATTTTATGTAGCCCAGAATGTGTTGCTAACCTTACAAATATGCAAATTATAATATTGTCATGTTTGCAACCATTTCATAAAAATCCAGGCTAGCAAAAAATACATTGCATCCGATACATTCATGAGCAAAAGCAAATTATTTATTCATTCATTTTCGCAATAATTGATAACATTCAACAAAATAAGCTTATTTGAATATTATTCAACAAAACTTATGTATGTACATGCATTACAATATTGCAAACTGATATGTGTGACGTACAATCGTCCAATTATTCAAATATACAGTAGAATCATAATCATTATCTAGATTTGCTTAATAAGCTTAGATACCTGTACCTTACATTATTACATTGTTACAGTACATTTAAATTATTCACTTACGTAAAAAATCAATGCACAATCATAACATTTTGATCGTCAAAATGGTTGCCTATGCATTGTCATTTATAATCCTATAGTACAAACTTCAGTATTTTGCAGAAAACTTTAAGTATTATATTGAATGATCACACAACAGTTCAATAACAGGAAGATGAAAATGTTCGAATAGCAGCGTTCCTTTTTAAGCATGGCAAAATGTATGTAAAGCCTCTAATTATGGTAAATTATCTTCGGCGGGAGGAATTAATCTGATTCCAATTCGAGAGCCACGAAATTTGAAACAAATTAATTGATATCAGATGATGCCATGTTTTATGGACAATTTAGATATTTTTTCTTTTATTTTTGCGATTTCATGAATTAGCTTCAACATTTATAATTATTTCGTGAAAATAAGCTTATAACTAATCCAGTGCGTATAGTTAATTCACTTAAACTTAATGAGAAATCAAAGGAGTAAACATCTCACCTGTAAACTCCGGCATTTGATGATATCAATCATCGAAAAAACATTTTTTTGTACTGCATTAGACTATTTTCTTGTCAGAGATCACGAGATGACATTCGAAACCCTGGTTTTCAGCGACTAATGTAGGAGATAAAGTCAAGTCACTAAATATGACGTGAACCAAATCACAAGATGTTTTGTAAGATGATAAAGGCAAAAGCTTAGTCGTCAACTGCTGGTCTACAACTTGAAAATAGAAATAAATGATCTGTGAATTGATTGTGGAGGTCGAATATGGGTGGCGGATTTAAGTTCCTCCAAATGTCCAAAGGAAAGGTGCTCGAGGCGTCGTTTAAGAAAGTTTGGTCTAAGTCGTAGACTTATCACTAAAACCGTATCGCAAAACATGAATCACGTTCGATGCGCAGTGCGAGTAACATGAATGAAATGAAGGACTGCTTGCACGTTTCCTCTCGCTGTCATGTGATTATCGATAGTGACGCGTTGATTGAAGGTCATTCGCCCAGGTGGCAGTAGGGAAATAATCTGTGCGCAGTTCTCCTCTATTCAGAAATGAAATACGAGGGCTGCACTTAATGACGTGACCGCCAACGCTGGGATTCTTGTAAATCATCGAAAGACAGACTCATTCCATGCAACGAGTACGGGCACGAATGAATCCGAAAAAAAGATCCGTTGCATTATGATATTGAACTATTGCAATTACAAGTATTCTATTCCAAATGCAATCGCAAAATTGGGATTCATCAAATGCCCTGCGATAAACATGAATCCTATTTTGAAAGAAGCAAAAATAAGCAATTTTCTGCGACCGTGTTGTAATTTTATTCCCAATATTTCGGCTTAGCCTTTATCAAGGGATGCAGAAAAGGAAATTATACAGAATTTATAATTTATAATAACAGATACATCGATTTTAGATAAAAACAAAGCAGAAAACAGATTGATGGGAGAATAAGAAATAGAAGAAGAAAAAGAAGAGCTGATAAGGAAACAGAAGAATAAAAGGAAGAGAAATGAGGAGACAGAGTAGAGGAGGAAGAATGAGAAATCAAGAGAAAGGAGAGGAGGAAAAAGAGAAGTGAGAAGAGATATGAAAGAAGAAGAGAAATGGTGAATTGGAACAAGAGAAGAAAATGAAGAGAAGTGGGGAGAAATAGAAGAGGAGGAAGAAAAGAATTGAGTTGAGAGATGAATAGAAATAGGGAGAAAGAGAAGAGGAAAGAAGAAGAGAAATTAGGCTATGACAGAGAATCATTATCAGAAGAAAAAGTATCAAGAAAAGCGAGGAGAGAGATAAAGTGAGTGAGAGAGAGCGAGAGTTCGAGAATGGAAATTAAAAAAGATAGTCCCAAAACTTAGTGCAATTAAGTGGAAATCATTCATCATAGCGCAAACGTCATAATTTCATGACTCATCGTGGTTGTGGCTCATTTATCATGTTTGCGGTCACACTTTGGATGTCACAGTGACGTCATATACAGGCGGTCATTTTGACGTCTTTGATGGGAGGTCACTGTGACGTCCCGTTCCGGTCATAGACGTCTCAGACGCATGATGACATCAATGGGACGTCGCAATGACGTCACAATGTTTACTGGGTTACTTCGTTTACAGTGTGCAAGACACATTTCATCAAGAAAATTCACATGTAATATTAGAGGAATGCATAGCAATGATATCTAGTAACATCTAATGAATTACTTATCCATTTACTAAAACATGGACGTACTGTCAAAAAGATAAATAACATGGAGTTACTGTCCCTGCGCCTATGTTTTTCCAATTGAGGGATTCTTATTTCAACAGAATTAAACACTAACATCCAAAATCTGAATTGAGCTGCCATTTCTAAGAAATAAGTCTTCACATCACAATGATCACGGCGTTACTGCTGTAGAAATGAAGTCTCAGGTTTTATTTGGCTAGCAAATATGAACGACCGAATTCTCTTTGCCATTGTGCGAATTTGTGTGAAGATTTGTTTCAAATTCGCGTTCACTTTGAGAAAATATTTTACTCGCTGTGTCAAATTTGAGAAACGACTGTGCAAACGCGTCTGAGTTCATTTTGTGACAGTTATGACTTTATGAGTAAAACAAATACTCGAAGTCCGATTAAATTTTGAACATGTGATCGATTGACTTCCATTCATGAACCTCTGTTAAGTAAGTAAGTAAGTGTTTATTGAGTGATAAATAAAAATCTGACAAAACTATGTTTTTATACAATTTACATTGGAACCCTTTTAACAGAAAAGTTTGATGTGCGGTTTGAGAAAATTCACAAAAAAGAAAAAAAATCAGTAAGTGTCATTTATAATCACAGAGGTGAATGGTACAAAGGATGTAGGCTACGAGATCGTTCAGTTCTGACGAACGATATGGATATGCTTCTTGAATATGAATGTCTTTTGGGGATGATGGCATTGAGAATGTGGTCTTCATCGTTTTCTATCGATAGGAATAGTTTCTTGCTTTGTGCGTATCTTCGTTTGATCAGTTCGTTTTCAGAGCATTGACATTTTCTCTCATTGTTACGGTAAATGATCTTATGTGCCCGTTTATCAACAATATTTAAGCAATTGTTAGACATGTTTGAGCACTTTTTTTGATAAAAAATATGCTATTCAAAGTCTTGCGTTAATGCGATAATTTTGCGTCAACGCGGGGTTACCGCATTGTTGATGGGGTTGAAGTCCGTTCAGAAATATGGATTTTACAAATCAAAGACACATTTTCGTCAAATGTTGTGGATTAAATTGGATTTACCCATGCCATACGCGTTTGCATGCTCAGGATGACATTGTGCTGATAGACAATGTGTGTACCTACAGAAAAAGTTAAGAGATTATAGTAAAGATAGCTTTCAGAAAGGGAAAGAGCAATTCTGATAGTTTACGTAAATTTCCAACTGATAATTCCACGAGTATTCAAATATCTCATTAAAGGCAACTATTTAACTCCGTACCCGGCTAACAATCCTACGTAGCAGATACGTAGCAATTGGTGTCAAACGTTCCAAAGCGTAGCGTAGCAAGTTGGTTGGTGGCAATACGCAGCAGCTACGTAGCTTTTGACGTCGTTATTAGTTTTGCCAATCCGAGCGTTGCTGCTCGGTTGCTTCTACGTAGCAAATAGACTTTGTGGACACGTAGCAGTCCGTAGCTGCTCGGTTGCTTCTACGTAGCAAATAAACGTTGCAGATACGTAGCAGTCGGTAGCTTCTACGTAGCAAATAAACGTTGTGGATACGTAGCAGTCGGTAGCTGCTCGGTTGCTTCTACGTAGCAAATGAACGTGGATACGTAGCAGTCGGTAGCTGCTCGGTTGCTTCTACGTAGCGCATATGCGTTGCGTTTACGTAGCAGTTGGTAGCTGGATGCGTAGACATCCGCAGCTGAAACATCCATCTATATAGAAAGATATCCTAAGACTTACAAATTAAGCACATAAATTCGACTTGGCAGGCGCAGACGGTGCATTTCGCCCTAGAAGGGCTCGTCAGTACCGATCGGAATGGTCGAATATCTTGAACTATCTAATTTAATGATATTGATATCAACTTCATTAAATCACAGTTTTACAAGCAAACAGTACAATAGTACACGATGACATGATGTCTAGAATGGTTGAACAAGTTGAAGGACAGGACAATAGTTCAGATGACAGACTGACCTGTGTTTCTAGGCACTTCAAGCTAGTTTGGGCCATTCCGATCCGCCTTGACGAGTAGCGTACACGGATACCTGGGCAAATTTGTGCTTAAATTGTTCAAGTCTGTGGACAATAGTTCATCTTTCTATTAATTGCCCAGGCGATCTGGCACTTTGCAGTATGTTCATATGTATTTATCAACGTGTAACCAACAATATGCTGATCCAGATAAAATATGTGATTGAAGTGTTTGTGATTTAGTGTGACTCAACACTCCCCAAACCTGCTTTCCAATTATAGTAACTCCAAAAGCACACGCGAAAAGTGCCTATTAAACGTTTATGTGATGAACACACTTGTGTCAATTACTCATGAATGGCATCAACGAGGAGAATAAAGTAATTTGCATGTTGAATGAATATTCAACAGTACTGACTGCGAAGTAATTGAAATTACTTCTCAATCACATTGCTAAAAATGTAATTGATTACAATTACAAATTACTCATCAGCAAATGAAATTGATTACATCTACGAATGATATTAGTTGTGATTTCAATTAAGTCATTGTAATCACAATTACAACACAAGTCAGTAGGCCTACACACTTGATGCACAATAAATGCATTGTTGGTACATGTATATAATTTAGACACACAATTTTTCCTTTTAACATTCAAGTCATGGGTAGGGAAAATACTTCTGAAAATACTTGTTGTGTATTCAAAAAATATATAATTGAAAAATGTTCGTCATCACTAATGTGGCAGACATGTACCACCAAATGAGGATGCCTGCTAGAATGACATTCAATTGTTTCAATATGATACCGATCTTGGCAGATGCATAGAAGCAGAAAATCAGCCTTGGTAGTCGATGCGGCCAAAGATGAGTAGTAAATGCATGGAAGAAACTCAAAACATAATCACAAAACATTTCACATTCTAAGACAGCTGAAAACAATAATCACTGAATCACTTTCACTGATGTAAACTTAATCAGGTTTCTCAATTTCATTAGTGTCTTTTCCGAATATCGCCGTCTTCCACTGAATTAATACGATAAATTGAAAATCCAATTTGAATGGTTTCGAAAATCCAACGTCTCGAAGATGCATCATTGTGCGAACAACCAGCATCGTCTGGAAACAAAAGCAACATGACTTTAGCATGAATTCATAAGCATGTGATGCAAGCACAAGGAAAATTTCAAATAGATTGATTACGTTTCTCGAATACGTTTCATGAGAATCGAAATAGAGCAAAGCTTCGTGGAGAACGCTATTTCAGCATTAGAAAATGCAGCAACTACAATGATTCCTCCAACAAAAAATCTATCGGTGATATCAGAATTCTAATCCAAACGGTACTTAGTTATTGTAATTATTGTGAATTAAGTGACGACGAAATTTATGTATTTTACTCGTGGTACGATATTACTGAAAAGTCCTTAGCAAATAAATATTATAAATTTGTATGTTTCACTTAAATATATAAACATGATTGTGTGTATTCCTGAAATATTTTTGGTTGGCGATCACTTTATTATGTCAGTGATGTGCGTGGCTCATTGAATTAAATTTCAAAAAATGGCCTCCCTACCTGAAAATGATTACAGCGGTTAAAAATTCAGTGAAGTTAAATTAGAGTTTCGAAATTTTATTATCAAAAGAAGGGAATTGCATAATTGATGGTGATCCAGAAATATAGGAATGTGCGTCAAAATGAACACTCACAGATGAGGCAGTTAAGTTCTAAATCGTTCAAAGCGAGTAGCGAACGAGAACGAATCTCACCGGCAATGATAGAGTTAATGCTCATTTCCCTGGAAGCCTTTCTTGGCGAATGTCGTCAGTGATCGTTTGTTAGACATGGGCAACAAGAGACAATTTCGTCTAAATTGATGGATGGAACCTAATTTACTTTTGCCAACATATAACGCGCAGCCGATCACATCTGCTAATCAGGACAAAGAAATCATGGAATTTCCTTTATACGAAAAGCTTGTTCCAGAAAAATTTTATGCTGTACAGTGTGGCACGATACACGGTACGTTGAGATTGGAAACTTGTATGAATAGAATATTTGCTGTGACACGGCGCGCTATTTAAAAGACGCGCCAGCCAGCCAGCTGCCGTGACACTGCTCTGGGTATGGGTTTAATGGTCATGAAGAGAATTTTAGTACATGCAGCACGCACTTCTCAAAGGTAAGCATAAACCATGCAAATGGCAACAAAATGATCAGCACCTACATTCAATTACAAACTACAGCAATATGAATAGTCATCTGAAAACCTGTGGCGGCCAGTTGGATGAATGCAGTGAGTAATTTTTTCATGAGTTTGATATGCCAACTCTTCAGGGATGCACAAATCACCATCACTTGTCAACGAGGAACAAGTGAAGCGGCCTGAAATGATGCACTGAAACTGAAGTGAAGTCCAGAAATACCAGTATTTTTTCTTCAGAGGATATCTCACTACGAAGTTTAATAACATTTTGGAAATGCCTTACTGTATGGAAGATTCCTATAGTAATGCTGTCAAATTCTTTAAGTCAAGAAATTTGAGTATTTCATTAGTCTATTGAGTCATTAGCTCTAATGAAACTGCTGATTTTGCTCAAAACATAACATTTCAGTAGATTCAATGCATCACATGCTCAATCATCTTAGGGTCACATCCTATACCTGCATTCACTAGCTCTGATGCAACATGATAAGGAGAATTACTTTGCTGCTCCGTAAGATAAGGCTTCCGGTAGAGTAGTTAGCAGGCATGCATTCTGTGAATTGTAGCATAGAATGAATCACACTGACAAATAGGATTACATGCCAATGTAACAACCGTTCAAGACTGCAACTATTTATTGAAATGCAGCCGTTGACAAGATATTAGGCAATTCACGGAACATGAATGATGGTTGTATGTAAGAAATTACGACGGACCCTGAAAAAATAGTGTTCAGTTAAATGATAACTTATTGTAATAAAACGAGCTCCAATTACTCATAACAATGCCTAAAACTGCCATAATGTATGTACTTACATGTAAAACAATCAGACGATGTTCATAAAATGAGATGATTAACATAAAATAGCATATAAACTCACCGGATTTGTGTGATAGCTGAGATGAGTGATGTCGAATATGCGTGTTGCGTCAAACTTGAAAAATATGTTGGCAACCGATGACATCACCAACAGAGTAAAACAAACAGAGGGAGAATATTTGTTAAGTTTTGATTACATGAAGGAGAAGGGGCTGCTCAATTTCTAAAAATCTGTCAATGGAATGTTTTATCGATTCTATCCCTGATTATGAATTGTGGGCATTTAATGACCTCAATAAAAAGAGGTGATCTCATTGCGGTTATCTTCTTTACAACAGTATATCAATGTGGACAACAATGGGTTTCAACGTGATTATATCTGAGCCACTGTATACAACGGTAGAGGGAGGTGGAGAAATGTGTTTCCCACAAAGTCTCTCCCTTTGGCACGACTCCTCACATGCCTCACGATCTAAATTTACTCTTTACTCACTGTGAACGTGCAATGCGGAATGCGGTTGCGGTGGCAATATTAGGTATCATTCATAGAGGTGATGGTCCAGTTCTTCAGAATTCAGACTTCAATTTGCTTTAGTTCAATGGAAAATGGCTCTTGTCCCTCGGGACTGGTTCTATGCGTGACCGTCAGTATAAAAATGCCGTCTCTAGACCAAACAACGCAGACAAAGCAATTTATCTCTGTGGATCATGTAGAAATTGAGTTTCTCCTTTGCTTTCTGTTCCGTCATCTGAGACTGATTATACAATCGAGAGGATCACTGAAATGGGCCTCAGGTCAGTGAATGTGATTTGTATCACTGTTTAACCTTCATAAAGAAATCCATGTTTTTGCACGTATCATAGGCAGTTGATTCTGTCATGGAAATGAGTTCACCATAAAAACTAAATTCACGTCCTTCACGCTTACCTATGAAGATGAACGATTATTGTTAATTATGGCGCTCATATTCTTGCACACATTGCGATGCATTGTAAACTGTATCAGCATTTGTAATGTATTTGCCACATGCATCTCTGAGACATGCGTGGACACAATAGAGTAAGAAAATTATGCATGGCGCAAAAATGTATAATTGTTTAAATCCATAAAGTATATTTCATAAATGGCATTTCGGATCAGCTAGATTTTCAAACCTTAGCTTAGTTTTGTTATGTCGTCTGCGAGGAGCAAACAGCGAAGGATAAGGGAATATGTCGATAGTGGATTCCACCACAGTCCAAGTACCGGTGTGTTTTTGTCTTCTTATTCATGAAGTGACGTACGCCTCCAGATATGTATTTCGATACAGCAAATATTTTTCCGAGGAAATGCTGTAGGACTAAGCTGCTTGTGTTATTATGGCAATGACAGCACTTGAATGAATTAAGTATAGACCACATTGGTTTGTGAAGAATGCTTTTCGAGCTTTCGACCTTCCTCCATACGGTCATAATTATGAAATGAAATAAAATGTGCAAAAAGTTACGCGTACACGAAAAGAAGAAAGCAGGTAAGTTGTATAACCGATATCTGTCATGACTCCTGGGAAGAATTAAGTTGATGTGATTTTCTATCCAGTTCAAATGCCCGAAATAAATAATTGCCTGGATCGAATAAGACCTGAAATTCACTTAATCACATATTCATGACGAACGTTTTGCACTTAGTTTTCGCATAAATACAAGAGCCCTAGCCATGTAAAGATGGAATAGTCGCCAAAAAAATTATGCCTTATGGCACCGGCCTACTGTAAATAAGTCGAATCTAGCACAACATACGTCCTATAAACTGAGGTCTCCAAGGAACAAGCAAAATAAATAAACAATGTTCCCGTTCTACAACACATCACGGTTGAAAGCTTTAACTTCATTAGGAATTATGAGACGAGAAGTCGATAAGATATACGTTTACATGCCTTCCTTTCCTTAGTCACATTTTATACTTCGCGTATGTGAAGGTTTGACGACGCCTAGCGTGTGCTCAGCTCCGAATTGCAATTTTTTTTATAAAAGTGTTCTGCGACATCAGTCTCCTGGAGTATCTCCTCAACTTCATAAACTTTCGAAGAGCGAGGTTTTTGATTAATTGTACCGAAGAGTACACGATTCACGCGGGATAAAGCAAAGAATGCCTTTTTGTGCTCCAAACGTTTTAGAAACGACGACTTCATTATTGAACGCGATTATTCTAACAATTCAAGAAAACAGCTAGAAGGTAATGTTGGAGGACGGCGAGATGAGTTCGCTGCATGGTTATAAATATTAAGGCTACATAAATTTGATTTTGTTAAGCTTGTCACAATTTACCTACCGCATAAAATGTTTTTTAAAAAGATTTCTAGACATGAATTAAATATATTTTTGCACATAGGCCTACAACAAAAGTAATGCAATGAATATGAGGATGTGTGTGTCTGTGGCATCTTCCGAAGCTCGAAGAGGTGCATTAAAGCCAGAATTATTGGAGGCATCTGTCATGTTGCGACACAATTAACAACAATGAGATTAAATACACGATAGATCAGATTGCCATGCAAAAGATGTGCGGTTGGTAGGATTCGAACCTACGACCAAGGTTAACTAGACCTGCGCTCTAACCAACTGAGGTACGAGCCACTTGCGAAACTCGGTCAATTGGCAGGATCAAACCCTTACCACCACACATCAGTTGTCAAGGCAATAATTATCATGCCTTAATAATCAATAATTATTCTGTCATGTTACGACACAATAAAACTTTCTTCTGAACTTCCCTTGTTTGTTCTATCCGGCTTTTGTTTTTGAAGGTATTTGTTGTGATAAATATTCTCTTACTTCGATCGCATTATCATGGAAACGTAATTGATGATTCATGTCACAGTTCAAAGTAATACTAATGCGTGACATTTTGTATTGTTTTTCTATATGATATTATGCTTGCTTCGTAGTCTAAATATAAAGAAAAACCGCTTCTCTGAAAAACTGTTATAGCAGTGATGCAAATGTAATCACTTGAATGTATGAACTACTATGGTAGAAAACGAAGAAGAATAGAAAATGGTTTTGTTGAATTTTAAGTCTAATTTATATTTCAGAGCATCTTCATTTATATTGATGCATTTCGTAGGATTATTTTAACTTGTGCATTGTTCATACTAGGTGGTGGGATAGCTCAGTTGGCTAAGGGCCGCGCTGTCCTATCCCTAGCTTCTAGCATGACTTCGTGCCTTGGGTTGGGCAGGGATGAGTAAAAAATGCGCGAGACCAAAGTTGAGATGAGATGAGCAATTAATTACAGAATGTCCCTTTTAGATATTATCAAGATAAGTTTGCTTATACTGGAAGATGCTGTAACTTAGCTACAACAAGTAATGAAGGTTAGATCTCAATTATAGACAAAATCATGTACCGCAACTTTGAAGCTATACAGTTTAGTTTAGGTCTATAGGCTGTAGCAGGCTTGTGCCTGCTTAAACAGATCTTTTTTGTATAAACATACAGACTTATCCTTCCATAGAAAGTCTACACATTGGCTACTTTTATAAGTACCAGTCATTATAGGCTTATATTTTTGCGCGAATTTAGATCAGCTCTTTTGTTACGTTCTTAAACCTTGCAAGATAATGCTTTCATTTACTAAGTTTCCATCTTTACTTTTCTCTCCTCATCTACCTATTGCTTATCTTATCATTTTGCTTTTATGCTTAGACTACAACTGCCTGTGAATACGCCTAAACTTTCATGAAAAAGTTGTTGACTGGAGCGCTTATAACATGCAATTTTTCAGAATCAAATTCAGACGGCCTATGCCTATACTGACAGTTTTACATGCATTTTTATGTAATTGAGTTAACTGAGTTTTAGCGAATTATTTTACTTAGTTAAACTCAGTATACCGAGTTTAACTTAAATTGGTTAATTTCCGGTAAACTCGGATAACTTAGCTTTAACTGAGTTTCTTGAAAAAGTCAGTTGACACCACTGATAACAGTTAGCGTTGTATAACATATCATATCGATAGTCAAGGATAAAAGAATGTATTACTATTTTAATTTGAAATTGATCCTGCAAAATTTAGACACGTATATCCTCTTGAGATGAAGGTCCATTTACTGCTAATAAACTATTAGCTATGAATTTTTAGTTATTATATTCGTGGTATTGATGATATAAAGGCATTGATGCGGACAATGTGCTTGCTCTCTCAAGGCAGGCAGTGCACATGATTACTAAAAACAAAGGCGATTAGGTACTTATGCATGTCAAATATTAACTGCGTGCTACCATCCACACCTCTAGCGAGCGAGCGGTAGTGACCCTTCTTCCGTATTTCCCTAATTTCAAGTTTCCCATCCCGGCCACTACTATCAAGGAATCCATGCACCTACATGTAGTACATCTAGTTCGATGGAGCGATTGTTCTCCACATCAGCTGGGTGTTTGTCATCCTGACTACGATCGCGCATCAAGCCTAACCACTTCCTGCGCTCCCTACTTCTATCGAGCAACAAGATTCTGCTAGAATTCATTTATTTTTACATGTATTTGGTGCGCTCGCTGTTTGTATTTCGCAACTAATTTGTTTGATTTTATAATACTGACTACTGAGTCATTTAATTCAATTTTTACACCTTGATGAATACAAAGTTCGGACGAAAACTGCAACTCCATTAGCATCGATATTCCATAAATATGTTACAGAATTTTATGTTGTTAGACAGAATATGGTAAAATAGATCAGTTTGACGATGTCTGCATTTTACCGGTTTCCAAGATTAAGTACGCTTTAAGAAATTAAAACTTTTTAATCCTCTGCAAAGTTTGTTGATTGATGTGATCGATCGATGATCGCGGCGTTTTGATTGATGATCGATAGTTGGATTGATTGATGATAGATAGGATTGTTGATCGAACGATCGATGAAAAGTGAAGAATGATCGAAGTATCGATCGATCGAATTCCCTGCCTGGGACTGAATTATTTCAAAATTGCAATTAATATGCGTGATTTTTTGTTATGCGGATAAATCACTGTTTTTTCATAGACAAGTTGTATCTGTGATTTTTATATGATATTGATGCAGTCGTTTCCCATTCCTTTTTAGGTGCGAATGATACGGAGTGTAAGGTGGGAACGATGCTGGATGAGTCCAGTGTAGCTAAACAGGATGGAATGCCTGTGGAGGAAGTCGAGCTTTTCACAGACAATACTGAGGAATCTGACGAAGTATCGTCTATATCATCGTATTATTCATCAACGTCGGAAAGTGAAGACATGGGAGAGATTGAATCAGAACTACGTGAATGGGCCATTGAATGGGCACTTCAAAGCCTTCAGACCTTCAATTTTTGGAATATTTCATCAACGAATTTAGGCATTTGTCTGAAATTGGTTTCATGGTTGATGGAAAGACTTATAACGTCACGCTTTCCTTCTTCATCTGTGATGCCCCTGCAAAGGCATTCGTTAAAGGTACGAAATTATGTACAGGTTACTTTGGGTGTGACAAATGTGATCAGAAAGGTGAAAGATTCGTCGATCAAAAAGGAAACGGTAGAATTATATACCCTGAGACACAGGCTCTTAACCTTCGCTCCGATGAGACATTCAGAGTAAGGGTCCAGATGGAGCACCATGTGACCAGTTCACCACTAGACACGCTGTCATTGGATATGGTCGATCAATTTCCAATTGACTACATGCATCAAGTATGTCTAGGTGTCGTACGGAAGTTTCTATTACTATGGACGAAAGGACCGAAGAAATATCGATTATCCTCGCAGCAGGTTCGTGATGGATGCGTTCGTAAAGAGATTTAGCATTAAATATAACATGTCTCATTTTCTTTCAGATTTCGATAATCAATGGTAATTTATCAAATTTTTCCACAGACATCCCTAGCTTTTTCTCTCGGAGACCAAGATCGCTTTTACATTTGGAAAGATGGAAAGCAACTGAACTGCGACTTTTTCTTTTGTATCTTGGACCGATTGTTCTGAAGCCGCACTTGCCCGAGGATCGCTATTTACATTTCCTCTACTTGAGTGTGGCCATCTCCATCTTGGTGGAGGATTCATTGGTTGCTATCTATGCAGATTTCGCCCATGATTGTCTGACATATTTTGTGAATATGATACCGATTTTGTATTCTTCAAAATTGCTTGTCTACAATGTTCACAGCCTTATCCATTTGACTGCCGATGCGCGACTGCATGGGTCTTTGGAAGCTTGCTCTGCTTTTAGGTTTGAGAATGAAATGCGTCACATTAAGAAAAAGATCAGATCTGGACGACGGATATTAGCGCAATTGGGAAGGCGCTTTCACGAATTTCAAGGTCGTGTTGTTGTTAAGTCAAACAAGTTGATTTGCTGTAAAAGTCCTGACAATGCTTTCGTCTTAGATGATGGAATTTGCGTTCTAGTTGACAGGGTGGAGAATGATTTCTGTTCAACACGCATGTTCAAATGTGAAGCGTTATTTAGCAAACCATGCGATTCTAGAATCCTATCTTTCTATAAATGCTCCCGAGTCAAGTATGAAAGGATGAACATAAGTAATAGGTTATTGTGTACACGAGCTATTTGCTTGAGAGGCGAAAAAAATATGTATTTCTTGAAGTTCGTCATTCATAATTATTTCATATGTATTGTTTTGAATAGTTTGCTAAGTGAAACCTAATAGAACCACGGCATCTCTTTATGACAAAATGCTTTTCACTGTTTTTCGAATTCCGCTCGGTATACCTGCCAGCATTTATCGCATTAGCGGTCACTTCTTCAACCTTATCCATGCTAGGCGAAGACATTTACATTTATGTTAGTTGGTGGTGATTTGCAATTTGTCGTATACATTTTTATTTTTTGTTAAACTTGACCAAATTTTTGTGTAATGTCGAATTATTGGCGTGTTATTTCACTATACTACATTCGTTCTCTTCATAACCGCAATAAAGTACAGAAGAAGGCCTGATATTTTCGTTATGAAAGCCCGGTATGGATAGGGTTATGACACATTAGAGGAATTAGGTTATTGTTTCGTGCTCACATGAAATGCGTTGATGTGCTCACATGTAATGATAATTCATTACTTTTCAAATACATGTTTTCAACATTAAACATTTGATTTTACTTCGTCCATGTACAAAACTTGATTTTATTGTTTCACTACCAAGGGAGAGAAGTCTGTCGCAATGTTGCTCTTAAACCTGAAATACTTGTACAGCATCAATTAAAAAATCAATGCGGACGCTACTTGAAATAGAAGAACCGCTTAAAGTCATAGAGCTCTTATTCCGTAGAACCGCCGTAACGGCATTGAATTTCATGTAAATGATTTTGTATCTGGAACTGCAATATCCATGTGGAGTCTACATGAATATTACAGTCTACATTGTAGACCAAGTAGAATATTACGGTAATTAACTGAAGAAGCGGTGAGACCTGCCCAATTTAGATTGGAATGAAAATGCATGTTTTTATGTCAATCATATGCTGTCATTTTTGCCGATAAAAATCTCAATGTAGAGACTTTTCCTGATTTTGATAATTCATGAGCTGAAGCTATAGATCTGATATGGTCATATCATCTGATCTCTTCCTACAGTGCATTCCTGCATTACTTAATTCAACGAAATTTCATAATTATGTCAATACAATTTCATGTATCTTCCCCTTCAGATGCAACCTGTATTTTCGGAAATCCGGTTTTAACTTGTGTACTTTCCAAGTGATAAAACTTTTTATATTTATGAAATTGACGAGGTGATTGGCTGGAACGAAGACCATTATGCAAGCCTTCTTCAGAGTCGCCGAAGCGTACTGGAGGCGTCATTCGACTTAGTGAAATACAAGGTTAGTCAGGACAGAAAATTAACACCTGATGTACCCTCTGTTTTATACCTGCAACCATTTACGAATTTTCAGGTTCAAGTTTCTTAGTTATTTGCAACTGAGACCAGTTAATCTTTTAAATATGCTGATGGACCCGTAGCTTTGTCCTCAATTTGTTACTTTTTGTCCAATCCATCACCAATTTGATTATTAGCTTGACGTTTTGACGTGCAACTATTGAAATATTGTAGGTAATAATAATTCAAGTTGCGACTACCAAGGAAGAGTTGAAAGAATCCTTGAGTTTCTGTAGTGAGCTGAAGAAGCTGGGCTACAGGACCGAAAAGATCCTGCGATATCTGCGGCCAGCGCGGATCCCCGGAATCCGTCAGAAATTGCTCCCCCTTTCGGTAAGAAATATTGTTTAATAGCATTAAACGTTACGGTGGACGTATTTATTGATTGAACGTGATTGAATGTCATTACTTCAATGATTGATTACTACTGCGAGGCTCAGTAGCGCACTTTGAAAGTCAAGAATTTTAAGTAGGCTAGCTCCCTTGTTGTTTTTTCATTTGTATAGCTTTTAGGTACAGTCAGTTTATTGAACTATCATACTTGAGATACTGATGTAGCGCAAGGTAGGTTTAAGTTGATGATTTGGGAGACATTGAAAGCGTATAACGGCATGCTTGAATAAAACCATGAATATCGAACTAAGCATAATTATATTCATTATGAGAGAAGCCCAAAACCTATTTTTCCGAGGCCTTTCGACCTACCGCTAGTCATGCATCATAGTGTGATTTTTGTAGTTATGTATATTGTAGTTGTATTCCGACAATGCTAAACCAACCTTCCACATATCACGTTCCAGACTTTCCAGAATGAAAACTACTATCATGGGAATGACTGTTCTACTACAGATTTCGAGACTAGTGAGATCTCTCCCGATATTGCACCTACTCAGTCATCATCACAAGCCGCAAATGTACCGGTGGCACCCAATCCACCAACCTCCCACTTACTGTCACAAACCTTGCCAATACCCCCCTCTCCACCAACTCAGTCGCCGCCTATACCCCCGATAACATCTACACCGACTGATTGGAGCGCACACGGTGACCCAAATTTCGAGGTACGAGTTCAATATTAAATCTGTTTAATTTATATGTTGCTCTTGTAATTGATCGTTTCACATCATGACTCACAATGTTTTTCAGAGGAAGTATGTGACAACTAGGGCTTGCATAATTTTGACCCTTAAATTCAAATTTTGACTTAATCCACTGAACATTTTGACACATACATTTCAAGTTGTTATTAGTTAGAATCGACCCGTTATCATAACTCGAAAGTAACAATATACAATCGCTTCGTCAATCACACGTTGACAGCTTGAATTCTTATATTGTTCAATAGAGAGCAGTCATGTGAGAACCACAAACGCATAACATAACATGTTCATCTAAGCGTAGGTGAAAAGCTCTCTGATTGCATTGTGATTGTCTAGCAATTAGCTGCATTCTTTTTTCTCAACCGATCAGATTTATTTGTATTCTGACTGACCTAGCGATGAATTTTGACCTAATATCTGTCAGTGAATAGCTGATAAAATCAACTGTTATCAACCTGTCGCGATAAAATTGCTTTACCTGCGAATTTTGACTTTTGCAAGCCCCAGTGATAAAAGATGAAATCCATCAATTTTTATCGTGTCTTTCTTGTAGTCTATTCCTCGTCAAACAAGCCTAGGTGATATATGCAGGTGTCACATGATTGAAGGTAACGTATGACGGTTTATGTGTGCACTTTTGCATTCTATATTATGTTTGCGAAAGCGAAAAAATGGGCATCCCTCAGTGTTTGCAAGCATGCCACATTAATGCATCCTATCTTGAGCATAGATCAGGAAGTTAGTAGATTAGATTGCTTTAGTCTTGCCCTTAGATTATTTGCCAGCTCAAAAGCTTGACAGGTCATAAATTCTTCCCATAAGATTCTGCCACCAAGTATACGGATAATCACCCTTCTATTGTCAACCTACACATTGATGTCCTTTTATTTGCATGCATGTGGTTGTAGGCCTATTTGCGTTTTGCCGGCACCTTTGTGATTATTACACACATTAATACCGCTGCTCAGTTATGCATAGTTCTGTAGTTATGCTGTTTTGAACCTTCTGTTGCATGATGTTAATCGCGAAAATTCTGAATACAGTGACTGCGAGCACTGACAACCCTGTTCGCTTCCAATGAGTGGGTGTTTTCTCATGTTTTTCAGTTTTTGTGTGAACATTCATAGATTTCAAAGTCACTTTAATTATTAGATGTCGATCCGTATTTCACCATGCATTACAGGCTGGATGCGGAAGCTATATTACCGGATGGGGCGGATCGAAGAGAGATTCCTTGCTCAGAACAATGGAGGGCCATCGGTCGAGACCGACAATGAGACAGTCCGTCATGACCAGGGGGAGAGGCTCTCTAGGCGTCTTCCAGTAAAGACGCTGGAGGAGTTGCAATACCTGGAGATGTTCGTATCAAAGAGCCAAGACAACATGCGTTTATTGGTGAGTTTCTCTTTTCTATGTAGGTCTATTAGTTTTTCTAGTCATTCGATCTTTTTTTAAACACTTCGTTGCAAGCTTGTAACCGGTGATAGGTAATGTTTTTGGGGTCCATCTTGAGCTAATTGCAGCTGATCTGAACCTAGATAAATTGTCATGTTGAGGTTGAAAATCGATGAATAGGCCTTAAATCAGTGGTGGGCAACCAAGTTGGGACAGGGAGAGTTATCAAAATTAGTTCAGTTCAGCTGCTTTACACAAATCATGGCGACGAGTTAACTCGAACTGATTTTCTCATTGTATTGTCGCATGCAACGTCCCAGTGATATTGTCTTGCTGTCTCGATGCGAGTTAACTCGGGCTCAGTTTCCGATGATTTCAGTGAAAATCGTCACCAGGAAACGGACGAAGTCCAACAATAACCACAATATTATTAAATTAGTTATTTCATCGCACGAACGACCGCGCAATCAAATTATTCAGACATTCGCATCAATTTTCAGATTCGTGAACTAGCGTTGGCCGGAGGTGAGACACTCCATGAAGCTGTCCGAAATGTAATGTCATCCCTCATGACAGACAAATTGGCTGCCCAGCTAAATGTTGAGGGTCGAAAGACGCCGGGAAAGCCTCAGAAGATTAAGTTCAAGACATTTGGAACTATACTCCAAACAGTCAATGGTAAGTCAACTGATTACTTAGTTGACGTGTGCACTGTCGACAGTTGTTTAGAAATTAATGTGATCGAGAATTCTAGATTTCCGTGTTGGCGATTTCACGATGTACAAAACAAATAGATCATTACATAGCAAAGACGTATATAGACTATTACTATCACCCAGAATGCTGGCATTGTAATAATTTTCCATAAGTAAAAGTCGATCATAGAAATCGCATTGAACAAACACATTTGAATTTCATTGATATATAGATCCCAGTCCCTTCTCCCTTTCGTGGCGGTATTTTCATTACGGTACATAAAATCCTAAAAATATGAATAACGCTATCATCAATCTTAAAATGCTGCCAAGATTTGGTAAGTCATAGCAGGTCAAGTCTATAGATAAATCTAATAAGAAGGCAATAATTCCAATTTCTCCAGAAACATAGCACATTGTTTAGCCAAGGAAAAGACAACTAATAAATATCGCACTGCCAGCAAGTCGCCTGACGCTTCGGATTCAGACACCTTGTCAATGGCAGATACTTAGAGGAGCAAATTGTGTGAGTAATTGGAACTCTTGCATTTGTATTGAATCATAGTCCTTCCGCCTTCTGACATATCATATCGATAAATAAACCACGACCGTCGGCCGAGACGCAACCGCCGCGTAGCTATCAGTGTAATTGTGTAGAGTTGGGTGATAGTTCGGTTGAATAATGATTTTCTTAGTTAATACCTTTAATGAAATGTATTTGACATTTTTTGCATAGGAGTGACTCGTATTCCTGACTGCTCAAGCTGATAAGTTACATATAAAACTATCCAAAGATCGAATGCAATGTTATGGTAGAATTGCAAAAAGTATTTTATGTAATTATTTATCGTTTGGGATAAAAATGATAATGGAATCATACTTATAGTTCACACAAATCATAGCAAAACAGAAATTTAATATATAACGAAGACATCGAATCTTGCAAGCAGCAAGATTTGAATAGTCCTAATGATGACACGATAAATCAGCAAAGAAATACGGAAGACTTTTTGAGCGCACGGTAGATTCTCAACATACTTCTGTATTCATTCTGATTCTGTATCAAGCTCCTCCGAAAATTTAGCACTGTGCTATCAGACGCTATTTGAAATTTAGACCAAGTGCAGTCGTGTATGAGTTCCCCCTTTTGACAAGCACACTTGGTAAAATGAGTAACTTAAAAATCAGTGATGTAGCCTCGATTAGATTATAGTCAGGTCAGCTATTTTAATCGAGTGTCGATATATATTACATAATCTTTATTGACTTTAGTACGGGGCACTTGAATGAAAGGTAAAACGAAGACATACATGTAGGTATTTATCAAGCTATTTATCACTTGGTGTGAACACATTGAAATTCTGAATTATGATAGTTTTAATTCGTTAATTACTACATCATGCAGGGATCAGATTGATGTGAAAAATTGTGAAAAATGGGAGTGTATGTGAAAAATTGGTAAATCAGTGTTGTGGATGAAAGATATATATTATGAAATGGCCTAAATACATGCATTCAAACTAACTTTCTGAATTCTATTTCTTTATTATTACGGTTATCATTGATATGCAAACTTCTTCAAGTCTTGATAAACAGACTTCTACAAAGTGGTTGTGATAGCCAAAATATTGAAAGAATAAACTCCGCTAACTCAGTTATTCAAGGGCCAGAGCAAAACTGGTCGGAAGTTCAGATGAGAGAGGCACAACTTACTAACCGTAACGCTTCCGCTAACAAATAATAGATTTGCTACAATGATTATATTGTTTACATTTTTCATATGATGAACATTGATTTTTAAGAAATATTATATATTTGTATACGGCATTTGCATAGGTTTTGTATAGGATTCTGCGATTGAGCGATTTAATAAATCGAATAATTCATCACGTGGCAATGGTGCTAGACAGAGTATCAAATGTGTTGTTCAAAACGTTGTATATTGGGATTTTCTTCAATTTCGCGAGTGCGTATAGACCTAACATATATCATAATTCAATTATTGAATATCATTGATATTGCGTCACATATTTGTAAATAATATCTATCAGATAACTATTTGTGTAAAAAGTATGAAATGGAAGTAATGTATGGCTTTGATGTTGTGGAAATGTCCTAAAACCTGTTTTTTGTATCACATTACAAAACCGGTTTTTCAAATTCTTCAAAATTCTCGGATACCAAATGAAAACCGGATATCGGTTTTGAAAACTTTACTTTGGATTTTTAACAGAGATTAAGTCGTGTGAAAAATCCGTGATAAAATTGGTTTGCATGTGAAAAATTTGCTATGATGACATGTGAAAAATATGTAAAAAATGCCCTGGTCGTCAATCCGATCCCTGATCATGGTATACTTTATGCTTATGTGAGAACATAGATATGCTTTGTACTAACAATTGCAGATAAATAGATGACAATTTTTAACGGATGCGCTTAAAACGTTATTCAATACATGACATAGAATCAAATAGTCGCAAAATTCATTGAAATCATCGAAATTGCATGAGGTCTCCCGTTCAGTCTTAACAGGTGCTAACTTTGGACACAAGAATCTTGAATACGAATTTAGATATATGCCCATAATAAAGTTTGAATGATTGCAGCAAATACTATATGGAAACATATTTATTGTCCCGCCAGGACGAGTTCCTGCATGGAACGAGACCGAAGATGATACTTTCATAGAACGTACACCCTATGACTACTACGAAAATGCTCACCTTCCGAGTTCTAGCGTGTTCTTTTGATCTATAGACAAGATCAAAGAAAAAGACCTGTTAATTGAAGGAAAATTTTCGAGCAATATGTCTGCTTGATGTGTTTGCTTCGACTATGCGAGATCTATTAACTCTAGCTACATTATTTGCGGCATGATATATCTTCTATTGCGTTCTATCGCGTGCTAGGAAAAAATTTTATATGCGATATTTGCAAGAGTTGTTAGATACTTAAGGCTTTAGCTGAAATTTGATCAAAATTTCATGTTTACCTAAGATGCTTGTTGAATCCAAATGTGTTTGGTTTTGGTCGGCAAAGGTAGATGATTACATGACTTCATGCCCTGAAAATATATCATGCCACAAATTACAGCGCTTGAGTTAATATATCTCGCATAGTCGGAGCAAACACAACAAACTTCAATTTTCTTCAATTACCAAGTCCTTTTTCTTTGATCTTGTCTGCATATCAAAGGGATACGTTGAAACTCGGAAGGCGCACGTTTTCTTAGTAGTCATAGGTTTCAGAATATTCTGTGAAAGTCTTATCTTCGGTCTCGTTCCATGCAAAAAACCGTCCTGTCCCCGGGGCTATAAGTAGAGGCTCTCTATTTTTTCGTAGATATTCTCTATACTGTCTGTGCGAACCTAGGAACCAAAACAAGAGACCAAAAAAAATTATTAACTATTTCTATGCTTTCACTGTATTTGCTATAATCATTAAAATGTTGTGTTTATTCAAGATTGTTATGTCCGAGAAATAGGCGTAAAGGAGCAAATCAGTATGAAAAAAGGAGCTAATAAAAATGCTGAATGGTAAAATGTTTCTGTAGTTATCTGAATATTGTTAGTCCGACCTCGATTAAAATCTGCTTAGTCCAAGTTATTATTCTTTCGGTGAATGTGGGAGGAACTAAATTCAGAAATTCAAAAAAACCGCTTACAAGATGGCCTAATTGCATTGTACAAAGTATCTACTACAAAATGCTGAAAACTTGTGAAAGTGTAGCAAAGTCGATGTGCAAAGCTTAGAGATGAGCTTGAAACGTTGCGTCTCATCAGAGACCACATTTTTGATTCCTTTGTAGTACGAATTGCCACGTAATCCAAACTTACTGGTGTCTGTTTATCACTAAGTTGTATTTTGTTATAATCTCAAATGCAGTTGAGTACCCTTCTGAAGAATTGTTCTTCCTTTTTCAGAGGCAATGAGAAAACTCCATTATAAAAATGGTAATGCAAGAATCAAGGTCCTTGTGGGGAACTGGCTAAAACAAGCCCCTAGAAGATTGTCCCGGAGCAGGGTAGAGATGTCAGACGCAGAGGGTGAGAGTGCCGGAGTAGACATTTGACAAGGTGTACATACGTATTGGAATAAAATCGTTTGTTTGATGATTTGTGTTTTGATATTCCGGAATATTGCATTCTGATTTTCATAGCTGTGGATAAGTTGGACGGTATTGATTGAGGTGGACTTTTGACAAGAAACAAGAAAGGGAGTGATAGAATGTAGCGTACCGCCAGTGTTGCAGTTGGTAGTGATTAGTAGCAACTACGTAGCGTCGCCGTAGCAGTACGTGGCATCCAGTAGCAGTTGGTAGTGATTAGTAGCAACTACGTAGCGTCGCCGTAGCAGTACGTGGCATCCAGTAGCAGATACGTAGGAGGAGTAGCAAAAGGTTCTGCTACGTAGCATACCGGTAGCAATTGGTGCCTCAGCGTAGCGGTAGGTTCCATTATAGGGTCAATTGAGTAGCGGCAACGTTTCAATTGGTAGCAACAAGTAGCACCATGCTACGTAGCAGGTACGTGGCCTATGCCGCCATTTTAATTGGTTTCTGCTACGCATTTCTGCTACTCCCCGCTGCGTAGCAGATACGTACTTTGTTGGCCGGGATGTTCCGGTTTACTTAAAAGTGTACGTCTTTTGGGGTCCTACGATTCTCATTATTGGGGCTGTTGTAATTCTCTTTAAATATACGCTGATTATTATTATTATAATTCAAAAGTAATGATGCCAATTGATTTTCTGACTTTGATTCATGTTTATAAATAATGTTCCGTGAGTATAGAAAGCATGTATTTATTGAATGACAAATAACAATATTAACGGTTCGTGTACGTTGAGGGGTGTTTTACACCCCATCGATGTTTAAGCAGCTGGTATAAAATGTTCCCAACAGATTTGAGCGCTGTTACTTCTTGACTTTTATTTATTTGGTTGATGCTGCATTGTGCTAGAAAAACTTGATTAAAATCAAAATTATCAGAAATATATCTCAAATTTTATATCAACGTACGTTACGGGGAGTTTTACACCCCAGGAGCAATTCAATAATAACAAAGTGTCTGAATCAAAATAACTTTCTTATGACGAGGAGTTGGGGCAACATCTGACAACATGCTTCATACAAACAAAAATGAGCACTTAGTACGTCTCGCCGTTGTTTTCCTGTCATTTGCGCGTGGACAAAAAGCGCATCGCGCTTGGCGCACATGAGCTGCAGGAACAGGCCTTGGCTGCAAATCGAGCCCAATTAGCTCCATGCTCTGCTTTACAGTGGTTCGCAAGCCAGGCAAGTGCGATCTCATTTCTATCAATGGCATGATCAGCTCGTAAGCAAGGTCTTTTTTGAAAGTAGTGGTTTTCGCCGTTCATCACTCGCATGGCCACAATCACTGCGATGTCAACATAAGTAAAAAATACGCCGTATGGCCATCGACAGCATTTGCGCTTGCTGGAATAGCCTCGCACGAGTTTATCAAGATTGTCTATACCTGATTTAGTACAGTACTATTATAGAATTCGACAATGTTCGGTTTTCCTTAGTGTAAATTCTTCTGTATACCATGCATTGAGGAAATCAACAAAACAGGCATTCGACCTTTGTCCCAGAAGGAACATAGGGTCAAATTGTCATTGTAGTAATGCACGGAATCTCCTTTCTGACGATTGTTGGTCGTCTTCGATTGAGGAGGCAGCTCTCTCTTGCTTCGACGCACAGTGCCCACATAAGTTGTTTGAGATGACAACAAGTTGTCAATCAGAGCGATCGAAGTAAAATAATTATCCCTGTAATATTTCTAGATGCATTTATAAAATTCTTGCACAACTTCATCACCAGTGCTTGACCCACGGAATTATAAGGAGCTCTGTCCGCCTCGGAAAGGGTCTGCTATCCAACGTACACAATGGAGGAAAGTGGCATCGTGTTGGAATTATCCACCAACCTGAAGAGGAAATACATACGGTACTGATATCAGCAAATAAGCTGTCACAAATGTATAGGCCTACTAGTACCATGGAAAATACAAAATTTGGTGTAGACTTTACAGTCCATACAAATGTACATAATTATTCGAATACATAAAACCTTACGTGTCACTCTACATGTAAAACTTCAATCGAGTCTTACGCGTAGACTACGCCTCGCAGAGTGTTTAGACTCGCATCAGAAATTGGGCAGGTACCGTGCTGCATCATTTAGGGTAGGCACACGCTAGACTTAAGTGTAATAAACTGACCAAAAAATCTTTATACCAAACTTTCCTGGCTTGGTGGATATGTATTGATTGAAAGATACGCGTCCGTGGTATTCGAGAAGCATTTCATCGACAACCAATGTTTCAGACGGGGTGTAGACCTCGTTGAGTACCTTATTCATATGTTCTACGACCGCTGAAACTGGAGCGAGTTTATCCTCACGACATCTCATTGTATCATCAAATCTCAAGCAGGTTTTGATCTGTGAAACGCTCATAGCTCATGGCTGCTCTGCATGCCGGTACACCATCTTTCATCTGCCATAAATCTCTTGTATTGCGATGGTGAGCTTTCATAGACCCTGAAACGGATTATTTGGTGCATGATGTGACGATATTTGCATTTCAGCCACCTCATGAAAAGCAGCAATATTTCACAAAATATCCATGTACGGTACAGGTATGTGTACAAGCATAAATGATAGTTTAGTCTAACCGCCAAAGCATGTGAGGGTTAGGTTAGACAAATTACACAATTTGATTTTTTATTTCAAACTGATGGGGTGTCTTTTTAAACGCAGCATTGTACAGTGCACAGCTTGAACAAGTTGGAAGTAGCTACAGTGTATACTACATATGAATGCTGGGCCTATGATAAATTGAGTATAAATAAGGTCTTGTTCGTTCACGTGAATCTAGGAAATTCAATGTGTTGTTGGCCCATCTGACCAGAAGTGTATCGATCTAATTGATGCTTTCTCGAGGATCCAGGTTATCACCGGACAGACGTAAGACCAAACAGCTACAGTGTCATGACGCTTGCTGTTGGAAATCGTTGCAAATGAATAAGCTTTCAATCCGGCTGACTCCTTTATATAGACAACTCCATCGTGAATGGTAGCCTGATCACGTGATGCACCGAAATGCACGGACTGCACTTCTGTGCTGTACTTACAGAAATAATTTTCGGCAAAATTGATGATCATGACAGCTTCATCTTCTTTGACCTCCTCCTTTATTGATCGCATTACTGCCAATTGCCCTGTGGGAACGCATCTTGCTAATATCAACAGATTATCTGGCGAGGTAGCGATTTTGTGGATAATTTTTTTAAAGGTTCATTTTCGTGTAAAAACTATCTCCGCATGTGAAAATGGTCATAATTTATCCAAAAACATGTGTAAAATTAAAAAACGACAGGTGGCGAAAAAGTTGCTATAATTGGTTGGTAGATATTTGGTTACTAATGCGAGCTGAGTTTTCGCCAACCGGCGAAATCGTGGATATTGTAGCAACTAATTAGTGGTAAGTAGTAATGTTCGTATATTACCTTCACATGAAAATATATTGTATACTCAGTCTGATCTGATAAAAAGGGATCTTTTTTTTAATTCACGAAGGCTTAAACTAAAAAAGTATTTATCTTCCATAAATGTCGCAGTAAATGCTATGATATTATTCAAATATTTGTCATTGTTGTAAATTATTGAATGTCAAGAGATGTTATGAAAATTGATATATGCGGATTCTCTATATTCTTATCATTATCAAAAAATGATAGTCTGCACTTATTTCTTAGATAGATTAGCCATATGTGGGGGATAGTGAGGAGGTGAGGGAGAGAATAGAGCCTCGGCTGTAGAGGCGGATTACTAAAGAAAATAAGAGAGAAAGTCAAAAGTAAAAGGTGACATATAGAGCGCGAATTGTCGCCGGCGAACTTCGCCAGCGAATATCCCGCAAATATGACTGAACTTTAGCATGATATTCTGCAGCTGACATTCGCCAGTTTTTCGCAAGATTCGTTCCCACAGGGTGGTGTCTGCTATGAAGTAGGTGCTGGCGTCCACGCTAATCAAATTCATATTTGAATTCAGATAATAATTCATCCAGAGTGCCGCATCTTGCCTCTTTAGCGGTGATCTTCATTCGATATTCTTCTCCCGTACCATCTCTTCGATCTTTTGCATTGATCACTTTGTTGCTCCACTGCTTCCATGAAACCAACTTGTTCATGTTTTCGTCAACGTTGTTGGAGACAACGTTCTTTTCACCGCATCCGCTGCAGACTGAATAGTAGCAGTCTTCTTTGACCTGATCATGACACGTCAAGGAGCAATATGAAGCTTCAAGCATATGCATCAGATTGTCTGTTGCGATGACGTCATGCTGCTTCAATTTTGTAGCCATCAATCGCATATTTTCGCATCGTTGACAGAGACACGTCTCGCGTTTGTCGCAATCAGGAATCAGAACCCAGTATGGTCTCAGCTTGCAAAATTGAGAATACGAAATCTTTCGATCGTCAGACACTGATGCTGTATATTTCTTATACAGATTCTCTATATCGTCCAAGAGATAGCGTCTCTGCCGTTTAACCCCAACTCGGGTTATCGTATCCTTCTTCCCTGAGGTCATACGGGAGACATTTCCCTGCTCATAGAACTCTTCTTTTATCACTTCAGATTTCTTCTTCATTTTCATGGTCCGCTTCGTCCTAACCCCGAACGTTCTCTTCAACCATGTGCTCATCCGATATTTGCGCAAGATTCTATCGGATAGCATCTGCGCAACACTGCTTGATTTATTTTTCCTCAGACGTTTGATAACTACATCAGTGAATCTCAAGTGCTTCGCTGTCCTTTTGTCGATGACCATCCCCGCTTCTACAAGTTGGTCTTTTGAGGGCTTAATGCTCGATCGCAGTCTCGAGAGTCTTGTTCGGTATCGTTGAATTGATAACTCTTGCTGTTTTACTCTCAGTTTGTATTTCTCTAACTCTCTTACAGTTGCAGATCTTTTTCTTAGAATCCGCTTTCTTCCTGCGACGGCTCTGATGTTGCTTTCACTCACATTGTCTCTTTCTGATGGCTCTACTAAGCATTCGGAATGCTGCCTTGCTTTTTTATCACGGCATAACTTTTGGGATTCTTGCCATCTTTTCCTCTGTGCTTTCAAGTCCCTTCGACTTAGATTCTGAGCTTGTTTTACTTTCCCTGATTGAACCCTTTCCTTCCACTTTTGCCTTTCCTTTTCACGTTGCTTTTCTAACAGTTCAGGATTGTTCTTCAGTTTCAATTTCCACTTTTCTTTTCTTTCTTTACTACTTGTTGCTGCTTTTGATTTCATTTTACTACCGACCCTGCAATTGCCATATCCATTGAAAATTCCGGAAGACACTGCATTAAAGTCAATTACAGCTACGGGTCTAGAGAAAATTATATCTTTTAATCTAATAGGCCTATGAGCATGGATCACTATTCATTATTATTCATTAATAGGCTATCAGCTTAATTATCACACATCATGTACCCGTACATGCAAGCTCTTAAAAAGACTACACGTACATATCACATTCCGAGTTTCACTAGCGCCTTACGGCGCTCGTTCACTCTCATGTATCTTATATACATGTATGTATCAATTCTTCGCTTTAAGCTTTGGTATCGCCTATACGTGCGCATACCTTTTTGCATTTGCATCCTGTTATTGAGTACCAGTATCTAAAAATGCAGTCTTTAATAATCAAGGTGAAGCAGATTGTTTTATTGCCATAACAAGCGAAGTTTCCGGAAGTTTTTTTTGCATTTGCAGGCAGTTGTTATGTATAGCTGCCGACTGGCGCGGTGACACCATGAGTCACAAACTAGCAATCGATCGGAGAGGTCGTGAATACGTTATAGCGCACAGACAAGCGTGAGACAGTCGGAGAAGTGATCTATAGCTTACTCACCTTGATAATGAAGGTCAATTGTATGAACTTCGACTGCATGAAAGTATCTAACCATAAACAATAATAGTGGCTGCAACTATAATGGGAGACATTGGCTCTCGTACGTTAAAACATTATTCTATGTCAACACCGGAACGGTTTCGTCAACTCCGGAACGACGCTTCAGTTCCGGAGTTGACAATTTATGAAATATTTCTACTTCTGAAATAAAAATAGATACATATTCACATACAACTATACTTCGGCTGAACACTACTACCTGCAAATTTTATCAAAGTAAAAAAATAACTGAGTTTGATTACATAATCAAGGTATCAACCCGTTCCGGAGTTGACATTCGATAAAAATACGCAGAAAAGTAGTTCAACGAATTTGATATCTATAACGATACGCACACGTAAAGTACAGCTTAATAGATATTGTATATCCGCATAATGGTCTGATTGATTGATTAATGTATCACAATTGGCATTATAAGGAATAACCCAATAATGAGATCCTTTTTTGTATCAAGTGTTCCGGAGTTGACATATCAATTTATTTTTTCATTACAAAGGCAAAAGCATGAATAAATCTCAATTGTAGTATATTAGGCAAAATATTTAATTGTTTCATGTAAATATGCATCATTGGTAATCATAAAAATTTGATCAAAGTATAGGTAATTCATAAAGTGTCTTGTAAGTATGGGAATATTTATTTCATATCAGAAACGTTACACATAAAAATCAGTCTAAAATCACCCAAAATCGAATTCGTAGTTAATTTTACAAGATAAACATACATGGCCATCGAATCAATTTGCAGGCCATTATTCAAAACTGAATTCTTCATGCACCCGCAATAAACAAGCGAGGCAGAACTCATTTGCATAAAATTCGTGAATGCGTTACACAAAGTGGCCACTTTTCTGGAGAATGACCCATAGGTGAGATCAGGTAGGTAATTTGACCGGTAAACGTAGGCCCTATTGGCGAGAAAAGGAATTCTATACATGTACATGTACATGTACATGTACATATAGTTGGAGAATTATACTGTAGGTTTGCAATTATGTTTACGGCTAGGTTTACTGTAGGCCTACTTACCAGCAAGCATATGAATCCCAATGAATGCTTCCAATTCAATCCCTGTAGTATTTTTCCACTCAGAAGGAAAGAAACGGTGTCCGTATAGATTGGTTTAGTGAACGGTTAAATCAGTGATGCAATCAAACATTACAAGAAAGGCCTCTCGCTTGGTAGAATGATTCAATCCCACCTTGAAGTCAGCATGAAAGCGAATAATGTTCCTTTCAGGAAGACGTCCACTTGCTGATGCTGCTGATCTCAGTGACCAAGTCAAGCCACTCGGGGATATTAGGGTCTCGTCATCGGCATCGCCATCATCATCAGACTCACCAGAATGAGAGGCATCAAATACATCGATTTCATCTTCGTTCAAGATGTCATCATTCGGTTCTTCTGCATTTTCTTCGAGTTGGGTTGTAATAGTAGCGCCTAACGGCAGAGGATCAGCTGACACCAAGTCATCAGCTGTGCTTGCTGCGATAAACATGTCCTCTTCTTCATATTGACTGAATAGACGCCGTTGCGCTTCAAGCCTAGCCTGTCGCGGAGGACGACCGGCCATCAGGATTGCAATGTGCTTAATGATGTGAATTCGCAGTGATATCCCCAGAAAAAATAGTCGCTTGTGAGTGATTCATACATACACCGTGTGTTGCTGAACACCAAGAGACGCTCGCTCGCGTTTATCAATTATTCTCACGAAAAGTAAGAACGTGACAAAGATATTTGAATGACTTCGGGTAATCTTCCTAGCCGATATGAAGCTGTTCCGTGTGGGGTGTAAAACACCCCGAAACGTACACCACTATAAAATTTTCTGAGCGTACACGAATCGTCAAGTTTGAATTCAAGTTTGAATCAGCTAATTCAGATTATTCAACGTTTTTAACACTTCTTCCCTAAACACAGCTTCCCTAAACCAACGTACGTTCATCATTAGCATGCCAAAGCTTTATAACTCTGGCTTTACTTTGTAAACGAACATTCATTTTTTCTTGTTATGTTCCGGTTCACTTAAAAGTGTACGTCTTTTGGGGTCCTACGATTCTCATTATTGGGGCTGTTGTAATTTTCTTTAAATATACGCTGATTATTATTATACCTTTTGCCACAACTGTTGTCTCAACCAGCATAGTTGTTGGCAGTCTTTAAATATCTTCTTTAAATCAACATATTGGCTATTGGCAGAACGATCAGAGTTATTGACACATCTATTCACAACATCTTAAAATCGGCATTGCTGTTGTCAGAACCAGCACAGTTGTTGGCAGTAGTTCAGATATCTTCACTTGAAATGATGGATATCATGATAATCAAAGAAAGATTGAGAATAATAATGCAAGGCATTCTATTCAGGTGATTTTGTGTAATGCATGTAAGAGTTGATCGTCATTGTAACTTAGAAAACAATTTAATTATCAAGTTACTTGCTAACTTGCGACTCATGCTTTGTTTTTCAAACAGGACGGTATATTTTGATATACATATGAATTATCCGGGTAGCATTTTAATTTTTGCTCACATTGATTAAGCATTTCCATCCATATTGTTATACCGAAAGCGAAAATATGATGGAACTTTTTGCTTCATATTGCAAATTCCATTTTCAGGGATGACGAAAAAGTATCTAGATGCACGTGCTGCATGAGATGTTTTCAAAAAGAGTACATGTATTTCAATGCTAATGAAATACCATAATCCCCATCAACAATGCGTTAACCCCGCGTTGACGCAAAATTATCGCATTAACGCAAGACTTTGAATAGCATATTTTTTATCAAAAAAGTGCTCAAACAGGTCTAACAGAGGTTCATGAATGGAAGTCGATCGATCACATGTTCAAAATTTAATCGGACTTCGAGTATTTGTTTTACTCATAACTGTCACAAAATGAACTCAGACGCGTTTGCACAATCGTTTCTCAAATTTGACACAGAGAGTAAAATATTTTCTCAAAGTGAACGCGAATTTGACACAAATCTTCCTACAAATTCGCACAATGACAAAGAGAATTCCGTCGTTCATACTTGCTAGCCGAATAAAACCTGAGACTTCATTTCTACAGCAGTAACGCCGTGATCATTGTGATGTGAAGACTTATTTCTTAGAATTGGCAGCTCAATTCAGGTTTTGGATGTTAATGTTTAATTCTGTTGAAATAAGAATCCCTCAATTGGAAAAACAAATAAGGCACAAGGTTCCTCAAGTTATTTTTACAAGACTATATTGTATGGGGTAAGCTATCAGGATTCCCAAGAAACTATAACCAAGTGTGTCTATTATGTAATTAATTGTATAATTCAGATTTTCTTTAATGAAATTCTGAAGGCCTACTCATAAAAGATGTTCTTAATATAATTAGATGGAGTTAATTAGTTAGGAATACTGCTATAGACACTATTTAGACATGCATTCAATGTCAGTTAGCGTAATGATTTATTAAATGAATTTATTGTTATAAAAGGAACACACTTCAAGTGACACAGAAATATGCAGTGCATACATAACCTTTTTACTAAAGAAATAAAGGTTGCTAGGTGGAGTGTGAATCAATAAGGTTTTAAATATAAACCTACATTGTAAGAAGAATGCCGGCGTGGAAACGTCCAGCGTACGAGGAGGCCCGGTTATATCATTTTTAGCACTTTATTTATTGGTAGCGATAATGCATGTATCGCCGACGCCGATGGGGTGATTTCAAGCAGGGGTATGACGCCAGTATTATTCTAATAATCTGATAATACACCACTATTTAAGACGTAAGAACATAAAATTTCATACATAAAATTATATGTTGTTATGTGTTTTCTAATCATAGAGTAAATGTCTATGGTTTTAATACTGTAATGTTTTTAATGATATAAGTGAACTCATATGAATTATCGAAAAATACACTTTCGGTTATACATGTACGAGAATGTCGTTTTGTAAACAAGGAACACTTTAATGAATCAACAAACCATATATGTCATGTAATTTTAAAACGTCTTTAGGTTTGGTAACATAGGCGGATGTACGTGTAGGCATACTCGCGGTAGGATCACACTTATACAGTATTCCATCTCAAGAAAGAATCTCACTTGAACAGCAGTAAAGTGGATAACGGCGTGTTCCTATATAATATCGATAGACTGGGCTATGTGGGGAAGATAGAGGCCATCAAAAAAGTATGTAATTTGCTTATTGTGATCAATGTGACACCGTGGATGATTTTATCTTTGGTGTTTGCATCGCTATTAGTGTTAACTTCAATAGTGGTGTCGTTTCACTACTCTGCTAATCAACTGAAATATGTCCGGCTTCCACCACTGTTTGAAATATCTTGGCGAGCTCCGTTTCACAGCTCATCAGGGTTTTGGAGCATTTCACTCGACAGTCCGGTTGGATCTGGGGCCTTCCCCGCTTTTGACTATTGATTTTTTTAGTCGCATCAATATGTAGTCAATCTGGGTTTCATTTCTACCGCTCTTACATGTTATCTCCACTTCCTTCCCCTTCTTATACATCGTATTCATCACTTTCAACTTTCTGTTTTGACAAAGTTCGAGTATTTTCGATTCTCTTTCAGGATTTCGCCTTCCATACTCAAAGGGTCCCATGGTGTCTTCGTATACACTTCCATCTTCTCCAATATGTCCATTTAATTCACCTGCAACAAACATAATATCAGCTGCGTATACTTTCGAGATTTCCTTCTCTAACATCTCCCAAAAAAAACAATTTGTTACTCCTCTGATCTTCCGCTCAGTGGTGCATAGACAGATGTCACTTGTATAATTTGTATAATCTGATATTATATGCCCCTTCTATCTGTTGAAGTTTTTTTTTCATTTTTGAAAGTTTCAGCCCTCTTCGTCAGATGGGATGTGCAATGTAGCTTAACTTAGTTTTTTCGGTTCCCCCGATTTTTCTGCTCGTACAGATACTATAGTAAATATTAAGATAATACTATAGTCTTCCTTATTCTGGCTGATTTTATTTCTTAATTGCAGTTTCTAATGTCAACTCACAAGAAACGGAGGAAGTTACTTCGCTCGGTCCATCAACTAATGAATTTTACTGAATCACCGTCTGATGAGGAGAAATGCATGATTGAAGAATCAGATGAAGATTGTTATCTCGTGGGACCTATATATGCCAAACTAGTCACGAAGCGATGGGACCAGATAGCTCAGACAGTGATCACTCACTCATATACGCATCTTCTGATGATGTAAGCTCCATTGACAGGTCCATCAATCTGTCTGATGAATTGAAGAACTTAATTACACAGTATCCTAATATACCAAATTCGTTTATCAAATCTATTTTGTCGATTTTAAGAAAGTTTGATGGATCACTTCCATTAGACCCGAGAACGCTACTGGGTTCCAGTTGTCATAAACATTCTCAGGAGATCAGAACTGTAAACCCCGGTAAATATTATCATTTTGGGGTTATCAATGGAATTAGAACACTTGTGAATGATGGGAAGCTCGAATCAGACACATTGACCTTACAATTTAATGTCGATGGCCTACCTCCCTTCAAAAGTACTACAACTTCGTTCTGGCCCATTTTGTGCTCAGTTATTGATATACCTAATTCTGTCTTCGTGGTGGGTATTTATTATGGTCCCAAGAAACCTCTACACGCAAACGACTTCCTCATCGATTTCTCAAATGAACTGAAGGACATTTTGGAGTACGGAATAACGATAGAAAACAGAAATTTCAATACTTTGATTGATGGATTTTGTTGCGACACTCCAGCACGATCATTTGTGAAGTGTACAAAATCACACACCGGCTACTTCGGATGCGATCGCTGTGAACAGAAGGGAGTTGTGATCGACAATCGCATGACATTTCCCGAAATGGATGTACAACGACGCAACAATCAGTCTTTTCGTTCTCAAGTTCAAGACAAACATCATAACTCAACTTCTATCTTTACAAATATACCAAATATCGACATGGTTATGATGTTCCCCATAGATTACATGCATTCGGTGTGTAAGGGGATAGTTATTACCTTACTGGAGTGCTTGAGGAGAGGACCGTTACCTTATCGATGCAACACGTCGAATATTGAGCAAATTTCATCCTCACTCCTGCGATTTAGGAAATTCATACCTAGCGATTTTGCAAGGAAACCGCGAAGCTTGAATCACTTAGCGTTGTGGAAAGCGACTGAATCGAGACTGTTTTGTCTATATTTAGCTCCGATAGTCCTAAAAAATCATGTTCATGACCATTTTTACCAAATGTTTATGACATTGACTCTATTGATGCGGATCCTTTGTCATCCACAGCTAGTTATTTTGCACAACGGATATTGCAAGGAATTGGCGCGAACATTGGTAAGTCAGGTTACGGAAGTTTTAGGAGATCGTGTGACTTACAACATTCATTCAATCCTTCACTTAGTCGAAGATTGTGAAAAGCGGGGCTGTGCCGACAAATTCAGTTGTTTTCAGTACGAATCGTTTTTGAGCAAACTCAAGAAAGTCGTCCGTTCCCCCTATCGTCCGCTCGAGCAAGTTTTGAACAAGATTTCAATAGTGGGACCGTCTTTGGGGGTCATTCCTGGAAATCCTGAAGCTCTGGTTCTTCAACGAGTGATAAATCATTCATTCATTCCTCGACAAGTTAAAGACGCCGATGGTTTCGACAATGCCTGTCAATTTTACATGAAAATAGTGATCAATAGCATCCTATTGAAAGTTAACTCTGCTGACAGTTTTGTGATGTTCAAAGACCATTTGCTGCATCTCAAGTGGATCATGAAAGGGCCTAAGGGAATATTCCTCGTCGGTAGCAGTTACGAGGTACAGGAATTTTCCGATTTTCCTGCTTTGACACTGACTGGAGTTTCCAGTACAACCAAAGCTCAAAAACGAGAAAACGAATTTATACCGCTTAGTGATGTAGTATGTAAATGCATATGCTACCCGTCGAAGAACAAATACAATATATTACCCATTTTGCATACCTATGGTAGATTTCACATTGAGAAAACGTAGCTTAGATGTCTCAGTTGGGATACCTATGTCAGTCGGGATCTAGTTCCTTCTCACTTTATCAATATATGGTTTCCAGCTATTTCTATTTTTATCTTTCACTCATGTACTTTGATTTGTAGTTACTTTTTTTTTTTTTACGGATTTTACGTCACTTTTTACCCCTACTGGCGTCTTGGACGGTGCTGACTTAAGTCAGACTTTGTTTGGAGCGTTGTGGTGCTTTGTAGTCCGGATGCCCTTCCTGCCGACTTCCAATGACACTTTCCGGGTTCGACCTCTGGACCATGAGATCGCTAGTCCAAGTACGCAACCACTGTGCCACGGACACCAGTACTGATAGTAGTTACTGATATTTTATAAAACAGGGTGTCCACTGTCATCGAAATTCATGTGTACGTGAATTTCAGGAAATGAAAATTCAATTAGATTGTTTTGTAGATTAGCAGAAAGCATTAGCAGAAATTTAAAAAAGAATTTTATTCACTTTTTTCATTGTGCTATTTCAGATGACTTATCAAAACTGCAACGTAAATCTGATCATTTCGTCAAATATGGTGATCTGGATTCGACGGACGTCGAGGCAAGCCGAAGGAGACGCTCACCGGACCGATTCATGGATGAATATGAACAAACAAATAAGCCAGCACGTCGGAAAACTACAAAAAAATTCCCAGCATCCCTCAACCCTCCAGTTCGGTTTCAAAGATGATGTAACGCATTCAAGCACACCAAAGAAATCCCACTATTTAACACCATTACGTGAAGCGACTTCGCCAGATATTGAAGAAACAACTCAGCATGATTTGAGTTCCGGGACTGCGGGCATTCTCCTAGACCGATCAAATGCATCTTATGTATCTACAGGGATTGATGCAAGTTGCCATTGCACCCATGTACAAAGTAAGTCATGTTGTGTGTCAGTGATTTTTCACAAATGACAACTTAGATGGTGAATGCTACTTTAGGATAAATTCGTTTTTTGCAATGATTGTGACTAAGTCTATGGCTATTGGTGTCCTAGATCGCTATTTTATACATGAAAATGGAAATTATATCAGTCAGTTATCTTGTGTGAACTATCGTCTGGTATTACAATTGGATGTCATAAGTTTTAGAGGAATTAACGCATATTGATAAATGAAAAGTCAATAAATATCATGACACAACTCTGTCTTGTCTAAGAATAATCTAAAATGTATGGTGAAGGTGATCAAAATGATCACCCCTTCGTATCTAAAGGGGTCTATTCTATTTTCAGATCATATTTTAATTTCTTTCTAAATCTGCGTTCCTGACATTTCATGAAATTATAATTTACTCTCATATAGAATTGAAGGATGATTTTCAAATATAATGAATCACTGAGTGGGACCATCTACGTCCCCCCAGGTCAGACAAAACGTATCCACTGGCAGGGACAGGCCTGTGATTACTCCTCAAATTCCTTAGATTCCTCAAATATTTGTTTTGCTCCTCAAATCCTCAAAAATTCCTCAAATGTGACACATTTCAGACTAAATGTAGGATAATGTATTGTTTTTTGGCGAATGGCGATGATATGTAAACTTCCAATCATGAAGCTGAGATAGAATCCTGTAGCATGTATCCTACATTCTGACTACTGAGCAATGAACAATTGATTTATAACGTGTTCTTTATTTCACTTCGTTTTCATTTCTCGAAGCTACATGGCTGCAGATGTTTGGGTTCGTCCGGACTTACTTTGCTATGCAGAGAAGTCTGAAGTTGGTGTCTGTCGAACTCCTTTGTGCAACACTTTCACGTATTTAATGAGTGAAGCACTGCGATCAACCTACAGAAATTGTATATTTGAACACTGCAATCAATTTTCACTTCCAACATCATAATGTTGCGAAGAATTCTAACAATAAAATGCTTATTCGATTATTTTCATTAATCATCTTGACCTGTTTCACAGCCTTCATTATGTTTCTACGACTATAGGGTTGCCAAGTGCATGTGTGTGCTTCTTAAAGAACTTTAGGATATCGATCTTCTATCCATTATGTGATAACGTTAAGGTGGCCTAGCCCACTTGGATTTCAATGCTCTTATCAACTGAAGCTTTTGCTTTACTCATTCTCTTCCATTATATTTCCGCTGAATATGAACACATCCGACGGGGTAAAGCGGATGGTCCCTAAATGTAGTGTCTATATGCCTCCTGGTCACTAGTGTGTGAGAGTTAGAAGCTTATGAGGCTGTGCTATCCCATGAGTCTGCAGCTACGTTTTCCAGGGTTTGCAGACCGACATCTGAACACAGGTTAGTGTGAAAGTAATGCACACATCGTTTATCGTTGTATGCGAACTTAGATTAATTAAGACCACATTCAAACCACATATTACTGGGTTGGTAGATTTTCAACCTGAGTCTGCTGCAAGATGTGGATGTCAATATCTCAGCGGAACTTCATACGAATAGAGGTGATAATTTTTCACTCTTTGCCTAGATGAAACCAACGACTTAGCTGGCAAGCTTGTTCCTGACAGTTGTTTTGTGTCGTCTGAGAGAATTCATGTTCATTTGAATGTAGATTGGAGCGATATGATCAAAGCGCTAACAGGTAAACAGGAGCCACCAAAACTTGTGCAGTAAAAAGTAATATTAATATATTAGTGGGTAATGTGGCGTATCCTTCATAATACTGAATTTAAGCCACAAGCAATGTATTCCGTCAACGATTTTGATCTTTTAATAGTTATGGGTTACTCCTCCCAAAATTTGTCTAAAATCTGAAAATTAATCGTCACAATAGCCCCAGATGCCTGTATTTAGGATATTTCCTACATTCAAAAATTGCAGTATACAAATCTGACAAGCATAATTGAATTGGCGACGATAGCGTGAAGCACAGCGATATCAGTAGCTTGATCTGACATCCTCTGTTCGACACATTCTAAGCAGATAGTACTTGAGGTCAACAAATTAAATTCGTAACAACGCGGGAAGTGATTATGACCAGGCCAATATCCCTTTGTAATATACACAACTTCAAAAAGTGGGGTGTGGTCAACCCTGGGGTTGCCTTCTTCGACCTTCATGACTTGAAGTTTGGCCCAAAATCCATGCTAAAATTTGGAGCTTTTTTGCAATTGCCATAAGGCTCGGTTTCCATTCCTCAAATTTTTCAAGGAAAATCTCAATTTTTCTCATAGGCTAATCACAGGCCTGCAGGGATCAATTCAATCACTGCCATGGACGAACCCCCTTACTTCGCACACTGCTTATAAGCCCAAAGTACTGTGCTGATTGGGTTTCCAATGACATTGGTCGGCATGGAAAAAATCATCTTTCTTAAATTGGGCCCTATGATGATCGTTAATGATTGAAAAATAATATGCAAGAATTTTTTGAACTATAGCATGTGAATGAATCATGAAACGAAGTTGGGTAAATTCATGCACATGCAACTTTCATTGCTGTAGGCCTTTCGTGTAGGCCTATACTTGCATAATACTACCTAATCATAAATGTGCATAGCAAATAGCGAATTTAGGGTCGACACAGAAACATAATTACATTAAGCTATACCTCAGAACACAATCTGAATATTTATCTTTCCATAATATTAATGGCAATTGCACAACACCAAGCCTATAGCTAAATCTTGATCGTAGTTAAGCCTAATTATTTGTAATAACTGATGCATTGATTGGCATCACAATTCTACGACTAGTTCTCTAAAAAGCACACATGACACAGCTTGACAAAAGCACGCGGGGTAAAATGAAACAGTGTCATCATATCCCTACTATGATGTTTCATCTTATCCAATTCAACTACTCGCTAAAAAGGATACTGTAAATAAAGGATGGAATGTGATTGTAGCACAGGCGCAGTGGTATTTAGTAGAGCATATAAAGAGGTAAAAGAATCCACAGAAGTCATGATCTTTTCATCAACTTCAAGCTAGCCAACACATTTCGCCACTCACCTCCATTTTAGCAGAATTCAGGTCAAAAGGAGGTTTCCCTTATCTGCTTTGTGTATATTCACGCATCGATTTCGTGCAACCGATCATACAGAACTGCGCCTGTTTCATCTTATACATTATTTCATCTTAGGCCTATCCGGACTTCCCCTAATTTTGCTATATTTCTAGTAATTATGCTCATTATTGGTATAATGAGCGTTACTTATCACTTAGAATCACAGATATTCAATTTCAGATCTGAATTGAAAACACTATCATAATTTCATTGATTTTTTAGAGTGGTTCAAGGAAGTTTTCATTATCCTCTCGAGGATAGAAGGTCGCCAAACTGAAAAGTCTTCCGGGGTTGTGGACAATTACGAAAGGATCGACAAACCAGATACCAATGATGAACTGGATGAGTTATTCAAAAAATTGGAAACGGATAAGAACCTTCGATCTGATATGGTAAGCCTCAGTGTCAATCAATTATATTACAAAATCTCAAATGATACTTACTGTACACCAAAGCACAATAACGGAGTCAACATTATTTATTTGATTAATAGATACTTCTTTTGTTTGTCATGGAAGCTTAATTAATAGCTTCCATGACAAACAAAAGAAGTATCTAGCTATGTTCGGATGTTATGATCAACTGGGTTTCTTCATCAACTGAGGCATCTTATAAGATGCCTCAGTTGATGAAGAAAACCAGTTGATCATACCATCTGATTAATCATCTGAGTAGCCCAATCAACTGCGGCTTAAAAAATTATTGAAAATAGTCTCATAATCGGTTTTAAGCAACGCTAAACATATGTCGATTACCAGTATGTGTGATTTGATTGTGAAATAACCATAGCTTACTTGTTTTTTCAGATAAAGCAGTTGGCATGTCACTGCACTGGTGACATCAAACACAGTGTACAAGAAATGTTGCTTAACATCTCAAATGCGGAAGTATGGTGTAAATTTACGTACCGGGGAACAAAGAATAAAAAACAAGCTCCTGAAAATCTGCTTAACATATTAATTAGTAAGTGTTTAAACCTGAATTGAAAGTTCAATAATTCATCAAGTTAACTTAACCTTATTATTACAGGTTCATTCAAACATGCCGGAGTGGCGATAACCAAAGGGAAACAAGTTAAACTCATTAAGGAGTCGGTGGCTGATGCCTTAAGGAGAATGCCCCAAAAGCGAAAGCGTGCGAAGGAAAGGGCCAAGTCGCATACTAAGTGGCTCTTCTAGCCGCACATTAGTGAAGAAAAGAAAACATTCTCCTGATGTCCGTGACCGTGACATAGACAGTGACACAGACAATAGCAGTGATGAGAACTCAATTAAACAAGTGACTTGTGTAAGTTGATGCCAATCTTTTCCCCATCTTAGACCGACCAGGGGTGGTAATTAAATTGCCTTAAGTTCATTGGAAACGACCATTCAAATGAATAAATCATTGTAATGGGATAAAATATAAAAATGTCTTGAGACGTAGGTAATTGATTAAAATAAGAATTTTGGAATGTTTTCCTACTCTGGATGATTACCTTAGTTACATGTATATTGAGAGGAAAAATTTGAGAAGAATTTATTTTTCCACCAAAACATTTGTTACCAAATTCTTATCTGTTTCATTCTCATTGTCATTAACACAAATATAAAACATAAATTATGGGACATTTAATGATTATAGACCCATTTCTATCACTTGAAGTTCATTTGGTATGCGTTACTTTCATTTTTTGACAAAGATGATCGAAATATCAGTTGTATGCTATTGCATGGAATATAAGAATTATATTCCTGTCTAACATTCGAAACTAATTAATATAGCACTTCGTAGTTAGGTGGCGGTCAAAAATGACAGGTCGGTCCTTCTAGTAACCAGAGGTAGAAAAATATCTTCTTTATTCTTCACTCCCACTATTCTTCTTATTGCCACAAATCAAAAAAGAAAAATAAGATCAGCTTTAAAGTCGACGTTTCGCGTCAGACGCTTCGTCAGGAATGAACACGAAGCAGTCCTGCCCCGCTCGTGACGTCTGTTCAGAGTAGGATTCAAATGATTAATCAAATGGGATTCCCATTTGATTAATCATTTGAATCCTACTCTGATATAATAAAACTTTCGGGAGTGAAGAATAAAGAAGATATTTTTCTACCTCTGGTTGCAATGATCCTCCCGCCCAATGCCATCCGATTCACGATCCTTCCAGTGTTAAACCTTGGTCGGCTTAAGATTAAAACACCCGATATACGTGTCTGTGCTACAAGTTTTGTTCATGTCAGATTTGTACTTGCTTCAAGAATTCATTAAAATATAGTTTGTTTTACATTTGTATTAATTGTATTTTTTTCATGTCATCCGGGTTTCATGAAGTGTATACAATAACCATACTAGGGATTGGCGGATAGGCATGGTAGATTCCCAACGTAGTTATGGTAGTAGGTGGGTTATTTAAGCATATAATGAGAAACGCAAAAGTAGCCATATGAGTTAGCCCCGTGTTAACGCAAGGTGTCAATTTTGCGTTAACTTGATAACGTACAAATGCGCTTACTCTGCGATAGTCATTTTGCGTTAACCCTGGGTTAGCGCCACGTTAACGCATGTTGACGGGGAATGATGACCATGGTAATTTCCTAACCAATGAAGAGGATATTCTTGAACTTTGGGCCAGCTTCTACGAAGACCTTTATAAGGAATAAGTCACTCCAATACATGTTCAAGATCCGCCGTGCGATAGTAGTAAGCAAGCGACAAACACTCGACCGGCGCGCCCCCCCCCCTCTGGAACGACAGAGGTTGTGGTCTGTCGTGGTGTGCCGGCCAGGTTGGTTCACGTTCACAACATGTTCGCTGACTCCCCCCCCTCTGCAACGACAGAGTGTGAGACTCGGGTGAGTTGGTCCGACCGCCTGGTTGACGTGGGCGACCGTCCAGGTTGACGTGGGCGACCGTCTAGGTTGACGTGGGCGACCGTCTAGGTTGTCGTGGATGGTGAAATGGCTGCCAGATTCGGATTCAGCGTAAAATTCTGCATCGGTAGGGTGAGTTTCAAGGCAATCGGCGAGAAAAAATTTTTCTTCAAAATTTTAACAGAGTTAGAATTTGGGACGTTTTGGTGTGTAGCGTCAAAACGAAGCATCGGATGAGAAAACGGAGGCCAGATTCGGATTCAGCGTGAAATTCTGCATCGGTAGGGTGAGTTTCAAGTCAATCGGAGAGAAAAATTTTCGCTGACGTCCCCCCCCTCTGGACAGCTCGCTTCGATTTTGGCTTCCAGTGGACGGATTTTGTCGTGCAATAGCTCGTTTGAAAGCTAAGAGTGAGACAAATTCACTGAAAGAATCGGCTTGTTCCTATCTGTCTTCGTTTAGATGTGAGACGCCATTTAAGATTTTGGGACATTGGCGAAAAACGACAGAGTTAGAATTTGGGACGTTTTGGGCTCTAGCTTCAAAACGAAGCATCGGATGGGAAAACGGATTTCAGATTTGGAATCAGCGTGAAAATCTCTATCTGTATGGTGAGTTTCAAGTCAATCGGAGAGAAAAAATTTTCAACATTTTTCGAAAAAACGAGAGTTAGAATTTTTGCGATGGCTGCCTACTGTAGAGCCAAAACGAAGCATCGGATGGGAAAACGGAGGCCAGATTCGGATTCAGCGTCAAATTCTACATGGAAATGGTGTATTTCCAGCTCAATCGGAGAGAAAAAATTTTCACTGACGTCCCCCCCCCCCTCTGGACAGCTTGCTTCGATTTTGGCTTCCAGTGGACGGATTTTGTCGTGCGATAGCTCGTTTGAAAGCTAAGAGTGAGACAAATTCAGTGAAAGAATCGGCTTGTTCCTATCTGTCTTTGTTCAAAAGTTAGAGCGGTTACAAGATTTTAGGTCGGAGCTCGCTTACCTGAAAAAATCCTAAGTGTCAGAGTGACTTTGTATGGGTAAAATTTTGAAAATTTTCCAAAGTGTGGAATTTCGACCTGGGACCGTCACCAAAACATTTTTCATCAAATTCTGAAATTTCACTGACGTCCCCCCCCTCTGGACAGCTTGCTTCGATTTTGCCTTCCAGTGGACGGATTTTGTCGTGCGATAGCTCGTTTGAAAGCTAAGAGTGAGACAAATTCAGTGAAAGAATCGGCTTGTTCCTATCTGTCTTCGTTCAAAAGTTAGAGCGGTTACAAGATTTTAGGTCGGAGCTCGCTTACCTGAAAAAATCCTAAGTGTCAGAGTGACTTTGTATGGGTAAAATTTTGAAAATTTTCCAAAGTGTGGAATTTCGACCTGGGACCGTCACCAAAACATTTTTCATCAAATTCTGAAATTTCACTGACGTCCCCCCCTCTGGACAGCTTGCTTCGATTTTGGCTTCCAGTGGACGGATTTGTCGTGCGATAGCTCGTTTGAAAGCTAAGAGTGAGACAAATTCAGTGAAAGAATCGGCTTGTTCCTATCTGTCTTCGTTTAGATGTGAGACGCCATTTAAGATTTTGGGACATTGGCGAAAAACGACAGAGTTAGAATTTTTGCGATGGCTGCCTTCTGTAGAGCCAAAACGAAGCATCGGATGGGAAAACGGAGGCCAGATTCGGATTCAGCGTCAAATTCTACATGGAAATCGTGTATTTCCAGCTCAATCGGAGCACTAGAACCGGAGATAGACGGGATTTTTAGTGTTTGGATGATGGGTATTACGTCATCAGCTGATCGCCACACACTATATAAGCTGGGAACCGACGGCGACTTTTCATTAAGACGAGAGATTGTCAACGGTAAGTCGTCTCTCTGAGCTCCGATGATAGCTTCGGACATTCCAAATCCCGAGCTTCTGTAAGAAACCGACTTAGAAAATTTCATTGCTGATATCAGCTAAGGCGTCAGACTTCGAGGTTAGCCAGGAGATGGCCTTCGTCTCCAGGCCATAAAAGACTCCAAAACTTTAAAGGCTTGTAACTTTGCTTCTACAAGTCCGTTTGACTTGATTCAAAAAAGGTTCGGTCGCTATTGACCTGCCCTAAGTGATAGACTACTTATAAAATTTCATAAGTAGTGCTAAAAAATTGAAAAATTTAAATTCGCTATTTTTGGCAATTTTCGGGGTTTTCAAACCTTCTGAATTCAACTAAGACATTTATAAAGTTGTGGGAGGCAAGCTTCGGCTTGGAATTTGCAACCTTTGTAAACAATCCACTGATTTTCATGTCAAAATCGGGGTCCGAATACCAACACAGTGATATGACGCACGCTCTGTCCGCGGGAGGTTGGATTTGTGGGCCGAGGCCTTGGAGTTGGGATAAGATCCCCTCTGAGTAATGCCTGTAACGGATTCAAAGGTTCGACACTTTCCACCAATCTCACAATTTAGCTGTATGATTATAAAAATGACTGTCAATGTCGCCTGTTAGTAATTCTATTTCATCCTTCCTTTACAGATACATAAGTTACAAAATGGGAGGCAACTCAAAATTTTTATTTAAAAAGTGCTCCTTCGGAGAAATAAAGAGAGGTGGCGAATTCAAACGCCACATTAACAAATATAAGAATACTCCTCACTTTCACGAGGAAAGAGCCGTTATTTCCGGCTGCACACATTGCCTGAAATTTTTAAAAGGCAAGGAGCATGAGGAATTTTACATCGCCCACTGACCGAGCCGAATGTCCGCTCAAAAAGGCTAGCAATTATATAACATCGGACATCGGCAAAGTGATCGCGTCCTTCTTCAACGAAGAAACAGTCGATCTAGATGCAGCACTACAAGAGGCTATTGCAACAATTTTGGAACCTGCTGCTTCGGCCACTACCTCATCACAGCAGAAGAGAAGGCCCCACTAAGCGATTTGGACAGCTCAGATGACTCCGATTCTGAGGAGGTCGTCATCACTAAAAACACGGAAGAGATAGGAAAACCAACAAATCAGTCTTCCCCGAAAAAGAAAGTAATCGCACCTTCCCCAGTAAAGAAGGGGATTAAGCAGCAGATCAACAGCTGGAATAAGGATGAGCAGATTGCAAAAGTGAGCCAGGAATATGCACTCACGAAATTAAAAGATGAGCTCACTCGTTACAAAAACGAATGTTCGGTACGCCCTTAGGGATGACAATTTCCACCTGAAGGGTCAGGTAGCCGAGATTCGGGCCCTCAAGACCCAAGTTATTAACTTAGAACCTTTCCGACAAAGGGCGCTTGCAGCGAAAAACGAGTTGAAGAGCAGGCGAACTTACATAAAATCGCTAAAAGCTCAGGAAGAGGTATCAAATTTAAAAATTGAGCAATTAAAGACTAGCCTGACTGAGAGTCAGAAGAAAGAAGAGAGACGAACAACGCTCCACATTCCCATCATCAAGAGCAGAATCGTCGACAGCGTCATCCTTGAGAGTGAGGACTTGGATGCCACATTTGAGTGCTACGAGGGAGCAATGGCGGAGATGCGCTGTCTCCATGTCTCTATAAAGCATGATGGCGAAATAAAGGAGCTGCGCCACCGGAAGCGGAAACTGCCGGCCAAATACTTACCTCAACCATCACCATCGAAGGGGTCGCGAACCGGCTAAATTTCTCTTATGGTAAGTTAATATCATCTCTATCACTTGAATATATTTTCATCTATTTTTCCTTCTATTTTCAGATACGACGAGAACGAACCATCGGCTCTCTTAAGGGCCACCATGGGGCAAGACATGATAGAACCTCCTCGCGGTTTGCCCTGGGCAGTCTTCGGACTGGCGAATACTATCATTAAGTTGAATCTGCTATCAGTCAACTTGAACGTTGCAAATGAAGTTCGGTGTAATACTTCCTTTCGACGGGCGTTCCTGTAAAGGGCGGCGGTGAAACCCGTAGCTATGTATACCGCAAGGGACATTCGGCAATGGTCCATCTTGTTAAACCTCTCTGCGTCATGTTTGCAAGTGATTGCCTCTGTCTCAACGTAGTATGCATTCGCGCCAGGGCGACATTTAGCCAACTGTCGAAGGTTGCCTAAAACTTTCCATTGCATACGTTATGAGAGCCATGAGTTCTACCTGTCTCTATCAATGAGACGAATTGATGAATGGAATGAAATGGGAGGACACTCACGCGCCACACGCAACATAACACACTTCTCTCTTCCGTAGTCTAACAACCTCTTTACACATGGATCGCAGTCGATTGCTATCCCTGTATCAGAAGTGTAAGCTATCTTAATTTTATTTGACACTATTTCATCTATCATCATCGTCCATATGAAATGTTATAAGAATTGCAAGTTAGACTAAGCGTGCTACTATTTCCAAATGAAAAAGTATACATGGTTAAATTATTCACTAAAGCCCCATTCAAGTAAGTCAGTATGAAAGCAAAGATAATACGAAATAAACATTTATTATGGCATGTATTTCAAAAGGTCTTCATCGTCAATATCGTCCCAGAGTCTGACTTCACATAGATCACAAAAACAGTTGAGCTGCTTTAAACGTTCTTCTGCAGCGTCCCTCACTTTCTCAATGTACGCCCACTCCGCCACGGTTCGCGGTTGGGAGTTAGGGGTGTACCACTCCCATATTTGATGCAAGTGCGACTTGCTGGTCATCTCCATCACATCGTCAGTATCGTACTGGAGATACTTCCACCTCACGCCTGTTAAGTCGGGACACTCCTTCTCACATACACTCTCCTCTTCCTCATCCTCCGATAATGATAACTTTCGTATATTGCCCAGATTGTATGTCTTCTCCACCTTTGCCTTTCTTGGTGCATTTGGTGTAACGAGCACCTTTGCTGATGTGCATGGAGAAGAGAATTTTGTGTTTGGTGTTGTCGGAGGGCTTGTCATGTTGACTGTGAATAATGACTTTGAAATGTTTTCTAATTCTTAAGTATCAACAAGCAACCAATCAGAATGAACATCCAATGAATGAAGAGAATGAAAGTATATAAGCAAAGTGACATTCATGTCATTTCACTCTGTCTTTGAGACGTATAAGTGAAGTGTTCTCTGGCGAATTCTATATTTGAGGCGTACAAGTGAATTCCAAATTTGAGTGAAGTCTCTATCTTGTTGAAGTATCAAGCTTAAACATAATTTCGTTGAAATGGTAGGTTGAAAATTTCTTCACTCATCTCCCTCAAACGTGTGGCTAATAGCATCTTCCTCAATTTCAGGCATCAACTTCATCACCAACACCCTCCCTTCTCGAGGAAAGTTTACAGTTGTTGAGTCAAGGTAGGTTGTAACAATACACTGAGACTTGAACAGAGATGAAAGAATGATTTCTCTTTCAGGTGATACCAGTTCCATCTCGTGCGAGTCCATATCAACATTGTCGCGGGAATGCGACGATCGGCAATGTGCTGACTGTGGACACATCTTCACGAGGAAGCGTGATCTCATCCGACACATCAAGCGAGGTGTTTGTCGACCTAAGCCGGCATCAATCTCCGAAGGTAGGGATGATTCTGTTAACGATGTCTCCTTTTCTTGCGATTTATGCATTCAGTCTTTCGAGACACGTTTTGAACTATCTTCGCACAGACTTCAACATACACACACGAACGATACCTACACCAACGGTACCTCCTCTATCCGACTCACTGAAGTGTCCATAAATAATTTAGTGAGGAACTACCAGATGGACTCCTCAGAAACCATTACTGACTTTGAAGAATGGTTTCATCAAAATTCATCATTGATAGAAGCGCTCTTCAACAATTTAGACAATTTTAGGATGAAGGCGCTCATCTATCTTAAAATAAAATATGTAAAAATCGACCACCATACTGGACAAATAATAGAGAGGCTGGAGTTTCACATACCCTCCTCTCCTGCAACCGAAGTTGTAGACTGTGAGTCTTGGATAAATTTTCATATCCAAGGGTTAAAATTAAATATAGATAAATTTAACGAGCGTGATAGTGGACTCGTTTTTGATGGTATTGAGACCGCCATGATTAAAATCAGTTTATTAGGAAATCATAGTGGTCGAGGCTCCTTTAAACTTCCGAAAAATTTAAGAAATAAAGCAGCAGTCATTTCTGTAGATTGCGAATCGCAATGTTTTAAGTATGCCGTCCTCTCCATTCTCCACTATAATGATGTGCAGATAGCCGATACCTCAATAGTAAGTATCAACAGTGGGAGAATGAATTAAACTTCGATGACTGTAATAGTGACGATATGAAAATTAAAGATATAGAAAATTTGAAAAATTGAACAACATCAAAATAGTTCTCCATGTTTGGGAAAAAGGATTGAAGGGTGTGCGCTACAACTCGCGTTCGAGTTGTTATTAGCGTACAGTA
>CAJQUW010011375.1:12500-16037 GCA_907163375.1 Prostheceraeus crozeri | reverse complement strand
TTGTAAATCTTATAACATTTCATATGGACGATGATGGTAGATAAAATAGTGTCAAATAAATTAAGATAGCTTACACTTCTGATACAGGGATAGCAATCGACTGCGATCCATGTGTAAAGAGCTTGTTAGACTACGGATGGGCTTAAGTGGATGATTTAACCATGTATACTTTTTCATTTGGAAATAGTAGCACGCTTAGTCTAACTTGTAAATCTTAAAACATTTCATATGGACGATGATGGTAGATAAAATAGTGTCAAATAAATTAAGATAGCTTACACTTCTGATACAGGGATAGCAATCGACTGCGATCCATGTGTAAAGAGCTTGTTAGACTACGGAAGAGAGAAGTGTGTTATGTTGCGTGTGGCGCGTGAGTGTCCTCCCATTTCATTCCATTCATCAATTCGTCTCATTGATAGAGACAGGTAGAACTCATGGTTCTCATAACGTATGCAATGGAAAGTTTTAGGCAACCTTCGACAGTTGGCTAAATGTCGCCCTGACGCGAATGCATACTACGTTGAGACAGAGGCAATCACTTGCAAACATGACGCAGAGAGGTTTAACAAGATTGACCATTGCCGAATGTCCCTTGCGGTATACATAGCTACGGGTTTCACCGCCGCCCTTTACAGGAACGCCCGTCGAAAGGAAGTATTACACCGAACTGCATTTGCAACGTTCAAGTTGACTGATAGCAGATTCAACTTAATGATAGTATTCGCCAGTCCGAAGACTGCCCAGGGCAAACCGCGAGGAGGTTCTATCATGTCTTGCCCCATGGTGGCCCTTAAGAGAGCCGATGGTTCGTTATCGGTGTCAATGGTGTCAATTAAGTTGACGATTGCTTGATAGTCAATAGGTATGAACGCTAGGTTGTCATATACCTTTTACCGACGAGGTCGTACTGGTGCATCTGGCACCTTTCGGATGCGGGTGGTTTTAGGAGGTCCACACCTCATCCGTCCAACGCTCTCTTGATTCTTCCCCTTCTTCTCCTCCTCTTCATCCATCGTCGAGGAATTTGGGGGGATTTGAAGTTGGGAATGCGTTGTGTACTTCATCGGTGAAGTCGAGGAATGTTGTCGGGCAGATGTCGCTTCCATCGTGACATTCAAATTGAATGAGAAGAAGCGCTACAATCTTCTGCTTATATAGGGTTTTGTCAACATATGAAGTTGCTCACCCGCGAATCAGATTGCTTCAGGGATAGCAATCGACTGCATAATGTTCAAGTTGACTGATAGCAGATTCAACTTAATGATAGTATTCGCCAGTCCGAAGACTGCCCAGGGCAAACCGCGAGGAGGTTCTATCATGTCTTGCCCCATGGTGGCCCTTAAGAGAGCCGATGGTTCGTTCTCGGGAGATCGTCATTCCTACAGGCCTATCCAATTCTGCTGAGAGAGTCAAAGACTCTCTCTTTGGTAGCACTGTCGACTTCCACACTAACTGGCATGTGGTGTTTAGAGTGGAATGTAGCGCCATTCCGTTGGATATTGACAGCAGTTGCTTGTCATCGGATTGCCAATCCGAGCAAGATTATTAAAAACTCTGTCTTGCTCCTCTAGCCTGACGGAACTCCTCAAATAAATTTCGCGGCCTTAACTGCGGTCCGGCGAGGAGAGCTAACTTGACTGTTCGGCGTTCTGCATGGATTGAACTGAAATGAAATGAGAGGCAGTGGTTTATATACCCCTCATAACGCGACGCAAAGTTCAAGTTGACTGATAGCAGATTCAACTTAATGATAGTATTCGCCAGTCCGAAGACTGCCCAGGGCAAACCGCGAGGAGGTTCTATCATGTCTTGCCCCTAGGTGGCCCTTAAGAGAGCCGAGGGTTCGTTCTCAGGGAAGGTAAAATTGGATGGGGTGGTGGAAGGCGGGCAAAGATCTGCAATGGAAAATGATATGTATTAGAATAGGATATACTATCTTATTTGCTTTTCAACTTACCATGTTAGTCATCCTTAGGTAGTCTCGCGCGTTTCCGAATCGAAAAATTTATGGAGTGGATGCCCCGCGCATTCGTAAGCTGGCATGGAAGACACTTTTTCGTGGGATGACCGTTGTAGCAAATAATTGATTCGTCCAGATTTTTATTCACTCCTCAATACTTCGCCGGCCAAATGATATTGTCCCGAGACTTCAGGGATGTGAAAACTCAAACAAAAAATCGATCCTCATTCACACGTTCCCACTCATGTGAGCCCTCATGCGCTCCAACTTCTCACACGCCTATTGCCTCTCATCACCCCCGCCGAGCCACAGTCCTCTCCAACTCAACATTCCTCGCTCTCAAATCACACTTCATCTCTCCTTCATCATCTCCTCAAACTTCGCCTCTGCATCTCTCATTCTTCTCTCCGCAGAGCACTCGCCCTCTTCTCACACGCATCATTCCTTCTCTTCCAACTCTCGGTCTTATTCTTCAAATCAGTCACACCAACGCCTACGCATTCTAATGTTTTCTTCCGCCACATACCTTCGACTTCAAATCCTTCTTTTTCAACTCATCCAACTCCTTCAACAACTTCATCCTTCACTTTCTTCCAAATATCTCTCAAACTTATTCACTAACAACTCATGCGCCATCTGCTGCGAAACATCCATTGTCTCTTCTCTTCATTCACTTACACAACACATCCATCGTCCGAAAACTGCTACACGAATCCCACCACTGCTTCACTTTTTGAGGGGAGAATTGATGAGCTTATACCGGGAGGGGTCAGAGTGATGGACGATGTAGGACATCACTGCCGATGACGAAAGTCGAGCTCAACTTCCTCAACACTAGCAACTTCTCACTCGCTCCCTATTCTCTAAATTCCACTTCAATCCTCACAGTATCATCAATCTCGCAAGCACTTCTCTTCCTCGACCTCTGAGTCAATCTATGATCACCTCTCAAACGACGCAAACCCGCTCTCGCCAATTCATCATTCTCAAACAACATTTCTCAAACAAACATTTGTCAACAACATTTCTACAACATTCGCCAACATTCGCCAACATTCGCTCCACTCATCTTCCTACAATCAAACGCTTGTTGTAATACCTCAAAAGACAAGTCACTAAACCACCACTACAGTCAGCATGGCACTCTGTAGAAACGAGACTTAACGCGCTCATCCTCTATCATGCCCTTCAGCACTCTACACTTCACCGCAACGCAACTATCCCTTTCAGAAGGACAATCAGGTGGCCTCGGTGCCCGCCTGAGATCGCTTGACGTTGAGGCCTTTTTTATTGGCGTCTCGCTACTGCGATTTTATACGACCGCACACACACATTTTTGGATGTGAGAATTTTGCGTATTTTATGGTCGTTTGAGCCATGAATAGATTTTATTGTGAAACTGTAAGGATAATGAAATTTGTATAAGATTTGGAATCATGTAGTACAGATCATATTCCCTAAATGAGTGTATGTGAGTGGCAACTCGATTCTCCGTCGACAGCCGAAGGCCTTGTAACCGAGTTACACTAAGGGGAAGTGAGGGAGATCTGCTATCCCGTATAACCCGGATCTAG
>CAJQUW010011375.1:0-2500 GCA_907163375.1 Prostheceraeus crozeri | reverse complement strand
TTTCAATTTTTTTTTATCTTTTAAAATGAAGTCTACAAATTCCGAAAATTTAATTAAATTAAAAATTTCTAATTTAGATTTATTGAATTATCTATTAAACAAAAATGAAAACTCAAATTGTCAGCATATTGGAGGTGACAAGAACAAAGTTCCATACCACTTCGGTAGTGATATACAAAAAACATTAGAAATCTTTCCTGGATTTATTTGGAGTAAATATTCGAAAGAAAAACATCTTCCTGGTCATTCATATACCGGTCCAGGAACTCGATTAGATATAAGACTAGATGAGAATAATAATCCGAAACCAGGTGAAGAACCAATAAATAGAGTAGATGCCGCAGCTTACAGGCATGATTTAGCTTATCGAAATCATGATCTAAGTTCTCGACATGCAGCTGATAAGAAGATGATTCAAGAATTAGATAGTATTCAAAACCCTACATTTAGAGAAAAAATTGAAAGAATGTTTGTTAAGAAAGCTTTACAAGCTAAAATATTATTCGGACAGGGTTTAAATGAAACGACAGCAAAGCTGTCTGAGAGCAACGCTCGAACTAATAACTCTGAGAGCAACGCTCGAACCTACGCGTCCGAAATCCACAAGGAATATAGAAGGCCTAAATATTTATTGAAAGTAAAAGTATTTAATAAAGATGATATTTGGAGTGCTGATCTTATTCATATGCCGAATGAAAGGGACTACAAATACGCATTGACCGTTATAGATTTATATACACGATACGCTTGGGTAAAGCCTTTAAAAAATAAAAGTGGTCTATCAGTTAAATATGCGTTTGAAGAAATCTTTAAAGAAAGTAATAGAAAGCCAAGGAAATTGTTTGTTGATAAAGGATCGGAATTTTATAACCGAAACGTTCAGCCACTATTTGAAACTGTTTATTCAACTGAAAATGCAGGGAAGGCCGTAGTGATAGAAAGATTCAATCGGACGTTGAAAAATATAATTTTCAAAAAATTTACTCAGCAAGGAAATCAGAAATGGTTGAAGATATTACCAGGAGTTGTAGAAGAGTACAATAATAAAGTTCATTCTGGTATTGAAGAAACCCCAAAGAATGCTTCTGACGACCCTGATTTGATACGAAAGAAAATATTCGAGAATAATAATTTGAATGAGAGTAATCCGAATTTGCAGAAACTTAAGCCGAAATTTAAAATTGGAGATAGAGTTAGAATATTTGAATATAAGAATAAATTTGAAAAAGGCTTTGTTGGTTATTGGACTAAAGAAATATTTGAAATTTCTAAAATAAATCAAAGTTATCCGTTTACTTATGAAATTAAAGATTTAGATAATGAGGATATCAGAGGTCGTTTTTATCAAAATGAATTACAACGAACTGATTTTTAATTATCATTATTATTATTATTGGAACTAACGTTTCGGGAATGAAATTCCCTTGTTAGGCGTAGCCATAGAATCTACGGTTCGTTCAATTCTAACATTATATCTAGAAATGGTACTCCTTTTTGTAATTTGTACAAAACGTATAAACATAATTGTCCACAATAGGTAGTGCCTGGTGTTTGAATTTGAAACGTATTGTATGTTCCCGTTCCAAGTAATTCTGTTACTTCATTTGTAGGGGGCAAACCGTATGAATCAAAATAATAGTTCTGCTGATGATTTTTAACGCCTGCTGACCAATGTACGCCTTTTTGGTCTGAAGTGTGAAGATTGGTTACGAAATTTACAGTTATTGATGGAACTTTGTTCCGGGAACTGAAGGTTCCTGTTGGCTTATTTTTTAGGAATTGTAATTCGTCTCTCATTAGAACATGAAAATTCTTTATTCCTAATTCATTTGCGATTTTCTTTAGGTCGAAATTTGTCGTAGTTTGCGTTCCATATAATTTTAAAAACTCATTTATGTTGTTCATTTTATAATAAAAAAATTTCTTAAGGGACCCCTAGAAGTCAGAAGGGACCCCTAGAAGTTAGAAGGGAGGGGGTAGTAGAACTACGTTCATATGATATTGAAGGATATATTCTTGCGGCTTCTTCCACTTTTGTTTCTTCCACTTTTAAAGAAATATTATTAGTCACATGATATATTTTAAAAACCTGAAAGATGGATAAAATTCATGAATTTGAAATTCTCAACTTTTATGATTTTCGGTGTCCGGTTTTACATGACCTGGAACGGTCATGATTTAAGCAATGAAAATTGTAATTCTCAAATTTTGAGATTCTTAACTTTTATGATTTTCGGTGTCCTTGAACGGTCATGATTTAAGCGAGAAAATTGTAATTCTCAAATTTGAGATTACGTGATATTTTGTGACCGGCCAAATTTTTGAAATTTTGATTTTTTTGAAAATTTGTCACTACCTAAATTTTCCCCCTTCGGCCACGTGAAATTTGAAGTCTACCTAAACTTTTGAAATTTTGATTTTTTGAAAAAAACCCGCAAAAGTGTGACATCCGGCGCAAGCGAAGCGAAGCGTCGCGCCGGATGTCACACTATATACTACT
>CAJQUW010011374.1:0-16063 GCA_907163375.1 Prostheceraeus crozeri | reverse complement strand
TCTCTCTCTCCTCCTCTCTCTCTTCTCTCTCACACTCAAAATTCAAAATTCAAGGGTTTATATTTCATCAATGAAATTACCCAAAAGGATGTAAATACAAATACATGAGGAAAAGTAAGCATGAATGAAGAATGACTATCACCAATGTTCTAATGTGTCACTGAACCACATAGTGTAGATGAAGGATGATGTCGGAGGATGCTTCAGAAAGTCATAAAGTGTTACATGCCATGATGATGCTATGATTATACACTATGAGAAAAATAAAAACATGATCATTTACTATCCATACGAGTAATAGGCATTACAGAACAGTAAGTATAACGAAGGAGAGGAGGCGTCATGCATGAATCGGAATTGGCATTAGTTTATATCAGGTGAAATGCATAAAATGTTACCCATCAGTGTTTGATATTATTCAAGTTATTTTTTCATCATTTTCTTTTTTATTTAAATCAGCAACATCGCTACCCATCACACTTGTTATTTAATGGCGGAGATCGGTCAAACATGTTATGCACATATCATAATATTCTAAATTGCAATAATCATCATGATAAATCAGTGTTGAATCACTGATGCTACTTTAATATTAATTTAGTATAATAAATAAAGGAAGAATATCTCACCTGTAAATCAAATTGAAAATAACTAAGATGATGTTGCAATGATGGGTTTGGACCGATCTCCGCGTGTTGTTAATAGTCTGACGACAACGGCTTGATTGAATTTCTTTGTTACCTGCACTTGATCGTAGCAGATGAGTATTAGTCATATCTTGCTGCATTCATGGTTAGAAGCTGCATTGTTCTTTGTTATTTTCTATTTCTCATATTTACAGATTTGCCATCTATTGCTGTAGTCCCGGCTTGAGTGTGTTCACTGTGATATCAATAGACATGCAAGAGAGATGGAAAGTTCTTTTGCAAAACTGGAAGATATCAATGACAACCAAACCACTAACTTTCGCGTTGACTATTTATATATCTATGTATTTCGTACAACTTAATGTGTCAACGTTTGCATAGACTAATGATAAAGCGGTTGGAATTGCATTGTTTTTCATTATTCATTATTTCTGATATCTATGCAGCTTGTAAGGTATTTCGTTAATGACTGTAATTCTCTCTCTCTCTCTCTCTCTCTCTCTCTCAAAATTCAAAATTCAAGGGTTTATATTTCATCAATGAAATTACCCAAAAGGATGTAAATACAAATACATGAGGAAAAGTAAGCATGAATGAAGAATGACTATCACCAATGTTCTAATGTGTCACTGAACCACATAGTGTAGATGAAGGATGATGTCGGAGGATGCTTCAGAAAGTCATAAAGTGTTACATGCCATGATGATGCTATGATTATACACTATGAGAAAAATAAAAACATGATCATTTACTATCCATACGAGTAATAGGCATTACAGAACAGTAAGTATAACGAAGGAGAGGAGGCGTCATGCATGAATCGGAATTGGCATTAGTTTATATCAGGTGAAATGCATAAAATGTTACCCATCAGTGTTTGATATTATTCAAGTTATTTTTTCATCATTTTCTTTTTTATTTAAATCAGCAACATCGCTACCCATCACACTTGTTATTTAATGGCGGAGATCGGTCAAACATGTTATGCACATATCATAATATTCTAAATTGCAATAATCATCATGATAAATCAGTGTTGAATCACTGATGCTACTTTAATATTAATTTAGTATAATAAATAAAGGAAGAATATCTCACCTGTAAATCAAATTGAAAATAACTAAGATGATGTTGCAATGATGGGTTTGGACCGATCTCCGCGTGTTGTTAATAGTCTGACGACAACGGCTTGATTGAATTTCTTTGTTACCTGCACTTGATCGTAGCAGATGAGTATTAGTCATATCTTGCTGCATTCATGGTTAGAAGCTGCATTGTTCTTTGTTATTTTCTATTTCTCATATTTACAGATTTGCCATCTATTGCTGTAGTCCCGGCTTGAGTGTGTTCACTGTGATATCAATAGACATGCAAGAGAGATGGAAAGTTCTTTTGCAAAACTGGAAGATATCAATGACAACCAAACCACTAACTTTCGCGTTGACTATTTATATATCTATGTATTTCGTACAACTTAATGTGTCAACGTTTGCATAGACTAATGATAAAGCGGTTGGAATTGCATTGTTTTTCATTATTCATTATTTCTGATATCTATGCAGCTTGTAAGGTATTTCGTTAATGACTGTAATTCTCTCTCTCTCTCTCTCTCTCTCTCAAAATTCAAAATTCAAGGGTTTATATTTCATCAATGAAATTACCCAAAAGGATGTAAATACAAATACATGAGGAAAAGTAAGCATGAATGAAGAATGACTATCACCAATGTTCTAATGTGTCACTGAACCACATAGTGTAGATGAAGGATGATGTCGGAGGATGCTTCAGAAAGTCATAAAGTGTTACATGCCATGATGATGCTATGATTATACACTATGAGAAAAATAAAAACATGATCATTTACTATCCATACGAGTAATAGGCATTACAGAACAGTAAGTATAACGAAGGAGAGGAGGCGTCATGCATGAATCGGAATTGGCATTAGTTTATATCAGGTGAAATGCATAAAATGTTACCCATCAGTGTTTGATATTATTCAAGTTATTTTTTCATCATTTTCTTTTTTATTTAAATCAGCAACATCGCTACCCATCACACTTGTTATTTAATGGCGGAGATCGGTCAAACATGTTATGCACATATCATAATATTCTAAATTGCAATAATCATCATGATAAATCAGTGTTGAATCACTGATGCTACTTTAATATTAATTTAGTATAATAAATAAAGGAAGAATATCTCACCTGTAAATCAAATTGAAAATAACTAAGATGATGTTGCAATGATGGGTTTGGACCGATCTCCGCGTGTTGTTAATAGTCTGACGACAACGGCTTGATTGAATTTCTTTGTTACCTGCACTTGATCGTAGCAGATGAGTATTAGTCATATCTTGCTGCATTCATGGTTAGAAGCTGCATTGTTCTTTGTTATTTTCTATTTCTCATATTTACAGATTTGCCATCTATTGCTGTAGTCCCGGCTTGAGTGTGTTCACTGTGATATCAATAGACATGCAAGAGAGATGGAAAGTTCTTTTGCAAAACTGGAAGATATCAATGACAACCAAACCACTAACTTTCGCGTTGACTATTTATATATCTATGTATTTCGTACAACTTAATGTGTCAACGTTTGCATAGACTAATGATAAAGCGGTTGGAATTGCATTGTTTTTCATTATTCATTATTTCTGATATCTATGCAGCTTGTAAGGTATTTCGTTAATGACTGTAATTCTCTCTCTCTCTCTCTCTCTCAAAATCTCAAAAAGTTTATTGCCCATCTGGTGGGAACAAACAAGGTACATATGAAATAATTGCAGTAATGTCAAATGAGTGGCAGAAAAAATAAAGATGACAATGTATGGAATGGGTGAAATGAAAGCTAAAAACACACACTTGCGCCATGATCGCCGTTGTATACCGCGAGTGAATTGGTGATTAGGATGAAAGTCTGAAAAAGTCTTGAGATATATACAGTCAAAAGTTTTGCTATGAACGAGACAATGTCGAATGAATGAATGAGTCATAACATCATTAACTAGAGGAGAGGAGACAAGCATGTATCAAAATATATAAACATCGTTTTCATTTTGATTTGAGAATGATTATTTTATGTTATTAATCAAGTTTATTTGGAATTTTTATTTGCACATCACACCCAGCAGCAGTTTACTAACCCTATTATTAATCCTATTATTTATTCGGAGGCACGGTTATTAAATCAAATTCAATGTCTGTGAATCAATAATCTTCAGTACATACCTGGAATGTGATCAAGAAATGGTTGAGAAACAGATAACAGCCTGTAATGTCAACCGTCCTCCGATTAAGTATCGTAGCGAGTGACCGAGATATTCCTATAATCTACTTTCAATGTCTGTGAGTAATTTTCACCATCACTTAACAATGCAATTCTGCTACCCATTGTTTTATTTGTTCGGTTCATTCATCAAGTGTTAGCGTTTCACCAACTTATATCGTAGAAATCAGATGAAGTAGCTGATTTACATATTGATTAGAAAAGTCAATCATGTTGATATTGTATGTTCGCATTCATGGACATGAAGTATGTTACTATCTGCTATCTATGATTTCATTCTGCATTTAGTCGGCAACTTTTAATATCATAAATGCCGGACCAGGTATTTTCAATGTTCCAGATATCGTCGTTTCCTAATTGTATTTATTGTTTAGAAAGAAAAGTCATTCGTTATCGCTGGATGGTGCAGAAACACGTTCTTAGACATAGGTTCGTCTACTGTCCGCTATCTATGTTCTTTTATTTTTGATGTCCATTGCTTTATCAATATATTCGCTAACTATTCTTATCTGTACACATGTTAATGAGTTCATGAAGTCATAGAAGTTTGTCCGTGAGAGATCTTTAAGATGCGGAATCAAAGCATATCTCACACTACTATAACATGGACATTTAACAATGAAATGAAAGATATCTTCGTTGTCATTATGGTCACATAGTTTACAGACACAATCTTTATATGTACTGCGATTTTGATACGTACCAATTTCTGCTGCCAGTGTGTGATTTCCTGTTCTGATTTTGATAATATTATTAATTTATATTTGTCGCTACTTAGTACTAGATATTGCTTTAATTCACATTGGAATCTGCACAATTCTAAATAATTAAAACCTTTATTGCTATGTTTGGCATTGTCGATCCATTCTTTCCTGAAGAACTCAATCAGACCATTATTAATTATTTTTTGGACTTTACACTGCAATCCAGGCTTTGTATTTCTCTGAATTTGATTTTGTCAAATAAATTGCTTATCCTGACACACCATGTATTGCGATAGGACCTATGGTATGTATTGCTTTGTATGTTTTTGAATATTCGCGTGATTAATCGTGAAGTACTATCATCATTTAACTTAAGAAAATAGTTAATTGCCGATTTATAGCAATAAAATTCAATTGGTCTGACACCAAATTCACCAATAATGCAATAGTTTGGCGTAGTTAGCCGTAAATGGTAAAATCTTTTGTAAAATTGCATAATCACAACCCACGATTTATGTCAGTTAAGTTTCTATCAAAAAACAGCTCACTTCCATATCGCATTTTCGATACCGTCAGCATTTCAAATGTTTCGGTTAGTATTCTACCATCAACACAGTTGAACTCCTTTAAAGTTTTAGCAGTTACGTATGAGGATGCTTTCCCTTTTTTCGTTAGCTCTTCTATGTGTTTTCTGTCATTTTTCGTGATCCAATAACCTAAATATTTGTATTCGTCGACAATTTTCTATTGGTGATAGGCCTATATCATCCTCACCTGTTAAATTTAGCCTCTCATATTTTTCAATTTCGTTGAAGATCATTATTTTTGTCTTATTATAGTTGATTTTTAAGTTGTTATCTTCACAAAATTTATGAAGAAACTTAAGCTGTTGAATAATGCCAATTTGTGTTTCACTCATTAATAGAATGTCGTCAGCATATATGAGCGTCGCTATTTCTAAATTATTTATTTTTGCAGGATCATATTTAGTAATATTTCGATAAAGTTCAGTTGAAAAGTCATTCATATAAATACAAAACAGAGTGGGCGATAAGCTGTCTCCTTGTGGAACACCATGTTTCACCTGGAATTCGCTACTCTCTTCACCATTGAACAAGACTTTATAGGCTTTGAATTTTATAATATATATTAGTAATAGTAAAAAGTCACCATTAGGTATTATGCATCTCAATTTACTTATCAGTCTACTTTTTTGGACAGAATCAAATGCTTTCGAAAGATCAACAAAGCAGGTGTACAGTGGTTTTTTATCATTTTTATATATTTGTATTGTTTCGTTTAAGATCCATATATTGTCTATTGTAGAGTGATCTTTCCTGAAACCTGTTTGAGATTCATGTAATATCTTATATTTATCAAGCCATATATTTAGCCTATCATTTAGTATTCTAGTCAATAATTTTTCAATACACGAAGATAAGTTCAAACATCGGTAAGAATTAGCATCATTTTTATCACCCTTCTTAAAAATGGGGCTGATCCAACTGGAATGCCAAGGAGTTCCATGTTCAATCATAATTTTATTAAAAAGAGTATGTAGGATATTAATTTGGTTCATCTCTCTCTCTCTCTCTCTCTCTCTCTCTCTCTCTCTCTCTCTCTCTCTCTCTCTCTCTCTCTCTCTCTCTCTCTCTCTCTCTCTCTCTCTCTCTCTCTCTTTGTGTTGCCGTTGCCGGCTTTGCTGTGGTCTGTTGTGTGTGACGTCATTCTGCTGCCTTAATTGATCGCGACATCTCCTCTCTTCCCAGCTCTGCCTTTGACGTCATTATTAGTGAGAATGTGACTATACAGCTGAGACTCGTGTCTCACGCGCGCCTATTAATTGAATGCTGACTGAGTAATCAAATAGAAACAGAATCGACACAACACGCTTGTCCGTCTTTTTCCTTCTACAAGCTATCACGGCCTTCAGATTATGAGACTGATAGATTCGGTAAAGAAGTTCTGCTTTAGGAGCTGGCGAGGATGTCGAACAGTGGTTCGACAAGTTTCTTCTCACCGCGGACATTGTCATTGAAAAATCAGAAGAGAAGACCGAGGCATGGCTAGCGAAAATCCTGCCTATCTTCCTTGAAGGACCTGCTTATGCTACATGGAAGCAAATGTCAACTTCGAAACAGGCAGATCTCAATTCGGTAAAGTCAGAACTGCTGCGCGTGTTCGGTCGATCGCGATGGCGGGCATGGCAGGATCTGAAAGGAGTCAAATTCATCCCTGGAGATTCTGTTGACGTCCTAGCAGATCAGATCAAGTGTTCGCTCCGAGTTATGGTTGGTGATGGAAATCCGATTCCAGACGAGCTCGTGTCCTTCTACTTGGTCGATTCCCTACCAATTTAAGTATCAAGCCAGGTCAAACTTCAGTGCCGGGAGACGATGTAGCTCTCATCAATCGTATCGTGCGCGAAGTCCCTCCTCACCAACCCATCCGAGTTGACGGACTTGGCTGCGGCAGGAGCAGTCGGTAACCGCCATTACAATTCGGAGAGACCGCCGAAGCCTCGCTGTGGAAGTTGCCGTCGCGTGGGGCACAGTCAACAGGAGTGCACGACCATCTGCTACGGGTGTGGAGAAATCGGCCATGCTCGACCTTACTGTCGCAAACCAAGGAATTCGGGAAACGGACGTGCGGTGGCGGATGTGCCGGATCGTGCTGCCCCCGAAACAACGCTCTAATCCGGGACATGTGGATCGACGGCTGCAGGAGAAGAGTGCTGATTGACACTGGATGCAGCACAGCAGAACACTAATAGGTGAGCATGGGGTCAGGGGGAGACGTCGCGAACACTCTAGGCTAAGGCTTGAACTGATGAACAAAGATATGCTGTACACGAGAGGTTCTGTGTATCTACGCTCTGTTGTAACTGAGGATGGTGTTGATGTTGGTCCGGTCACGGCTCATGTTGTTCATCGCTTGCCGCTTGAGGTGGACGTTGTTTTAGGTCTGGATGTCCTAGCTCGTAACGGCTTTGAGCTGTGTTTGCGTAATGGGGATATTTCTGTGACGTTCTCTAAGACTGCTGCTGCTGCGGCTAGTATCGATACTTGCATGACCCCGCAGGAAATAAACATAGTAGATGAAGATTTTAGTGCGAGGTTTCAGGACGACCGATGGATTGTTAGTTGGTCTTGGAAAGGAGATATCTCCGATGAGTTACACAAATATCCTTTAGACTATGTAAAGTCAGAGCATCGTGCGGATTTTGATAAAGAAATAGAGACTTGGGTTAGTGAAGGAATTTTAATAAAACACGATAGGCATAAACATGGTAGCATTCGTGCATTTTTGCCGACTATGGCTGTAGAGCAAGAGAAAAGTGGCGAGAAGAAAATCCGACCGGTGTTAGATTATCGTCGCTTAAATTCCGCTGTTAAAAGTTTTCCGGGAGGATCGATGCCTTTATGCACCGACAGGCTTCGCGAATGACGGCAAAGGGGGTCAAATTGCTCTCTTTTAGATTTACGCAAAGCTTACTTACAAGTACATGTAGACGAATCCTTGTGGTCTTATCAATGTGTCAAATGGCGTAATGAGATTTACGTGTTGACCAGATTAGGTTTTCGTTTATCAGTAGCAACAAAGATCATGACAGCAATTGTCAACAAAGTAATTTCGCAGGATCAAGAATTGATAGAAGCAGTTTCGAGCTATGTTGATGACATATTTGTTGTTAACAGCAAAGTTAGTATAAATAAAGTTAAACATCATCTCATTTCGTGGGGATTGGAAACCAAGGAACCTGTCTGTCTCGGTGATTATTCAGGTACTCGTGTGCTAGGACTACACGTAAATGAAAACCTTCTGTGGTCTAGAGACAACGCTATTCCATCTCTCCAAGTTCTCAGCTTACCCGCCGTCAAATTCACAGCATTGTAGGAGAGCTTGTGGGTCACTTTCCTGTTGCTGGGCCGCTTGGGGTCTATTGCAGCTATCTGCAACGCCTAACGGCATTAGCCAAGTGTGAATGGGATGAAATAGTCCCTGATGAAATAGCTAAGCTTGTTGTCCAGTTGATTAATGAGGTCAAGACTAACGGTGATCCTGTGAGGGGCAAGTGGCTTGTCTCTCCTAATGAGCCGATTGTTGTTTGGGCTGACGCTAGTAACCTTGCCATAGGGGTAGCCTTAGCGATCGGAGATAATATTATCGAGGACGCGTCTTGGCTCAGGCCACGGGATGACGCAGCTCACATAAATTTGAGTGAGCTGGACGCTGTCATAAAAGGTCTCAACATGGCCTTGAGATGGGGAAATAGGAAAGTTATCATTAAAACTGATTCTTCTACTGTTTATAAATGGCTCATGGCTGTTATAAATAAGACGCACAATGTTAAGACCAGGGCCCTTTCGGAGCGACTGATTCGCCGCCGGCTTGACTCTCTGAAGGAAATAATTGAAACTGAAAATATTGTAGTCGAACCTCATCTGGTGAGGTCAGCCGATAACTTGGCAGACAAATTAACGCGAGTTTCCAATCATTGGCTACAGGTTTCGAAAGACTTAGTAGAGACTTCCGGAAAAGTAGCCGCAACAGGGGTTGCTAGCGAGTGCGAAGGAATTAGTTCTGATTTATTCGATAAAGTAAAATCCATACACGAGAGATGTCATTTCGGTGTTGATCGCACGCTAGATTTAGCAAGGCAGAAATTAGGTAATACTGTATCCAAGAAAATAGTCAGTCAAGAAAGTGGTTTCCCGTTGTGACAGATGCGCCAGAATCGACCCATCCATTACTTTTAATTGGGATAAAGGTGATATTACTCGTAGCTCAGATATCTGGGAGAGGATTGCTGTGGATATCACGCACTTTAATGGGGCCCCTTACCTAACTGTAATTGACCTTATGTCTCGCTATACGATATGGCGCTTGCTGAATAATGAATCCGGTACTGAAGTTGTTGCTCATCTTTCACAGATAGAGTTTGGCCCACCTAAATCAATTTTATCTGATAACGGTACTGTGTTTCGTAGCCGAGATATGATAGAGTTTCTTAAGAACTGGGAGATTGAGCATATCCAGGCCTGTGCTTACAGACCACAGGGTAATGGTGTTATAGAGAGAATGCACCGTACTGTCAAGCGATGCGCTAGGCGAGCTAATGACAGCGTTTGGTCGGGCCCACATAGAGTTACCAGTGTTAGATCTAGTGTTGGGGTGATTATTAATGATGACGGTGTGACCCGTCATGTGTCTCACTTGAGACCCGTTCCCGGTGAGCAGTTTGAGAAAGTTGAAACAGATGGTGTTCGTTCTGAAGAAGACACGTGTGCTAAGGAGAATGTGAGTGTAAGTAGCCAGATCTAGCCCATTCCCGGCGAATTTGCACTAAAGTACATGCCCTGCTCTGTCATCGGAGCACACGCCCACGCATCAGAGCACGGAGCACGCATCGGCGCACTTGGGGTAAGAGCACGGAGCACCAATCGGAGCACGCGGCGCCGAGCACGTGTGATGAGTCACAGCAAGGTATATAAGGAAGGCGCTGCCAGAGAAAATCATTCTCATTCTAACCATGCAGTACACGTGTGAATTCTGCTGTCAGTCCTTCTCTCGCTTTCAAGACTGTATTGCCCATGGAGCAGCGGAGACAGGTCGCAACTATTGTTGGACATGCTGTAAATGGTATGGAGACGAACACGATTGCCGCGAGTTTAATTATGGTGATGACAATGACTTGCTGTGTCTGGATTGCGACGGAAGTTTCGACGTGGAGGCGTACCATAAGCATGCGTGTGTGGGACGGTGTCGCTACTGCGATACAGTGGTGAATGCTGAAGCGGAAGGATGGGATGAACATTTGTGTCCCTACCTGTTTGAGTTCATGCAAGAGGGTGGTGCAGCTGTGGAAGAAGAACGTATCATGGACGGTCGCGGATATAATTATCGATTTTCCCCTCATCAAGCCACGAATGAATGGAAGGTATATTTGAATTCAATGTATGCGGACTTATATCGTGTCATTGTGCAACAACACCCCCACGAGGATGTGAAAGTGTTTGTGAGTATGAGACTCAGGTTTGCCAAGATGGATATGTTGACGGGCGAAGAGGAAGTGACAGACATCAACACACCCTCATACATTCACGAAGGTGTCCAAGCACGTAACTTTGATACATGGTTCCGTGACATTGTGTCAAAGTTTGAAGAATTTATTGAAGACTATCGAGAAGACGGATCAGGATTTGCGGTGAAGGAAGTGTTGGAGTTACTGGTTCAAACAAGTTCCTTCCCTAATTTTCGCATGGGCGCACCGATTCCTATTCACCGAGATATCAAGCTCTGCAAAGGTATATGTGTGTTTCGACGCAACACGTATACATCGCATTGTTTTCAAGACAGTGTCCTCTATGCACTGGCCTACCAAGACAATCGCATTCCTCGACGTGTTGATTCCCGCGCCAAGACATCCTATAACACTTATCAGATTGATCTTCCTGCAGTGCGCAAGTTGAAATTGAACCAATATTATCATCTAGACTTTTCCATGATGACGTCAGAGGGGTTGATGAATACACGGGATATTCAGGAGTTCGAAAAGAAGAACAATGTCATTCTTCGTATCCACGTACATGACAGTAAAGGATTTGTGGGCCAATTATACCCGGTCCGTCAAGCTGTGAAGGAGAACACACGCATCGTTCATCTGGTGATGGTGACGCGGTACGATATGGAGGATCAGTCTGGACATTTTCTTCCCGTGACGGATTTTCAGAAATGTGCTCGCATGTGGTATCGGAATATGAGCCAAACGCAAGTGAAACGATTTGAAACATGCGAGTTATGTAGCTTACGATTCAATTTCTACGAGAAGGGGATGAAGTATGGAAAGATAAAGGACATGGCGCACAAAGAACGTCTGGAACATCAAGCCAAATGTGATGGAGCATTTTTTCAGATGGAAACAACCCCGGAAGATACGAAACCGCACGAATTTATCGACCACGCGAAAACCACTCAACCCCTCGCTGTGATGTATGCGGACATTGAGAGCATGATTGATTCCGTGTCCAAGAAGCATACGGCAGCGTATGTGGGATCCTATGTGGTGTGGCATCCGGCGCTGGACAAGAAAGAATCGGTGGTGATCCATAAGGGGGATGAGTGCATTCCTGTCTTTATTACACACATCAGACAGGTGATCTGGTCTATGTTTGATCACATGAAAGCGACAAACCGTAACATGACGCTGACGGAGGATGATATGCGGGACTATGAACAGACAGCTCAATGTAACATGTGCGGATGTGATGTAAAACCCCAGAAGCAAGGTGAAAAGCAAGGTGGGCCTACGATAAAGGTGCGAGACCACGATCATATCACGGGCAAATATCTGCAAACCCTGTGCAATGCATGTAACCTGCGACGACGTCAATCCCGGAACACATTAAACATCTTGTTTCACAATTGGAAGGGATATGACAGTCACCAGGTGATTGTACAAGGGTTTACAAAGCTAGATCACAAGTATAAGATCGACCCCATTTATGTGTCAGGAGACAAGACGTTGAGAGTGACCATCTTTATTCCCATGCCATCCAATACCCTATATAAAAATCCGATTCATCGATTCATGTCAGTTTTTGAAAGACTCTCTAAACAATTTGTCAACGACCATCAATGACTTTCCTCACTCAAATCACGTATTGAGCAACGTCTATCCGAATTGCGATCACACATCTATTCGGAAAGGATATTTTCCCTATAGTGCACGGAAATGTGCAGAGAAATCTCTCTCTCTCTCTCTCACTCTCTCTCTCTCTCTCTTTTTGTGTTGCCGTTGCCGGCTTTGCTGTGGTCTGTTGTGTGTGACGTCATTCTGCTGCCTTAATTGATCGCGACATCTCCTCTCTTCCCAGCTCTGCCTTTGACGTCATTATTAGTGAGAATGTGACTATACAGCTGAGACTCGTGTCTCACGCGCGCCTATTAATTGAATGCTGACTGAGTAATCAAATAGAAACAGAATCGACACAACACGCTTGTCCGTCTTTTTCCTTCTACAAGCTATCACGGCCTTCAGATTATGAGACTGATAGATTCGGTAAAGAAGTTCTGCTTTAGGAGCTGGCGAGGATGTCGAACAGTGGTTCGACAAGTTTCTTCTCACCGCGGACATTGTCATTGAAAAATCAGAAGAGAAGACCGAGGCACGGCTAGCGAAAATCCTGCCTATCTTCCTTGAAGGACCTGCTTATGCTACATGGAAGCAAATGTCAACTTCGAAACAGGCAGATCTCAATTCGGTAAAGTCAGAACTGCTGCGCGTGTTCGGTCGATCGCGATGGCGGGCATGGCAGGATCTGAAAGGAGTCAAATTCATCCCTGGAGATTCTGTTGACGTCCTAGCAGATCAGATCAAGTGTTCGCTCCGAGTTATGGTTGGTGAGGAAATCCGATTCCAGACGAGCTCGTGTCCTTCCTACTTGGTCGATTCCCTACCAATTCAAGTATCAAGCCAGTCAAACTTCAGTGCGGGGAGACGATGTAGCTCTCATCAATCGTATCGTGCGCGAAGTCCCTCCTCACCAACCCATCCGATTGACGGACTTGGCTGCGGCAGGAGCAGTCGGTAACCGCCATTACAATTCGGAGAGACCGCCGAAGCCTCGCTGTGGAAGTTGCCGTCGCGTGGGGCACAGTCAACAGGAGTGCACGACCATCTGCTACGGGTGTGGAGAAATCGGCCATGCTCGACCTTACTGTCGCAAACCAAGGAATTCGGGAAACGGACGTGCGGTGGCGGATGTGCCGATCGTGCTGCCCCCGAAACAACGCTCTAATCCGGGACATGTGGTCGACGGCTGCAGAGAAGAGTGCTGATTGACACTGGATGCAGCACAGCAGAACACTAATAGGTGAGCATGGGGTCAGGGGGAGACGTCGCGAACACTCTAGGCTAAGGCTTGAACTGATGAACAAAGATATGCTGTACACGAGAGGTTCTGTTTATCTACGCTCTGTTGTTACTGAGGATGGTGTTGTTGTTGTTCCGGTCACGGCTCATGTTGTTCATCATCATCGCTTGCCGCTTGAGGTGGACGTTGTTTTAGGTCTGGATGTCCTAGCTCGTAACGGCTTTGAGCTGTGTTTTGCGTAATGGGGATATTTCTGTGACGTTCTCTAAGACTGCTGCTGCTGCGGCTAGTATCGATACTTGCATGACCCCGCAGGAAATAAACATAGTAGATGAAGATTTTAGTGCGAGGTTTCAGGACGACCGAATGGATTGTTAGTTGGTCTTGGAAAGGAGATATCTCCGATGAGTTACACAAATATCCTTTAGACTATGTAAAGTCAGAGCATCGTGCGGATTTGATAAAGAAATTAGAGACTTGGTTAGTGAAGGAATTTTAATAAAACACGATAGGCATAAACATGGTACATTCGTGCATTTTTGCCGACTATGGCTGTAGAGCAAGAGAAAAGTGGCGAGAAGAAAATCCGACCGGTGTTAGATATCGTCGCTTAAATTCCGCTGTTAAAAGTTTTCCGGAGGATCGATGCCTTTATGCACCGACAGGCTTCGCGAATGACGGCAAAGGGGTCAAATTGCTCTCTTTTAGATTTACGCAAACTTACTTACAAGTACAATGTAGACGAATCCTTGTGGTCTTATCAATGTGTCAAATGGCGTAATGAGATTTACGTGTTGACCAGATTAGGTTTTCGTTTATTCAGTACAACAAAATCATGACAGCAATTGTCAACAAAGTAATTTCGCAGGATCAAGAATTGATAGAAGCAGTTTCGAGCTATGTTGATGACATATTTGTTGTTAACAGCAAAGTTAGTATAAATAAAGTTAAACATCATCTCATTTCGTGGGATTGAAATCCAAGAACCTGTCTGTCTCGGTGATTATTCAGTACTCGTGTGCTAGGACTACACGTAAATGAAAACCTTCTGTGGTCTAGAGACAACGCTATTCCATCTCTCCCAAGTTCTCACTTACCCGCCGTCAAATTCACAGCATTGTAGGAGAGCTTGTGGGTCACTTTCCTGTTGCTGGGCCGCTTGGGTCTATTGCAGCTATCTGCAACGCCTAACGGCATTAGCCAAGTGTGAATGGATGAAATAGTCCCTGAGGAAATAGCTAAGCTTGTTGTCCAGTGGAGTACTGAGGTCAAGACTAGCGGTGATCCGGTGAGGGGCAAGTGGCGTGTCTCTCCTCAGGAGCCGATTGTTGTTTGGGCTGACGCTAGTAACCTTGCCATAGGGGTAGCCTTAGCGATCGGAGATAATATTATCGAGGACGCGTCTTGGCTCAGGCCACGGGATGACGCAGCTCACATAAATTTGAGTGAGCTGGACGCTGTCATAAAAGGTCTCAACATGGCCTTGAGATGGGGAAATAGGAAAGTTATCATTAAAACTGATTCTTCTACTGTTTATAAATGGCTCATGGCTGTTATAAATAAGACGCACAATGTTAAGACCAGGGCCCTTTCGGAGCGACTGATTCGGCCGCCGGCTTGACTCTCTGAAGGAAATAATTGAAACTGAAAATATTGTAGTCGAACCTCATCTGGTGAGGTCAGCCGATAACTTGGCAGACAAATTAACGCGAGTTTCCCAATCATTGGCTACAGTTTCGAAAGACTTAGTAGAGACTTCCGGAAAAGTAGCCGCAACAGGGGTTGCTAGCGAGTGCGAAGGAATTAGTTCTGATTTATTCGATAAAGTAAAATCCATACACGAGAGATGTCATTTCGGTGTTGATCGCACGCTAGATTTAGCAAGGCAGAAATTAGGTAATACTGTATCCAAGAAAATAGTCAGTCAAGAAAGTGGTTTCCCGTTGTGACAGATGCGCCAGAATCGACCCATCCATTACTTTTAATTGGGATAAAGGTGATATTACTCGTAGCTCAGATATCTGGGAGAGGATTGCTGTGGATATCACGCACTTTAATGGGGCCCCTTACCTAACTGTAATTGACCTTAAATGTCTCGCCTATAACGATATGGCGCTTGCTGAATAAATGAATCCGGTACTGAAGTTGTTGCTCATCTTTCACAGATAGAGTTTGGCCCACCTAAATCAATTTTAATTTCTGATAACGGTACTGTGTTTCGTAGCCGAGATATGATAGAGTTTCTTAAGAACTCGGGAGATTGAGCATATCCAGGCCTGTGCTTACAGACCACAGGGTAATGTGTTATAGATAGAATGCACCGTAGTCACTGTCAAGCGATGCGCTAGGCGAGCTAATGACAGCGTTTGGTCGGGCCCACATAGAGTTACCAGTGTTAGATCTATGTTGGGGTGATTATTAATGATGACGGTGTGACCCGTCATGTTCTCACTTGAGACCCGTTCCCGGTGAGCAGTTTGAGAAAGTTGAAACAGATGGTGTTCGTTCTGAAGAAGACACGTGTGCTAAGGAGAATGTAGTGTAA
>CAJQUW010011373.1:0-139265 GCA_907163375.1 Prostheceraeus crozeri | reverse complement strand
AGTTCATGCCCCAACTTAGTTCCCTCGGATGTGCCGCGACCTTGAGTCAATTTCCATTCTAGCCAACTTCAGATAAACAGTTTATTTCTATGAGTCAAACAGAAGAAGAGACTATCTGTCTAATTCTGTGCCCCCATGTTTTCAAATTTGTCTAAAATCCGTGGAAATAAATCAATCATTACAAAACTTTGAACACACGTAAGTGAGGATATTCTCTGCTCACATTCCAAAATTTGTGCAAATCGGACAAGTACTTTTGAATTAGGAGCGATAACTTGAAGTGCAGCGATGTCAGCAGGTTGAACTGACTTCTGGCCTCATCGTCGGAGTAGAAAGCACTTGAGGTCAACAAAGTCATTTCCCGACCAGGCCATATCCCTTATATTAATATGCTTGGCATAATAAAGGTGTGGCGAGTTAGTGGTCGTGGGAAGATTTCAAATGACAGTGGACGAGACCAACAGGGAGAGTACTGTCACAAAATTGTCATCTATAATATTCACTTTGGATTTCATGAAGTCGCAGAAAAATTGGGATCAGGAAACGAAGAAAGTAATGACGATGTATTCTATCATAACACTGGTATTGGCTGCGAGATGGAGGTTGGAGGTGACAGCTCTGAAACAACTCCATAATTCAGCGATCTACTTGCTTGAATTGCGGTTGCAGGTTTCAGTTAAGTATATGACCCGCTCTTGTCCGTTTCTAAACATTCTACTACGTCCTGTACCAAGTAGACACATGTACATCATCTTCGAGTAGTTCCGATTAAAAGATGAACATCTTAATATTCTGAGGTTCTGATAATTCGATATGTGAGGGGTTGTAACCTGAGGAACACTGGCAAGATGAATAAATGATTCAGTTATTTGAAGTTTCTGTGTAGTCTCTCGATGAAAGAAAATATTTGAACGAATATTCCTTTCCTTCTGTTTTCCTTTGATATTTGGACAATTGAATGGAAACAATTGATATCCAGTTAAATAGCCGTATCACTAGAATTAGCATGTTTGAAATAACCTTGCATTAGTCATTTATAAGGAAGGAAGATATTTTAGAATAGAACTATGAAAAGTTTAATTGACACAAAAATTTCACATCATATGCAGCATCTTTTCAATATGTTTTGTAGATTTGACACTTCGTCTAAAGTAATCAGGCTTTTGTTGAATTGAATTTGTAATATTCGCACATAATTTTTGGTTAAAAATATTTTATTGTCTCACAGTAACGATGGAAGAAGTCACAGCCCAGCGTGTTCTGGTTCACTTGCATCCACAGTTGTGAGACTGACAAGTGCGACTTCTTTGCAAGTGTGATGTAGCACATTAATATAAACATAGAGGTCTTTTAACTTTGTTCTCCGATACATGACGATTAGATGAACATTTTAAAATTAGAAGATCCGTCTGAACTGCTGATATCCAAGCAGAAACGTTCTTGGGCTGCGATATCTAAGGAGAAAGCATTTAAAAGCGTGCTCTATTGGATCACTTTATGTGACAGAAGTCCATTCTCTCCATCATAGCAATAGCAACTGAAAGTTAGCTACAGAAAGAATAGAAAACACAACAGAGTGATGGAGGACATTCGGGTAAGTTGACAGAGAATGCTTCCCACCTAAGTCATGGATTTGATTTCTGTCTAGATGCAGCAATCTTGGGTAGAAATTGAGCGTTGTGAATCTATGACAGACCCACAGAATTAGATTGTTTAATCGTATCACTTTGTTAGAAGTGCAAACTGATTCAAACAGATGGCACATGCAGGAACTTAATAAGTGGGCAAAAAGAAATTTTTAATACCTTGCAGAGATAGGAAAAATAGTCGTGCGTCGCTTGCGGATTGCTCTCAATTCCTTCAAAATGCTCCGATCGCCACGACTCCTTCAGATTCGAAGAATTCAGATCATTGCTCAAAAGTTTTCTCGATAATGTTGGGCCCTCCGATCAATTTAAAAAAAGTTAACAGGCGCACGAAAAAACGTTCACAAACTTCTCTGTAAAACTTTACATCGTCTGTGTCTCTTTGCTGTGTGATGCGGTTGATAACAGTCACTGAAACTTTGCACAATTTGGCGTATTTCATGTTGAACTGGCTGCTCATTGTTCGATTGCTATGGTATTATGTCAGGAAATTGTGCCATTTCATCAACGTTACTTGTTCCAATGTTTCCCTTCTAGTCAAGCGGAAGAAGAGACGAGCTGTCTAATTCTGTGGACAGACCAACTAGACAATAAAATTTTGCCTGTCGATAGTTTAGAAACGGTTTCAAGTCACGCGATCTGATATCTATGATTCATACAACTCATACATCGAGGAAATTATGTCAGTTTGTTACAAAACTGTGACGACATTTGGGTTCGCCTCTCTCGATTGAACTCGCAGTATTGTATCGCTCGTGTTGCAACCTTCAATTATCATTGCGTTTTCAAGAAGGCAGCCAATATCCTTGATTTAACTTGAATATATGCTTCAGACAATCTGAATATACATGGACTATGGCGCGTCTATTTTTCAAGCTCTGATTGAAATAAAAATTTTATTATAAATGACCGATTGTTGCCTGATGAACCTCAAACCAATCGACTTCTCTTTCTCCCATGTTCTGAAGATGTTGGCATGTGTATTGTTGGTTTGATTTTGCATGCTTCGTTTTGTAATAATATTTATTCACTCAATCAAGAATGACCTGTTTGAAAAGTTTTTGATTCCTCAGAAATTATAACCGGGTGATCTTCAATTTGATGTCTTACTCAGTAAGTTCTAACGCACCTTTATGAAGCTCTGAAGGGTCCCTGTAAAGCACCCAATGAAGTTCTAAGGCATCCCATGAAGCTCTATAGAAAATGAGAAGGTGCCCCCGTGAAGCTCTAAGGTGCCCCATGAAACTCTAAAGTAACTCCATGAAGCTGTAAAGTGCCCCATGAAGATCCAAGGCACCCCCATGAAGCTCTAGGGCGCCTGATGAAGATCTATGGTGCCCCATGAAGCTCTAAGGTACCCCAAGAAGCTCTAAGGTGCCCCATGAAACTCTAAAGTGACTCCATGAAGCTGTAAAGTGCCCCATGAAGATCCAAGGCACCCCCCATGAAGCTCTAGGGCGCCTGATGAAGATCTATGGTGCCCCATGAAGCTCTAAGGTACCCCAAGAAGCTCTAAGGTCCCCCCGTGAAGCAATGCAAAGGGAGCATGTTGAGATGTTGTTGAACAAAATCCACTTATTTCAACTAGCTTATCGATCAATGTGTGGTTCAATTATTTAAATCAGTTTGAGCTCATACATTAGATACTTGTGTCCCCAATTTTTGCTTGTGTGTATGATAAACCAAAGTAATTATTCTTGAGAAAAAATACATCAAGGCATCCAGAAGTGATTGTACTTTAAAAGGTTGATAATAATTATGCCTGTTCTACTTTTAAGGATCGCAATTCAATTTTAATTTATTTATGATTGCATTGAAGAACAGCAACGAACAAATTTTTCAAAATTCAATATCATTGCGATAAAGATATGCATGTGTCTACCAATCTGAAAAATAAATTTCTGTGTTTGTCGTCGGTTTAGATCAAAATAGGCTGCGTTGATGAAAGACGTCGAAAATTCATGTATCGAAGTCTAGAGCTGACATAGGCTAAGATTGCCATGATGCCATGACGTGCACCTTGTGGGCCATTAAAGCACCATGTCGACATTGTGCTGTAGGTCGCTGAATGTGTCGTCGGGCTAGCAGATAACCTGATTAGTGACATGCAGGTATAACCGTACGGGCGGGTCCGGGTAGAGAGGAACTTTACTGCAAGAGGCAAATGGCTACAATGTTTCCAGAGAACGCTAGCAGTGAGTCTAATCAAATTAAGACACGACACGGTCAAAAAAAAATTCGAAGGATCCAGGAAACGGAAGATACCAAAGTTAAACAATTACCCTAGTGGAGAATCCTGTAAATAATTAGGTAATTAAAAGTCATGAACGAATGAATATAAATTAATACTAACAACATAGAGTAACCTACTCTAGTATAGAGCAGGTACTGAAATACGTATAAAGGCAAGTCTACTCAACTGAAGACGGTAAGGGAAATAAACTAATACTTATAAACGATTTTATTTTTATCATATAAGAACTGAAATAAGAGTTCGTCATGGACCTGACGAGAAGCTAACTAAAAATAACAAAAGGTGAAAATTAGAAACCTAAAAAACCAAAATTAAGTTTGCTATGTATGGAGTCATCAGGGAGGAACCATGTGGCTGCATGAAGCAAGGTTTCGGCCCCTAACCTCCAACCTATACCACATGGCGGGGCCAGGCCAACCATATCTAATGTACGACATGGAAGGTCTCTCCAAGCCTGAAGAAACATAGCAGAACCTAACCGAAAATAATTTTTTTTTTAAATATTAGGACAAAAGGACGCACTTAAAACTAGAAGAGGTTATCTTAGCCCAACATGCCAATGATGGATGGCATCTGGCGGGGCGAAAAACAACCAAACTTAAAAACGAGGAACCGATTCTTGGAGAAGGACTTAATGCAAGAATAACCCCGTCCTTTAAAGATATCAAAAATGCCCTTAGCTCTTGATGTGAAGGCGGAAGCATCAGATGAAATCCTGGTGAATGTGATGAGTTGGGCAGCAAAGATGTTTAAGCCAGTGTTCAAAGGCATATTATTCTCGGGGAAAGTATACAGCGCCACTTGGAAGCTGAACTCATCAACCTTATGGTAAACCTCTGTGATGTAATGGCCACCATCTTCGATCCTGATATTAACATCCAAATAATTAACCTAATAGATAATTATCCTAAGGAGCAAAAACTTTTAAGTATAGATATTAGAATGCGGTGAAAAGTCAAAAGAAGCAAGGAAGGCACTGAGAGACTGAGAGAATGAACGACATTCTCAGATAGAGAGTTCCTTACTCTGATTATGCGATGGGTAAAGCAATTTTATCGAATAGTCCCGAGTTCTCGCGGGTTCAGGAATTAAGATAAAAAGTCTGCAGACGGAATATCCACCAATCTATTCGTTAGCGTGTGCACAAAAACCAAATCAAAACATATTCTCATTTTTTCTAGAGACTTAAGATTAAGATTAATGAGACGTGAAGAATAACTGTCACAATTAATCCATGCATGGCGGCAAACAACTTCGGTTAAGAAACGTTGCACTTTTTCAATCAGTTTTATGTCCTTAATTAGTTGAGGATTTCATACTTGAGTGCAATACTCCACAATTGGTCGCACAAAGGAACGTATCAGCGGAACATTATTGATGAAATACGACTGATAAACACCATCGTCTCTGTGTGTGATGACTTGAGATTTGGCTTCAGAAAAAAATTCGACAAATGGCTTGTGGCGAATGTTCTCAGATTTTCTTCAAGCTTTTACAGCTGATTATTCTTGGTCGGAAGACGACATAAATCAAATATTTCCGTTTAACTACACATACACGTACTTTCCGAGCAACAACCCTCTGAAGAAGACTATGTTCGAAAAAGACAATAAATTATTATATATTTTTTGAAATTTCCGTATGTTTGAGGACCTATATCTCAGAAACTATGTAACCTGTCGTCGCAATGTTCTACATGTGTATTGTACTAGTGTAGGTAAGCATGCATATCGATTTCCAGCCCGATATGATCACTCAGTCGTGAGTTACAGCTTCTCAAAGTTGACTAAAATTGTAGGCCTATTTTTAAAATTCAAAACTGTCTCAATTTCATGGGCAAATTTCTACCTGAAGATTTACTCCAAACTAAATGATAATTTTAATTTTCACCATCCACTAAGCATAGTAATATATGAGAGCTAGTATCAATAGAAAGTTTCTGCTGCAAATTGTTGTCAAACTCGAAGTCGACGGAATTTGATCTTTTTGAAAAATACCAAAAATGGCAATTATTGATGATCATTTTCCTATTGACTGACTACTCCGATTTACATGACAGTTTTTGTCAACCACACTATGAAGCTGATATTCAACATACTCAAAGCTGAACGTTCACATCGGCTTCGTTTAGGAGCTAGGGGATTTTGAATTGTTACTTATATTTTTCTGAATCTACTCATTAAAATTCATAAGTAGTATTGAATATGTTGACTACTATTGACTACTAACGAAGTGTAGTTTTAATGTATGTTATTCAAGTGTATTACACACTTGCTATATCTCCTTCAATATTGATCATAGGCCTAAATTTTCATCCATTAATCGTTTTATTTAATGTTGAATAATATAAACGTTCACGGCGAATATGTAAATGCGACATCTGTTTCTTAACTTGCATTAACGGTTAGTGGGTGAACGGGGTGCAACGTACACTCCACGGTACTTTGAAGTATTCCAATTAAGCCATCATTATATGACCTTTCCTAGCTTTTTACAAGCTCAAATCATGTAATATATCAGCTTTCATCCATCTCAGGGAATGGGATTTCCTGATTGTTATAAGGTAGTGAGTGTTTGGGATGCACCCAATATATGGAAACAGCTAATTCACTAATCTTGCCAAAATAGTGACTCGAGAATACAAATCATCGCTCTTCTGGCAATTTTTAGAATAGTTATAACATGCATACACATTGATTTGGCTCTGAGTAGGCCCATTTGGTAGGCCTACTCTCAGTTGCAGGAAGGAGCATTCAAACCAAACCATTCCAAGTGTAGGTAGGTACTCATTGAAAGATGACTATTCTCTTTGGAGCAAATCAGTGATCATCATGAAACTCAGCTTGAAACTTTCATTGAGGCTGGATCCAACGATCGTCCGAGGGACCATACTGCGATGACACCACTCGCGCGCGAGCTCTTTATTGCCCGTGTATTGTCAGTTAGGCTCCTCAGAAGTGCCCAATTCCGTCTTTGTCATCTAAACATGTAACAGTTGAATCAGTGGATTCGTCGCTGTGTTCATATTGGATCGAGAAGAAAAGTCCAGTCTTGGTAATATGATGTACCCGCATACCAACTTAACTTCATGAAAGGCTTGCACATGAACTGCACGCCATTTGAAAAGTGGTCAGTGGTAGAATTTTGCGATACTGAAGGCACGAATGAATATAAGTATTTAAAGTTAGGAATTTGAAAGGAAATGATTTTTGTGAAGCTGATATCAAGAGTCAGCAGAGCTAGATAGGCTGAGACATGGACAGTGACAACTTAATCAGTTAGCTTGACAACACGTTTTGATTGCATCACCATTAGGAAAATAACTCGCCAAGTGAGGATTCTAAAATGACAGTTAGCTAATTGACGAGTACGAGTCATTCAACTTGATGAAGATGCAAAGAAAAGAATCACTGTGACTAATGAAATTAATCCATATCAGACAATGTTTCATGCATAAATAAAATTGCTGTTTCTGAAAGTCGAATGAATCATCAAATGTATAACAGAACATGTATATACATCAATATTTATTTCTGCAGCCTTGAGAGATAACTTAAGAGCCTGCTACTGTGTAAAATCACAATGTAAACAATGTGTAATGTGGTCACAATGTTTCATCAGCAATGTAATTGAAAACAATTACTGCAGAAAACAAAGTTGCATTGAATCTGAGTAAAACATGGCAGAAATAATAGTCCCACATGGACATATACTAGTTATGAATTAAATATTTTGTTTATCTGCTCCGAAGCGCACGCGGATGAATCTAGTTCTGTGTATACTACTTATGAATTTTAATGATTAGAATCTGAAAAAAATAAGTAATCATTCAAAATCTGTTCAAATATGCTATTTTTCAAAAAGATCAAATTCCGTCGACTTCCAGTAGAAACTTTCTATTGATACTAGCTCTTATCTGTTATTGTGCTTAATGGATGGTGAAAAAAATCATTTAGTTTTGAGAAAATCTTCAGGTAGATATTTGCCCATGAAATTGAGACATTTTTGAATTTTAAAAATAGGCCTACAATTTTAGTCAAATTTGGGAAGCTGTAATTCACGACTGAGTGATCATATCGGGCTGGAAATCGATATGCATGCTTACCTACACTAGTATAATACACATGTAAAACATTGCGACGACAGGTTACATAGTTTTTGAGATATAGGTCCTCAAACATACGGAAATTGCTAAGTCATTGCACTGCCGCAATTTTTGTACTGTCTCTGGTATTTATTAGCAGTAATTGCACAGTTCTAGATTCAAGTATGACTATTCGAAGCGATGTTATGACTTCCCATTATTACAGCAAATGACTCAAGCTTAATATACCCGATTACCTTTTCTCAGTTGCATTGATTTTTCTTACATTTTCTTCGAGTTATTGGAGTATCGGCGATTTGTAATTCTTGCCGTCAGGTGCTCAGCAAAAAGTACTTCTCTCATTCAGCAATGCATTTTGATTTTTTGTATTGGTTAGTGAACGGTCATTAAGCATTAAGTCAGCAGTTGTACAAAGTCAATAAACGAAATGAATCTGAAAATAACGATCTAGTGATGACCATCCACTTCAAATGACCGAAGTGAAATAAGAATAATAAGAACCCATTAAAAATAATTCTGAGTCTTGAATGAAAGAATGATTGCATTGTGATATTTCTATGTATAGATGCATGTCCGGGTACAGGTAGGCTACTCACTGGTACGGGCACCCACGGGTCACTAACCCCAACGCGCACCCCGCGCCTCACTTCACTCAACATGTCCTCGGGCTAACACATGCCCTGACCCGCGCCGTGCGGCTTCGCGTCAATGTCTTTCATTATGAATTTTGCAGACTGCCAGTTCAATCAGAGCCGTAAAATCACTGCTTCGTACTACTCACATTCCTAACTTGTCTGAAGAGCTAAATCAGTCGTGGAGACAGTATCCTAACTGCTCATGATCGAGTTTTTGGGCGTCGTTTTAAGCATTGTTAAACTGGCATTCATTGTTTCTGTTTGGAAGACATTGTATGAGGCTAATAAAGGTTTATTACTTTCGTTTCATTCTTTAATGCTATTCATTACATTGTCTAAGTCTTGAAATATTGAATATCTTTCAGCATGGATGGTAAGTCAGCAAATCTGTACATGTAGACAAGTGCACAACTTTTCTCATCCTTAACTCCTTTGCGCTTTCCTATTGAAGTTGTTTATCTCTCCTCACACCAATATGACTTTCTCGTTCACATTTTTATGAAGAAATTCCTCCAACAAATTGAATTTCTGAAAATGGTTCGTCTTGTAGTTTTATCTATTCATCTGATGATTCCATTGACATCTGTTTGTTCAATTCTTAATGCGGCGTTGATATATCATGCATTTCTCGTTAAAACATTGATTTTATTGAAAAATGAAAAAACTTAAACCAATATTTCTCGTCATTTTATGTCTATAAAACAACACTTGCAGAGTAAAACCATGTTAAAATTATGGTTCACCCGAAATATCAAATGTTGTCTATCCCAAAGCCTATCATTCCAATGAATACAGCAACTCCGGTTTTCTACAACGTTGAACAGTAGCCAGTCGTTTCCTGCCTCCTTATTCCTATACGTCTGTCGTCGCCTCCTTCGTGAAGTAATGGCTCTCGTTCAGTGCTGTGAACAACTGCAGCACGGCTTGGAGTGATGCCATGTCAGACTTTCTGAGCCAGTGCGTGTCATGAAATTCATAAAATCTTTTAAACTAAACGATAAATGCCTCTATGCAGCTAGCCAAAAGGCAAACAGTAATTCTGTTTAGGGTTCCCTTTTATGCAGTTCATTTTTTTAAGTTTATCACAGCATTTTTGCTATTTAGGCAAACTCATGTGCCGTTGTAAACATAGCAAGCACATGCGATAATGCAACAATTCATCAAACTCAAGACCGGAAATTAGAAATTATCAATCTCATTTCGTGAGAGGAGATTCCTGAGTAGGTTCAATTGTGTGAAGATGAACGCCAAAATTGAATGACTTATTGTGCCCCTAACATGTGCGTCACTCATGCGCGAAGCCGTTTAGGTATCCCTTGATCACAATAGCCAACGGTGATACCACCAGTCTTCGTGATGGATTATTGCAGAGGTCTGTGGTCTTCCGCATTCTCAACGATCAGATCAGTCCAGTGATCGCGATTCTACAAGCAAAATACCTCGAACCAGATGAAGAGAGTGCTGTGTTCATTACTAAATTGATAAATCTTGAGATTAGACAACATTCCATACTTCGGGTGAACTCCGTTTTTAATAATCATTTTTGCAGCGAAATACACTCAACAGAAGCTAAAACTAAAGCTAATCTGCAATTCTCCTCTGCTAGAGAAGAAAATCTCGTCCGCGAAGCTTCATGAACAGATATCAACCATCTCGCGATCGGTGGCTGTCAGAGACGCACACGGCGCATGTCAGATGAACTAATTAGACCCTTTGTTGGTCTTATTCGCATGTTAATATTCGCAACAAAGGTCAATACATCAAATGTATTATGACTAAGTACAGATTGTTTCATAAAAAATGGATCACCCTTAAACATTGCCTCAACTTCAACTTTGTCTAACTCCGCCAAACTTGAACGAATTTCTCTGAAATTTGGAAGATATGTCACTTGTGCTTACTAATATCATTGTTGGAAATTTCAAGCATGAATATTGAGTTGTTTTCCTGTTATAGATAAAAAAAGTAGTAGATAATTTGATCTTCATTTAGTAATGTTACACAAAATCATACCTCACTCTTATAAAATTACATTTGTTTCCTTTGTTATGTAATATGTTGTTCTACAAGCCAAAATCTATCAAGCAAAACAAAAATAAAGAAAATCGGTCAATCAGAGCCAGTATAGCACCATTATTCATTAACAATAATGTAACTGCTACATGTGATTAACTGGACTTCATGTTCCATAGCTTCCTGACTTCGTTGCGGTGGTGTTGGCAGCACTCCTGATTGCTTTCAGCTAGAAATCTATCTCTTACCGGTTGAAAACAATACAAAGCACAAATGAACAATAACGAGATCGCATTCACAAAAGGCAAAGTGTCAGCCTTGCCTTTTGGGGTTTTCTGTGCGAGCTACAAGCAAGCAAGTAATTCAATAAAACATCTGAAACATTCAACGCGATTCCAGCCAAGACATGGACCGAGATGCCTTGTGATTCGTGTATCTGGACACAATCCGACTGGAATGCTTGACCGGGGCCTCTCCAAACACGTACTCTGCCGTCGCTATTGAAGAGGCGGAAGCGAGTCTCGTCGGTGAAGACGACCCTTCTCCACTGCTGGATACGCCAGTGGGCTCGTTACATGGCCCATCGTTCCCCAGCTGCTACGTGGGCAGGGCTAAGTTGCAACCGCTTCCTCATCCTTTTGGATCGCAAACCGGACTCTCGGAGACGCTGTGATCGTGTCCGAGCTGAGAATCTGGGCGAGGTAACCTGAGTAGAGTGTCCCGTGTCCATTGTCCCGTGCTAAGCGTCGGTCGGCCCTTTGCGTAGTCTGCCGTCGAACTCTCCCACAGTTGCCATGAAGAACAGCCCCAGTCACAGAATTAGATTCATCTGCGCGCGCTTCGGTTTCCTAGAAAGGAAGAGTTATATGTAACCTTAATATCGAAATGGCACAGAATTAGACAACTTGCTCCTTCTCGAATGGATAATTCGTGTATCGCTTGCTATTGGAAATGGCAAACAATAAGCTGTCAGCAAAGGACAACAGAGCCAGTGAGAGATGCGTGCGTGCTGTAATATCACTTCGCACACACCAAAACACACATCGATGCGTGGCTTCGATTCAATGTATGCACTATACAGTGAGCAATGCCGAGGAGAGGATGTGAAAACATCAAGTGAACTAATTTTCGTACGCCTGCTACTTTCTTTAATAATGATCGGAAGGGTCAACATTATGGAGAAAACTTGTGGGCAATGATCTGAATTCTTCGAATCTGAAGGAATTTTGGCAATCGAAGCACTTTGCTGGAACTCACATTAATCCACAAGCGACGCACGACTTTTTTTCCTATCTCTGTAAGACATTAGGAATTCCTTTTTGCCCACTTAATAAGTTCCTCGATGTGCCGTCAATTTCGTATTAATCACACTTCTAGCAAACCGAAGCAGATAAACAAAATATTTAATTCTGTGGCCCCAGTTCTACTCCATTTTGCAAGAAGCTCACGACCAAAGTAACGGACAACAGCTTTACAAGAGCTCTCTGCTTCAGGCATCCCAACTGCCCGTAACCTTTCTTCTTTAGTCATGTGACGCACCATGATCAACTCAAGAGTCAAAACCAAGACCAGTTTGATCAAGTTGATTGATTTCATTTATAGATCTGTTCATTAGACATCAATTGACCTTTGATGTTCAATATGTATTAACATGCGAATAAGACCAACAAAGGGTCTAATTAGTTCATCTAACATGCGCCGTGTGCGTCTCTGACAGCCACCGATCGCGAGATGGTTGATATCTGTTCATGAAACTTCGCAGACGAGATTTTCTTCTCTAGCAGAGGAGAATTGCAGGATTTATTAGTATTCATTTCCACATCAAAGTTACATTAATTCCTAGACATTCTAATTTCTGTAAGTAGCGGTGTCTTGCTTTCTATGATATATTCATTCTACTTCTTTCTATGGGCTAGTAGCACATGACATCCGCATGATAAGTTAAATGATTTTTATGGGTGCATTTCTGTCTAAAACAATGCGTTATGGGAATGGAATGGTGACTAAAATTCTTTGAAATGTCTTTGAACATCTCCATTTCAGATATGCATGCATTTTGCGGTTTTTTCAATCTGTTGGTTGAAGATCTTATTGAAGTCTCACTATTTAAATAATTCTGTTTCAATTTTAATCATGTATCTACAGTCCGTTTCATAAAAAGTGGATCATCCTAAAATTTGACTAAATAAAACATAAGTATGATACAGAAAGCATTTCTCATGTTATTTCATGTCCCTAATATACTTAAATGTCCTTATATAATCTGATAAGCTATGATACAGTAACGGTTCTTAAGAAGCTAATATTTTGTGGCCCTACCCTTATTGTCAATGACATTACCAATTCGTCTAGGCATTGACTCGATGATATCGTTGATTTTTGACTGATCTAACTTTCTCCACTCTCTTTTTAACAGTGACGTAAGTTGTGATACGCCATCTGTAGGTAGCAGTGAACGACGAACGTTACATTTTAGAATACTCCATACATTTTCTATGGGATTCAGATCAGGAGAACGAGCTGGCCAAGATAATGTCCTAAGCCCTAATTGAGACTTGCATAAGTTGACTCTACTACTCCTGTGACACGTAGCATTATCATCCATAAATAACCAAGTCGATGGATCACCAAGTTGATCTGTCATTTGGCCAATGTTCATTCGTAAAACATTCACATAGCGTTCAGAATTCATGGTTCCTTGCTGCATGTGAAGTTCAGAGCGGCCATTGGTCCAAATGCCAGCCCAAATCAGTAGAGTCGCACCACCTTGTACCCGGGGACGATGTAAATGTCTCGGAATTTCCTGATCAGATTTTATCCGTAATCTCAATCGACCATCACTATCCTTCAGACGGACTGATGCCTCATCAGACCAGACAACCCGATCCCATTGATTTCGCCAGTGACAATGACTCATTGCCCATCTGAGACGTCTTTTTGTATGCTGATCTGATAATTCGATCTGAGAGGGCCTCTTACAGCTCTTCAAATTCGACTCAATAAGTCTTCTACGAATAGTGGACTTAGAAATAGACGAGTCTAGTGCAGCCATCTCAGTTAACGAGAGACTTGGATCAACTTTAACAAATCTCAAAATTAGGCGGTCTCTACGTTTGGATGTTTTGCGTGGACGGCCAGAGCCCTCTTTACGACAGAGTTAATCTCTCGTTATTGCGATCTCGTTATACAATGCGATCTCGTTATTGTTCATCTGTGCTTTGTATTGTTTTCAACCGGTAAGAGATAGATTTCCAACTGAAAGCAATCAGGAGTGCTGCCAACACCACCGCAACGAAGTCAGGAAGCTATGGAACATGAAGTCCAGTTAATCACATGTAGCAGATACATTATTGTTGATGAATAATGGTGCTATACTGGCTCTGATTGACCGATTTTCTTTATTTTTGTTTTGCTTGATAGCTTTTGGCTTGTAGAACAACATATTACATAACAAAGGAAACAAATGTAATTTTATAAGAGTGAGGTATGATTTTGTGTAACATTGCTAAATGAAGATCAAATTATCTACTACTTTTTTATCTATAACAGGAAAACAACTCAATATTCATGCTTGAAATTTCCAACAATGATATTAGTAAGCACAAGTGACATATCTTCCAAATTTCAGAGAAATTCGTTCAAGTTTGGCGGAGTTAGACAAAGTTGAAGTTAAGGCGATGTTTAAGGGTGATCCATTTTTTATGAAACAATCTGTATTTGAATTGATGATGTCATGATGAATGTTGTGATTGTATTTTTTTTTTGATTGATAAGATGGTCAACTATTCATGGCTTTATGGATGCTGGAATTGATTCGTTTATAATTTTTTTACTTTTTTTAAATATCTATTTTTCACAAAAATTAAATCGTTCTCTCGATATTAAGTTTGAAGATACCCAAGTCTTGAAGTAATAGGTTTTAGTGTCTGAGTTACTATACTTATTTTTGAACAACACGTGTCTTTACCATTCCGTGGAACTTCAATAGAGCCCAGGTAACCTACTTTTGCTGAATTTCCCCCAAATTCCAAGTTTGAATTATCAAGTCTTAGTGCTATCGATTTCGGCATCAATCGCTGGGCTGATAGACTTACATTTTTATGCAGTGTATTTGCCAGTAAGTACATTAGAAGTGCTACTAAATGCTAATCATTTATCCGACGACATCAAAATCTGTGACCGTATAGGTTCGGGTCTTTTACACAACCTATGAGTTAAGGGGCTGTTGAATGCGCTGATTGCGACAGCGGGAGATTATCTCAATGTTAACGCCAATTATTGACTTTCATACATCAGAATTTTGAGAATTTTACACAAAAACGTTTAGCAGTAGGCTTGCTCGAAATTGGCTTGAACCGAGGTGTACTGGCTTCAGGGTGAACCATAAAGACAGGATAAAGACAAATATCTAAGCTGCTTGAGGATACTATTTATTTAACGGTTTGATTTCTTGCTCCCACTTCGAAAAGATCAATCAATTGACTATTTTTGAAAAATTATGCCTTCACATTTCCTGATTATTAGACAGCGAGCACAAATTTCTCCAATTTTTTTTGCAGAGCGTTTTGTGTGTTCTATTAGCCGTGACTGATTGCTGTAACCGTTTTCTGCGTAACCTTTTGTGACAATTTGAAGTGTTGAAGTTTGTAGGCAAACTGTATGATTAAACTGCTGATGTGTTGTCTGTTGATAATATCATTTACGAGTGTGCTGTATCATGCATTGTGACTTTTGTTTATGCATTTATGCCTGATCGGTAAATTTGTATCAGGTCGAATGACAATTTTACTGACGAATAGAAAACTATTCTTTCTATTTCGTGGAGTTGGTTAGGAAAGTTTGAAGAATATCATTCATCACCTTCGCCAGGTGTTTTCTAAGATTTTGGCATAAATCTCAAGGTCACAAACCCACTTGCGTATTCTTTGTTGGGTCACAGGAACTTAAAATCGGTGATTGTTAATGATCTTAAAACTGTAAACCTGAATGATGAATCTGAAATGCGTGAATATGGTGGCTGTCAAAGAGCAAAGTCACGAATCTTGAAATACATGGTATTGTCTTATTTTATGTAAAGTTTGAATGTCGCAAGGTCTACTTTTGTTCATTAGCTTTGAAGAAATTAAGAAAACATTAGTTAAGGAAATATGTCTTGACTGCTGTGCATAATTGAAAATAGGTTTGGGATAAAGTCAGGCTATTTATTGTTATAGGGAGCGTACAAGAAGTTAATCAATATATTTCGGCTATTTATACTATGGCTATTATCAAGAAAAATATTATTCTTAGGCAGAATGCAATCCGCCCTCCACGTGCCTGCGTTAGAGCAGTGCCTTTCTGGCTAGTTCACGCTCTCAACAATTGGTTCGGTGGCCTTGTGGCTAGAGGGTCTGCTTGCACGTCCTCTAGCTCCAACGTCGCTGGTTCAAACCTACCCACAACTGATGAGTTCCATCAGGTCGAAGCATGTCTCGTGGTGGTTACATCTGTTGAGATTTGATAAATTCATCAATTGCCAAGTTACTTGCGAAAATTACCGAGATCATTAACACATACTACATACTGTCACCTTCTGAGTTCCTGTGTCTTGAGATAGAACTCCCACGCGAATGAGATCCCTCAGATGGTCTTCAACTTGAAATAAATGCCTTTGAAATAGATTGGCAGTGATTCGAACCCTCCTTCTCCTTGCAGACGAACGGCCGCGGACATTCAGCTGTCCCATGGACGTGATCCGCAAAGAAGGATTGTCGAAGCAGACGAGTTGTCCGGCAGGCCGAATGTCGTCTCTCGAGTCGAGCAGCTCCACTCCAAGTCGGGCATTCAATCTGCTCAAGACTCGTTTGCCCAAGTTGAAACGTCGTTGACTCATTCCTTTACCTCACATTCCTGGCTCTCAAGGCATTTCTGTCGAACTCTGCACATTTTCCTCGATTTCCTTGAAAGTTGCCTCAAGCAGCTGCGCTCCTCTTTCCATCTCCCTTGTGAATGTCGCGCATTGAATGTTTTTGCACGCTTTTTATTCGATATATCCGACGCCAATCCATTGTTGTTTTCAATGACGACGATTCATATCGACCTTTTAGTAATCTTTTTTGCAATATTCATGTAACTGCTCCACAAACTTCCTCTTTGCATTTCTCGTCAGAGCGTTCACCGCTTTCCATAAATCTTTCAACTTAGAACCAGTCTTTTCTACCTGTCACATTGTTTGTCCGTCCTTTTCTCTTTCTTTATTCGATATATGCTTTCTCTGCTTCATTCTTTTATTCCGTTCCTATTTGTGCTCTATTTATTTTCTCTTTTTCTTCCTCCTCTTCTCTTCTCTCTCTTTCTCTCCCCTCCCTCTCTCGCTCTCCTTCATTTGGTCTTGATATCTATATTTTTGTCCTTAAAGAGTTTCTGTTTTGTGTATTTTTGATTGCTGTATTGTATTTGGCATATTCCATTACTTTGATGTTTGCGAAGACGTTTTTATACGAAGATCTCCTTGATAGACTCACTCGCACGATGGACACGATCAAAGACGAGCACAAGAGTCTGGGAGAAGTGGCAGAATGAAGTATTTCGCGAGCATCTCGACAGACTTTCGGAACATTCTGTCCACCAATTGTCGCCCTATGCATCGTGAACCGACAAGGCTTCGACATGGGCAAAACCGTAGCCATATCAGGTGGTTCCAACGAAACCAGCAGTCATTTTGCGCCCAGAGGTCATCATTCTTGTAATTTTTTTGCAATGATTAAGCGTTTGTGATAAAATGACTGCACAAGAAGAACCAAATGTAGTCTTTATGTACAGAATTGGAGATGAAGATTCATGAAGAAATAAATCTGATTTATGACACGGACATTTTGAAACTGCTCTTTGAAAAAATGGTTCATCGTAGAGTTTTCTTCCATCCGTTTATAGCCCCGCTTAATCCCATTAACCAGGTTATTCAAATGAAGAACACATGAAATTCCCGAGAACTAAAGGATACAAGCTTGCCGAGAGGAATTCCTAGAAGAAGCAAGCAATTATTAAATGCTAGAAATTATGTAAATACACTATGTGACATGCCACGCTCAATTGCACATTATTCAATACTTATAACATGGAAGTTACTGCTAAGATCATAGACTTCTAAATTGCAGAAGAATATTCCGTTACAGGAAGTCTATGGATAGATGTATATAAGTAGACATTGTTACTGAGTAAGTAGGGTTGTCCGCCGATATTTCACAATCCATTTTTCTATGAAAGTCGTTTATATATCTCCAAATCCAAACTAGACGGCCTTAATTGCATGATTAAGGCCGTCTAATTTGCTATGTAATACCATTGTGGTAGGAGCATTTCACCATCCATCTTCGCATTCCCAGTGAAAATGACATTGAAGTGATTCCTATGGTTCACAATTATGATCAGTAGATATCTCAAGCTTTACATACTTCAATGTTCTGAGCTGCATGGGCTATGTAGAAAATTATCACAGATTTCAGTCTTTTGCAAATCAAAATCTTGGATTTTTGATCTCATAGATTTTAGGTTCAGTAACAATGCATATATTACCTTTCAAACGACAGCCTACATCGTCTGGCGCTATGCGCCGACCAAGCTGTCATTTGAAAGGTAATATATCTTCAATCGAAATACCACATGAGATTTCTCGGTACGTAATGAACAAATTGTTGGCCGCTAACGCGGCCTTGAAATCTCATATGGCTTTCCTACATTACTTTAATGCATTTTTGGTGGCGACAAATCCGCCATCTGTTTTAGCCAGGATCAATTAATTTCTATGCCAAATCAATTATCGATCTCCACTAGGTGACATGCCACGCTCAATTACGCGTAATTACGCATGACCCTAAACATTCGTGGCTATGCGTGACATTGCTGCAACATCTGTCGGCAGTCCTGTTATATAGACTTTGCGTCTCATGTGTCTGCATGTATCAGAGGCTAAACAATGTGATAGGACCTCAATTTCATGCTCATGGAAGACAGAACATGCTGAGCGGTTCATCCGTGGTTCAAGCGGCAACGCAGACAACCGCAGACGTTGTCTTTCATCCGCGCGTATTCAAACATTCCCCATGTTTTGGCAACGTCAGATCACGTCATTGCTGACTCTTATAGTACAGCGCGGAGAAGTACTCTGCTCTAACTACGGATATTTGGTGTGCTCCGTAATCACACGCGGCAATGTCACCTACTGTAGTAATTCATCCGTATAATCGCATCTTTCCATAAGCGCTAACCTGAAAGAAATTCCAGGGGATTTTGCCTAGACAGTTATTCAGCGAAATATCGGCTTTTCAAAGGTCACTGAAGTTAACAGTAGATCTGGCAGTGGATTTTTAAAAATATTTTGTTCAGTCTTGATTTCCACAGTTCTAATGAAAAATGAACTAGGAATTAGTTCATCCCGTCAGTTTTCAAAAATTCCTCTCCGAAAAGAGTCAAACTTCAAATTTAAATCTAAAATTCCATTGAGATATTACATGAAGCCTTCCTCATCATATTCACAGTTTTGTTCACACCAAAAAAAAGCTGATTCTTATTCTACAGAGGAATTCTCCAGAATTCGTTCACCACATTTGGAGTCCCTCACAGCCCTAAAAGACTCAGTATTAATTAGCATCAACATAGAAGAAGTCAACAACATTCTCATTTTTCACTTACTGACACTTCCTGATCCGTAGTTGTTTGGTATAAACAACGTGTTGTGTGGTGTCAAGAAGTATCAGTAAATGAAAAAATGACAATGTCGCTGAAATCTTCTATGTTTGTGCTAGCAGTGAGTCTTGTCCCTGTGGGAACGAATCTTGCGAAAAACTGACGAATGTCAGCTGCAGAATATCATGCTACAGTTCAGTCATATTTGCGGCATAGTCGCTGGCCAAGTTCGCCGGCGATAGTTCGCACTCTATATGCCACCTTTTACTTTTGACTTTCTCATATTTTCTTTAGTAATCCGCCTCTACAGCCGAGGCTCTATTTTCTCCCTCACCTCCTCTCTATCCCCCACATATAGCTAGTCTATCTAAGAAATGAGTGAAGACTATCATTCTTTGATACAGAGAAAAGAGAATCCGCTTATATCAATTTTCATAACATCTCTTGACATTCAGTAATTTACAACAATGACAAATATTTGAATAATATCATAGTATTTACTACGACATTTAAGGAAGATAACTACTTTTTTTAGTTTAAGCCTTCGTGAATTAAAAAAAGATCCCTTTTTATCAGATCAGACTGAGTATACAATATATTTTCATGTGAAGGTAATATACGAACATTACTACTTACCACTAATTAGTTGCTACAATATCCACGATTTCGCCGGTTGGCGAAAAATCAGCTCGCATTAGTAAGCAAATATCTACCAACTAATTATAGCAACTTTTTTGCCACCTGTCGTTTTTTAATTTTACACATGTTTTTGGATAAATGATGACCATTTTCACATGCGGAGATAGTTTTTACGCGAAAATTATCCACAAAATCGCTATCTCGCCAGAGAATCTGTTGATATTAGCAAGATGCGTTCCCACAGGGGTGGGACTGTGCGGGAATGATGTGAATATGATGAAAGCAACAGTTAATCGCTCAGTGGATTTTTAGATTTAAATTTAAAATTTGACCCTTTTTGGAGAGGAATTTTTGAAAACTGATGGGATGAACAAATTTCCGGTTCATTTTTCATTAGAAATGTGGAAAATTAAGACTCAACAAAATATTTCTAACAATCCACTCCTAGATCTGCTGCTAACTTCGCAGTGACTTAATATTTCACTTGTGGAAAATTGTGTTTTAATTTACTTCATTTAGCATTTGAAGTTAATTTTGAAACTAAGGTTATGGAAAGCAGCCAAATTCAAAATCAACGTTGACTTTGCAAAGAAGACAGTCAAGTTAATTTCTCTAATCAATTCAACTAATTCTGTAAGAGAAAAGGTTTCTGTATTAGTTTCAAATTTTTCAACAAGCATGAAGTCAATTCAACCACTTTTAATTAAACTCAAACTTTAAGTACAGACGAACAGAGGGAACTGCCATAACCATGACATTTTCCTTCCAAAAACTTTTGCAACAAACTCTATATTCTGCAAATAATTAACGAGAGAGAAAATTGATGAATTTACTAATATTTCGTTCAACTTCTTATTTTCGTGTTTGCATGATATATTTTTACCGACAATAGTTTGCCACCTGTAAAGAATTAGTTGCTGAGAGATATTTTCCCACGGATGTTGATGACATTTTCCTGATCTCTGACTCCTTGTATTTCAAAACAAAAGTCATGGTATCCAAATATTGAATTTACAAGGAGGCTGTTTGCTAACAATTATTGCCTTTACTAAGAGCTGGACAGGTGAAGCAAATTTTCAATTACCGTCAAATAGATAGGCTATTTACGTATTTCATATCAGACTATCTGGACAAAACAACTAAGCTTATTAAGGCAGTCTATTTAAGCTAATTTAAAATCGCAGAAACACTAAACAAGCAAACACTATCGAAGAAACAGCAAAAAATTGCTAAAAAATAAATATTTGACATTTCATATCAGGTAAATCAAAGACAATCTAACCGATAGATCAAAAGCTGCAAGAAAAGCACAGTGAAATGCTTGTGCCTTCAAATGATAAAGACAAACCACATGAACGAAAATTATAGTTTACTATGCTGCAACTACAACTGCTTTACGACTGTAACTGCATCAATTAGAAAACAAAGACAAAATCAACTCGGACGCTATTGCAACTTCAGTTCCATCTACGTTATGTCCTCAATAACCAACTAAGTATGAAATACATCTGGATGTAGTTTTAATCTAGATTGAATTGCATTAATTGAGCCTTTTATTTTATTCAAAGTAGAAAAGATGCCCAGACTAACTTTCAATCCAGACTGAGCACTTCTGCAAGAGCTAAGTGAACTGAAATCTCGCATTAACCAAATGCGATAGAGTGACATTTAGGTCATGTCGCTGACGAGATGGTACATTTGGTATGTCCCATAGCTGTAAACAATCTATGCTGTTTCCAAGATCATGCACGAACAATTCAGGCTATGGTAGATAGCAACAGATATACTTACATTGTATACCATGTATATAAGACTGATATCTTTGATAATGCCCAGAAATTCATTAACGGCCCGGAAAATTCATGGCCTGGAAATGAAACCATAGAAATATTTCGCAACATGGCATACAATGATTATGACATCTACATTTTTCGGGCTGTCAATGGCAAATTGTCGGGCCGCTAACGCGGCCCTCTAATTTGCCATTGACGCCCTCAAAACATAGCTGTCATCATATCATTACATCAACAAAATGATTTTGACAATGGACATTGTTACTGAGTAAGTAGGGTTGTCAGCCGATCACATGTCATTTTTCTATGAAAGTCGTTTTATGTATAGGATAAAGAACAGTGATAATCTACGAGTCTGAGCTGAAGCGAAGACGAGTTGATATCACTGTTTAAATCAGAGATTCAGTGATTTATCCGTATTTCTATTCCGACATCAATGACATAGTGCATCTATAGTTTCTGTTACATCTATGATTTATCTATGTTACATGTAGATGTCTATGTAATGGATAGAGGATGGCTATGCGATTCTCTGGGATATAGAGAGGGAAATTATTTGATGAATCCCGAGGGATATATCAAATAATTTCACGAGCTATGTCAGAGAATCGTATAGCTATCCTCTATCCGTTATAAAGTATGCCAGATTATTAGGACCATAGATATCCGCGATAAAATCCCTCTCTACCAAGATTTTCCCTGGGAACAAATTTTATCAAATATAGAAGGGATTCTGAAATACGATTCTACAACTATGTAATAATCTGGTATACTTTATAGTGCTATTACTTTAGAATTCTATGGTTTATGCAGGGAAATTAATGCATTTGTGTCATGTCTGGTGTCAGTAGCATGTCTTGTCGTTTACAGATGTCCATTCTTTACATGCATGATGCAAAAATCAACTATTACCATAGATCTGAAATTTAAAATTTGATTCTCTTCTTGATATAATAGCAATTTGTGCATTCCATGACATTAGCCAGCACATTGACGCAATCGTTCTAGCGAAAAATAAAATAAAAAATGGAAGATCAAGCAACAACATCCGCAGATGAGATGAAAAGATTTGCAACAAGTTCAACAAGGGATATAGATATGAATCAAGCCATAAGAGTTCCTAAGTCAACTCGAGCAAAACATCAATCATGTGTAAGACTTTTTAAAATGTGGCACTCAGAATGGAAAGTGAGAGATGATGGCATGCTGAAAATCTACGATGACCTGGAATACATGAGTGTTTCAGATCTATCATACTGTTTGAGATATTTCATCGCAGATGCAAGAAAGCAAGATGGGTCCAAATATCCCCCTAAGTCTCGAAAAGAAATCTTTGCTATGATACAACACTATATGAAGTGAACTATGTCTGTAAAAGAAACTGGTCATTTTTTAAAGATCCCGAGTTCAGTGATGCGAGGAACCAACTTGATGCGGAAATGCGACTCAGTGCAGTTGAAGGCAATGCTAGACCTCCAAAACGAGCCGAGAATATTCCTCTTTCGGATGAAGAAGATCTTTGGAAGAAAGGAATACTAGGGTCAGGAAACTCAAAACAGCTCCAGGAAACAGTTATCTTCTTGATGGGTGTTCAGCTCGGTTTGCGAGCAGCCACAGAGCACAAAGCATTGCGATTTGGTGCTGCTAGTCAACTGCAGCAAAGTCAACTGTCTGGTACAAGAACCAACCTCTCGGCATACATTCGATCGAAAAAGTTACAAAGACACTTATGAAATCTCTAGGAAAAGAAGGTTATTACACTAATCCATTGAGGTAGGAGCATTTCACCATCTATCGTCGCATTCCCAATGAAAATGACATTGAGGAGATTCCTATGGTTCACAATTATGATTAGTAGATATCTCAAGCTTGACATACTTCAATGTTCTGAGCTGCATGGGCTATATAGAGAATTATCATAGATTTGAGTCTTTTACAGGTCAAAATCTATATGTTGATAATACATTCATTTGTCTATCTTGAGGCAACAATATCAGCGATTTTCTTCATCGCGATATCAACGATCATACATCGCAAAGCGTCATTGATCGGAGATAAACATTCACAGCACCCATAAGCTATGGGACATTTCGCAATATCGGTGGGGAAATTGTTCCACTGTGTACATAGACAGCCATCAATTTGCGAAATGGTGATTTCTGCCTTTTCTACCATGTGATAACTGATTGCAACGCAAATCAAATTTGAAATCACTTACCGGTACTCAAGCGGCTGATGCGGCTTATTTGTCATCAACCGTTCCGCAGAAAGTGGTAACAAATTTTGCAATATAAGCTACTTGCTGTCTGTAATGTCGGTTGATAATATCGCTAGCTTTAGCCTTGATGTCACTCCTCTCAGTGGAGACTTGGACGGTGCTGACATAGTCAGACTTTTCTAGAGCGTTGTAGTACTTTTTGTCCGGATGCCGTTCCTGACGACTTCCAATGACACTTTCGGGCTCGACCTCTGGACCAAAGGATCACTAGGACAAGTACTTAATTACCACTGTGCTACGGAGACCACACTGTCGCTATCGCTAGCTTTTGAGATGTGCCTTCACTGAAACTGTTTCGGTCTAGGCCAGGGATGCGGAGTCCTATCATTTTAATAGGACTCTGACTCCGGGTGGCAAGTATATACAGCCTATTTTTTTGAAAAATTAACTGGTAACCTAAGCTTATAATTGATCATTATAAGCTTGCCTGAACCTATTTTTAGTGATCATGGCTTGATCAATTATCATTCATTTTCGATGAAAGTTAATCAATGTCACTTTCAGTTGGATGCATACGACTCGACTCCTTCCATCTTGTTGATGTGTGCTTCACACGGTTTTTCTCCAGTCTCTCTACCAGGAAGGAAAATCCCCATCCTTCTCCAAAAAATATAAATGCTCCTTCGATTTTAATATGCGCTTTGGAGGCGCCATCACACACGATTAACGTGAGGGTAAGATGTAATGTTCTCAAATAAACTACGAGTAATATTTCACTTTTGTCTCTGACGTGACCTCTGATGCGCATAGGTGTGATCGAAGCTAGGAAGGCTTGTCTTCTCTACTAAATCACCGATTGAAAAGACAATCCTTTTTTCACTATTACGGTTCATTCCCTCAACTATTACAAGCTCTGTTGTCCTTGTACTTCTGTTTGACGGAGAAAGTTAAAACATCAAGACAGTGACAGTCATGCACGAGGATAAACGATTTGTTTGTATTATATTTCGGGTCTAGTTTTAGGCCGGAGTACGGAGTCTTATCACTTGATAAGACTCTGACTCCGACACCGACTCCAGCAAAAATGATAGGACTCCGGGACTCCGACTCCGCATTCCTGGTCAAGGCTACGTCATACCATAGGTTCAATAAAAACCAGATTAAGATAAGACAAATTTATTCCGCAAAGCAATTTGCAGAAAAGTAAGTCAAGGCCACCGGCGGTAGCTCTTACAGACGAGCGTAAAAATGAGCTCTCTCATCACAATAACACAATTAAAGCTCATCCTTCAAGCACTTTTTGAAGGAAAAAATTGACGGAGCCAAAACACACGACAAAGGCAATTTATTCCAATCTTGCAAACACGAAAGAAAAATGATTACTTTTTGGGAAAATACGGGGAACTGAGGATTATTGGTAGAACTACGTGTACAGTGAGAAAAGGGGACGGAAATAAAGTATCAAAGTCGAAGTCCATGAGATCTTGGAAGGCTTTGTAAAGGAAACATAGGTCCAGTATAGGTCTTCTCTTCCAAAGTGGGAGGGCAATAGACAACAGTTTTAGTCGGTGATCGTAATCGAAATGCCACATCTTTTACAAACTTGTCGAATGAAAAATCTCAGCACTTTTTAAAAATGGATTAAATATTTGAGAATTGGTCTCAATAATAGGACGAACAAAGGATTTGTGACTGTGGATCAACAAATCGACATTAGATGACGCAAAACCTTTCAGAAGGCAGTAGTCACGAGAATAGGCTTTCCTAGCAATTCTATCACAATGAGAACTAAACTATAGGTCCAATGAAATGAGGATTCCCAAATCGTTGACAGAATTAACAGATCTTCAGGTAACATCATTCAATACGTAAAGAACGTCTTCGGAATATCTTTTGCCAATAGAAAATACACAGTAGTGCGACACCAAATCTCAAAACTTTTTATGGACCACTAATGAACGCAAGGAGTCCTGGATCATCACAGGAATGATGAAATTTGGAATCATCAGCAAATAGCTTCACATGTGTGCTTGATTCTAAACATTCAAAAATATCATTTGCATATATTAGGAAAAGCAGAGGTCCAAGCACAGTACCTTAGGGTAAATAAACGCAAAAGCTGACTGACAACTATAAAAAGTATAATAATGACATTTTTCTTGACTCTTTGCTTCCCTGAAAATCTATAGTGATTGATTTTATTAAGCAACATAATTTGCAGGCTCCTCCTGTGAGACTCTCAGATGATGCAGGAAGTTTGTAATCTTGATCAATGAACGCCTTATTATCATTATTATATTTTTTTTAGTACACGACCGTATATGTTATACTTTCTCGGTCGGTGTAAGTTATCACATTGACCTCGGAATCCTACCAGGATTCAGGATGGTTAAGTGTTCGCCTTAGAATGTGCCGTGCAGGAACCCACCGAGTGGGTTCATTGTAAGGCAGAACATGAGTGGTGACAGTGAGTCCCCTTGGAAGATCACTCTGTTGATCTCCATCTGTCCAATGCTTTCATTTCCATGTGTCAAATTCGTCTCCCATTTTTTCATTGATGATGTGATTACTTTTTGTATGACTTTGTTGACTTTGTACAAGGCATTTATTTCATGATCCAAGGATGAGGAATAGAATCGAAGGCCTTGCCATAATCGATCCATGCCATTGACAAGTTCTTCTTCCACTTTCTTCTTTCACTGGTGATCGCTCTGTCTATTGTATATTGTTCTTTAGTGCCTCTGCATCTTGGGTGACACCCTTTTTGTACTTTATGCTATATGTTCTTTGATTTAAAATGTTCATTGATCTTATTTGCAATTATTCCCGTGAATAGTTTATATGGTGTTGGAAGACAGGCTATGTGTGCGAGGTTGTCCGGAGTCGGTGGCTTGTTATTAGATTTCCTAATTAGTATCGTCCTCCCATTGACTACTTCGGTATCGCATACGGGTTTCGAAGAAACTCGTCGTAGTGCTTCGCAAGTCTACCATGCAATTTGTTCAGCTTTTTTATCCAGAAAGTTTGTACTTTATCAGGGCCTGCTGCTTCCCAATTTGCCATGATAGCTAGTTTGTATTTTGTGTCTTCCTCAGATATTGAGACTTCATCTTGATAAGCTAGTCTTTCGCAATTTCTTCCACTTTTTGGTAGCCTCAGTCGGCACATTGTACTGTTTTCCGGTTTTCCATATACCTTTCCAGTAACTTATCATGTCTTCTGTCTTCGACTCGACTATTGTTTGCTGCTTCTTGGCCTCTTATTTGTCTATATACCTTCTTTGGGTTTTGGTGAAACAACTTTTTTATTTGCATTTGTTCACTTCTATCTTCATTCCGCTTCAATCGATATTATTATTGTTTTTTGAAATAAGTTCGTTCTATAGGTGTCATTGTCAAATGATTTGAAATGGAATGAACAATTAAATTACATTGTGAAAAAGACCATACGGAGAATTTTTGTCATCCGTAATTTGCGTCGTTGTCAGTCAGAAAAAGTGTTATGTTGATTTTGCATTCATTCGATCTATTTTGATTTATGCCTTCGGATCTTTCCGCAATGCATCTCAGTACCTGTTACACAGACTTGAAAGAGCAGAACGAAGAGTCTTGCGTATTATTGGTGAGAAATAAAAATTGAAACCCTTATTGTCTGTCGCCAAAATATCGTGTGCAAAACTTTTTGATTCTATAGTTGATAATTGACTTGCACCCCCCCCCCTACGGTGAATAATGCCAGTGGGCCTGTGGCGTGTTGAGACAGACGCATGTTTCAAATATTAATGCAAAAAAGACCTATCTGTCGCAAATATTGTTTGATGGCTGTGTCGAAGGTCCCTGCTGCGTCTTAAGGCAATATATCGATATAAGGTATACCAGGATTTTCCTACGGGAAATGTTCGATTTGCGTGAGGACTGTGCAACAGCAAGGTGTTCCAATATATTGTGCGCTCCTTCAGCAAGTACAACGCGTTATGCTGACTCCTCCATTGCATTCTGTAAGCAATTTATGCTGCAATATAATATACATAGCACTTTTTAACTTCTTCTTCCACTTTGTTCCCAATTCAAGTGAGGTTACCGGTGCGGATATCACCCGAACTCTGGATTCCATTTCTCAGTCGCTTCCTGTCCTTTGTATCTTCTTCCGTCAATCCCGTGGCCATCATATCTTCTTTCGTGCAATCCTTCCATCTCCTCTTTGGCCTCCCTCTCTTTCGTTTCCGATCTCCATTTCTCTCACTATCCCCACATAATCCACCTCTCTCCTCACATGCCCCAGCCATCTCAGTTGTGTCTCTGACTTTACTTTTGAACTCTCAAATCTGCACTTGCTTTCAGATTTTCTCATTTCTTACTCTGTTCAACTTCGTCAGGCCCAACGACCATCGAAGCATTTTCATTCCTGCTTCTTTTCTTCTTGTGCTTTCGTCACCGCTAGTGTCTCCATTCCGCATAACATCGCCGCTCTCACCATCACCTTGAACATTTTCGCTTTCTCTGGCACTTTCCTGTCGCACATGACTCCTGTAATTCTTTTCCGAGCACCTCAACCAGCTTGGATTCGTTTTGCCACCTCTTTGTGCGATACATCGTCTGCTTGCACCGTCGATCCCAGGTCCCTCTTGGCAATAATCAATGCAGTTTTGGCCATATTAGATGCAAAAAGGTATATTAACTGCTCACAATGTCTATGGTATGTTGATCTCTATTACTCTACAGGAGCAGATATCTAGGGTTCAGCAGCAGTAATTCTTAATTGACATCAAATGAGTAATTAATGCATCCTGAAAGCAAAGGTCCGTCCTTCCATTCATTCGTTCAAAAGTAACTGACACATTTGTCGGTCCTAATTCTTTCTTTCTGTTATCTCTTGCCAGTCAATCTCAGTATGAATTTCAGGCTCGAACGGATAGACGATTTCATAGAAGAGGCTGTAGAAGGCGGAAGTGGTGAGGAACGTAAATCACAGGCCGAAGGTGACATCAGAACAGTTAACCCGACTACGGAAACGCTAAAAGGAATTAAAAGATGGAAAATTGGACTGAAAACTAATAACTGGCAGCAAGAGGTTAGGTCAGTGTTTGATCGTAAATGTCTCGATTTAACGATAATAGTCATCCCCAATCGCTGGAAATTGAAAGGAAAATTCAATCAAATTCTTTTCGAAAGAAATTTCTTGTGAAACCAAATCTAAGTTGCAGCATTAACTTATAAAACGAAGTTTGGAAGGTTGTTACTTCTATGCTTATTACCTCGCTACCCTGGAATAGAAACTGAACAGAATTTTTTTCTGTTTGTACAGAGTTTATTGTCAAACACGTTTCACTACGCATGTGACGTACCAACCTCAGTGACAACTGACAATTAGCGACAAACACAATAAAGAATATGTACAAGGGAAAGTACAATCAGACGAATTTCATCAACATTTTATGCGTTCAAACAAAATGTAAATTATGAAAATAAATGTAAATAATCAGATTGAAGATTGTTGTTCATGAGAGGTGCGTGATCATCAACGTGGAATTTTATTATGAGAGCTTCTCCTATGCGTGTATGCTTAGTGTAATGAAGGATGGGGAATGATTGTTCTGACGTGTATGTGTAGAGAGATTACCGAAGGTGCAATGTTCCTTGATGCGAATATATGTATGTGGCGACGAGTCTCTCCTACATAATATTCTGGACAATATTCACAGGAAGATCTATAAATGTGGGAAGAGCGCTCGTTGAAAGGAGTATAGCATCTTTGTAGCAGCATAGATTCTGAGTCTTCAATGTGTTGTAGGCTACTATTAGTTTGATCTTCTTCAACAGTTTGTTTATTGTGTGAACTTTTCTTTATGGGTCCCATCGATGTATGGCCGCTTCCAGTAAATCGCTTCAATGGTTGCTTACAATTTTTGAAGACGTTTTCAATATAGGTAGAGCTGCATCCATTCTTTATGAAAATAGCATTCACTAAGTTTTCATTATATATTTTCCGGGTTAACGTCAATTTTTGGGATCTGATGAATGAATGCGTACTGAAACGCGTATGACAATAAACTCTATACAATCTCTACGGCGTATTTCTATTTTATTTTTTCTGTTTCCTTCTGCACCATTTGCAGATTAAAGCTAATTTCAGGATTTAATGAACATTATATGGCAAAAATTTCGTGTGCTGTGCATTAATGAAATAAGAGAAGTAGTATTTCATATTAAAATCTTAAAAATAAATTTGCTTTAAATAATTCATTAACTTGGGAGGAAAAATATTCAATCAGTTAAATGAAGAAACACTCCTGTGTAAAGCCGTTAACCCTGTTTACTTAATGTGGGATCAACAGAAAAATATATCGATTATGTTCCTAAAGGACCCCTGAGAGAACTGTATGCAACGTTCCAAAATAATTGTTTTCTGTTCCATTAGCAACAAACCGAATGGAACTAAAATGGAACGCTCCCTATTGTTCCATCCGCAACGTTCCATGCGGGACCCTCAGGGAACATTATCAAAAGGGGGATTTTGACTGCTTAGCATGAATTAGCGAGCTCATTTTATGAGTATTTGAGCGCTGAGTAATGACAATTACAGATATGTAGACTGATTTATGCTTGGTAATAATTCAGATGGGGTTCCATTTGGGACGTTGTAGGGACTACCATGGAACCGTTCCATTGTTGCAGGGGAGTGAATATTTGATAAACATTATTGCACGACTTTCATGTGACGCATTAGGCCTCAGCCACACTGCGAGCTTTTCCAAGCGTTTTGGAGCAAATATGAAGTCACCATTACAGCAGTTGTAGACTGCCACACTGCGAGCAAAGCAAACCAGAGCGATTGATAGCTTGCGGACGCTCGTGTTGCTTTGCACTAGGTGACATGCCACGCGTGATTCACGCGTAATTACGGAACACCCCAAACATCCGTGGTTAAAGACATTCTATTCTTCTACCCGCGTACATACGCGCTGCACTAAGAGTCAGAAATCACTCGATCTGATGCTGTTAAAATATGGGAAATGTTTATGAATACGCGCGGGCGAGCGTTTATAGTTTGCGCGTCGTCTACGGTTGTCCGCGCTGCCGCTTGAACCACTAAGATGAACCGCTAAGCATGTTCTGTCTTCCCTGAGCATGAAATTGAGGTCCTATCACATTGTTTAGCCTCTGATACATGCAGACACATGAGACGCAAAGTCTATAACAGGACTGCCAACTATACTAGCTTACATAACAGATGTTGCAGCAATATCCCGCATAGCCACGGATGTTTGGGGTCATGTGTATAATTACGCGTGATTGAGCGTGGCATGTCACCTAGTGTGCTTTCAGTGTGGCTGAGGCCTTAGGCCTACTGAGTTTTACAGTAGCACTCTTATGGACAATAACGGCAAATGTATGTATATAATAATAACGGACAATAAGATGGATGCCTTTCATAATAATTCGATTTCTATGCCAAATATCAATTTTTCTACTTCTATGTCCAGAAATAGACGTTTGCATTTAACGAAAACGGCATACAACCACAGTGCGATAAGAAATTTGACAGCCATGGAGCAATAAATTCTTGCAGTACGTTGATCAGCGGTCATGCAAAAGCACATGATTCCTCCGCGTCTTCAATACCGTGGACAAGTGCTCATCAATTGTTTCCAATGTCCATCGCTATAGATTCAACTGAAGTGCGAAGAGTGCAGCGTGGCGTCTTAATGCACAGTCGACTGTAGCATTAAGTTAGTTAATGCGCGCTTTACGCGTAAGCACAGAATTAGACTGTTTAATCGTATCACTTTGCTAGAAGTGCAAGCAGATGGCACATGCAGGGTGGGCAAAAAGAAATTTCTAATACCTTACAGAGATAGGAAAAATAGCCGTGCGCCGCTTGCGGATTGCTGTGGATTCCTTCAAAATGCTCCGATCGCCACGATTCCTTCAGATTCGAAGAATTGAGATCATTGCGCAAAAGTTTTCTCGATAATGTTGGGCCCTTCGATCATTTTAAAAAAGTTAGCAGGCGCATGAAACAGGCGTGTTAACTTCACAAATGTGATGTTGATTATATGATCTGCTCAAATCACATAATAACTGCACACATAATTGAATATTCATGTGACACTTAACTAAGTTATCATCGCTTGATAAATAATACAACGAAGAAAACACTTTAGGCATGTTCATTACCATAGACGTAGATAATAGTATACGACTTCTATGGTAGTATTCATTTCTATGTCCATTACGTAATAGATAATGCATAGATTTGAGGTCATTATTGCTATAAATTATGACAAATAATGACCGAAGATATCTATGCATTATCTGTTATAATGCATGACTTTTTCCATAGAAGTCTGCACCAGGTTAATAATTTCCAATCAGGAAAATATTTACCTGCTTCGTGGAACTTATTAACCTGTGGACATAGAAAGCCTTGCAAAATCATGCATTATAGAATGAACAATTCACCTCAGCATTCAATCATTCGTTTGTAAAAACATGAGGAAGTCGACAACATCCTCAAAGATCAGAAGTCAACTCGCATCGACTCACATTCCACTTATCATGTACCGGCGAGCAACGGAAAAATCGATCTATCATATTGAGTGAGTAAATGGCTTTAAATGTGGAAATCATACAAAAAATGATATAAAAATAGCTTCAGTTGTTTTCGCAAAGTTTCAAGATCAATCAATTTTCCTTCTCATCTCCAATTTTCTGCATGACAGTGTTAATCCTCCGAACCAACCAGTCTTTCCGCATACAGAATGAAGTCAAAGCTACTACGTATGCATTTTGGTCTGTCTCAGCTTCATAGGAACTTCCATGAGCTGTTAATCTGTCAAATAAGCTGTAAAATCTGGTCTAAATAGTCACATCAATGTAATTGCCGTCACATCAGAGAGCACTTCCGACATTGGAATTATTATTGCAACCATCTGATGCATGCTGAATAAAACATACTGTCTTCAGTTGTTTGTCTATACCAAACGCATTATTATGACACTTGTGTAATTGAATGAATATCTCGAATATACACTCTCGATACAATCTACCAACATGAATAGTCGTTTTCCCTTAACGCATAATAGCTGGGAAGAATAGAACATGGCGTCACGACAACTACGAACTCTGCGTTAACTTTCTCTCTATCACTGTTAGTGTTGTCTGCATCGCAACTACTGGCTATCGTTGCTCGAAACTGACAATAAGTGTGATTACAATTGCTTCCTCGTCACTATGGCAAGCGCTCCCTATCAACTGCGTAAGGAGCCTCCCAGATTCGACATTGAGATTGACAAAGATTTTTTCCTTGACTGGAAAACTAAGTGGTACGCTTTCGAGAGGTTATCCAACATCCATCATATTAAAGACGTTTCTGAACAATCGCAAATCCGACTCGACGCGCTACATGATGCCTTTTCCTACTCCACCCTACGAGTAATAAGAATCTGCATCTCTCCGCGGCTGACAGCACCGACGTCGACAAGATTCTCACTGCCTTGGAAAATCACATTTGTGGATGTGTTAATAACATCGTGTGGACACGTAAGTTCTATCGCCGAGTGCAACTACCCAACGAATCTGTGAATGACTGGTTGATTGACCTGCAAGATATGGCTGGTCGATGCAACTTTTCTTCTTGCTGTTCAAATTGCGAGTCATTGAGATTGCGAGATCAAATCGTCCTAGGGTGTAGGGATGAAGATGCTATACAAAAGCTCCTCGAAATCGGCTCCTCTTTAACACTTGATAAGGCACGCGCTATTTGCGAGTTGAAGAAGCCGCAAAGCGAGATAAACAGGCGCTATCGCAATCAGGTATCTCAGCTATTCGTCAAAACAAGTCGAAGCACAAATCTGCTAAAAGTTTCCAATTTTCTGAGAAAGCCAAGAATAACCAATATCGGCCTAAGAATACCGGCAACCCTTGTTCCTGGTGTGGGAATCAGACATCACATGCTGATAATCGGAAATTATGCCCTGCTCATAACCAGACCTGTGGTAAATGTCAAAAGCGTGGTCACCTACCTAAAGTCTGTAGGACTGACAACCCTATTAAGAAGGGAAAAGCTCAGGTGTCAACTCTCACAGCCCAGAAAGAACCGCGAGCTCAGATATCCTCTATCAGGACCCTTGTTTTCTGCAAAAAATCGATGAACCGACTCCTCTCATTCAGATAGACATTAACTCCAAGAAAGTCACTGCTATGCTGATACAGGAGCAAACATCGACGCAATTGGACCCGCGCTAATGACTGTACTAGGCATTTCTACACATGACCTCACAAAGGAATCGACTAAACCTCAGGCTGCGAATCCTATCCCTATTCGAGACTGCTATGGGTTCATTTCCTGCTACTATTGCCTACTACGATAGAAGTGTACGGACAGTTGTTCATGTGCTACGAGAATTGAATGATTCTCCCGCCATTCTAAAATGGTCTACTTGCAAAGCATTAGGAATGCTGTCTGAGAACTTCCCTAAACCAAATCTGGTCATTAATGCTTTGACATCTGACAAAAATAGCTGCACGTCACATGATTCGACGATGCGTAACAATGGTGATTCACATGCTGTCGACACTGATAGCTCCCTACAGCAATGCAGCGCCCACGTTGTCAATGAAACGCTTGGCAACCTGCATATGAATGAACAGTATTGGCTGAACAAGTATGAATCTGTTTTCAATCAGAGAATAACGCCCATGAAAGGAGAATTCTTCACTATTCACCTGGCAGCTGACGCACAACCACATAGTATATACTGTGCCTCGCCGTGTCCCAATCCCTCTCATGGAGAAGCTTCGATCCGAACTAGACGAACTGGAATCTAGCGGCATCATTGAAAAAGTGTCTCAGCCAACGGAATGGTGTGCACCTATAGTTGTTGAACCTAAGAAAAATTCTGAGAATATTCGTCTGTGTGTTGACTTCCGTCGATTGAACCAACAGGTGAAGCGCGAGAGATACATGTCTCCTACTGCAGCTCAGTTAGTCGCTCAAGTTAACCTGACTGATATGAAGTACTTCTCTTCTTGTGATGCCCTAAAAGGCTATCACCAGGTCCCGCTTCATCCTGAGAGTCAAAAGCTCACTACATTCATCACGCCGTTTGGAAGATACTGCTACAAGATGGCTCCCTACGGTATCTCGTCCATATCGGAGCACTACAACAGGCGGATGGACGAAGTCCTACAAGGTCTTCGTGGTGTACATCATATCGTCGATGACATTCTGATTGCAAGTCCTACGTACGAACAACACATTGATGATGTGAATGCCCTAATGCAGCGATTGCAAGAAACGAGTATTGCCCTCAATCGCAAGAAATTTACTTTTGCTAAGACTAACATTACCTTTGCTGGATTACGTTTGACTTCAGGAGGGTTCACAATCGATCCTGAGTTATCATGGCTATACGGAATTATCCAACTCCAAGTAGTAAGACGGACATTCGCTCATTTTTTGGCCTAGTGAACCAGCTGTCGAGTCACACTAACCAAACATCAAAGCTACTGTCACCGCTTCAGCCTCTTTTGAAGAAAGAAAATGAATTCATATGGGACGATAATCTACAAAAGTCTTTCGAGGAAATTCGCTCTCTTCTAGCCTCCAGTGACCTACACGTCGCCTATTATGATCCTTCGAAACCGACGAGACTTCACCACTGATGCTTCAAGACTATACGGACTTGGCTTCATTCTTCGTCAACAGCAAAAAGACGGCTCATGGAGAGTAGTTCAAGCCGGATCTCGTTTCATCACTGATACTGAGCGCAGATACGCTATGATAGAACTTGAACTTTTAGCAGTTGTATGGGCAACACAGAAGTGTCGCATCTTCCTTGAAGGTCTATCGCATATGGATATATTCGTCGATCACAAACCACTCATCCCTATAATGAATTCATACTCTCTAGATCAAATAGAAAACCCACGTCTCCAACGTTTGCGCATGAAACTGCAGAGATTCAACTATACTGCGCATGGATACAGGAAAGCTTAATTCTGATGCAGATGCCCTCAGACCTCACAACTGCTATCCTCGAACCAAGCTAGCGACGATGGAATCATGCCGTCAATACATCAGATAGCTCTCACTTATGCTATGTCTTCGTCCAACCTGGATCCTCGACTTAAAGAGGTAAGAAGCGCAGCTGAAAATGACCCAGAATACAAGACTTTGATGACTGTCATCAATGATGGATTCCCTAACGAGAAACAACAATTGTCACTCGATCTACGAAAGTATTGGTCAATGCGCGAAAAGTTATCAGTCGACGATGGATTCATAGTATGTGGGCGCAGAACTCTAATTCCTAAAACACTTCGCCCTACCATTCTCGGAACCTTAAACGTGGTCACATGGGAATAGCGAAGACAAAGGAACGGGCAAGACAAGTTGTTTGGTGGCCAGGAATAGATATCGATATTTCTAACGCTGTACAATCATGTGCACCCTGTCAGGAGCAGCTTCCCAATCAGTGCAAGGAACCTCTACGATCGCACCCCTTACCAGACAGAGCATTCCAGCATCAGCATGCGGACTTTGCCGAAGTCAACGGTCAGAAATTCCTGGTAGTGGTAGATGGTTATTCCGGTTGGCCCTCATTATTTCACCTAGGCACTCATGCCACAACAAGTGATTTAATCAAATATATGAGACAATTATTTTGCCAGACCGCCGTTCCTGAACAATTAATGTCTGATGGTGGACCTCAGTTTTCTTCTTCATCATTTCAGAACTTTCTAACGAGATGGAATGTTACACACGTCCACTTCTTCACCTCACTTCCCATCTAGTAATGGCAAGGCCGAAGCGGCAGTCAGGGTTCTGAAGAAGATAATAAAATGCAACGTGAGATCCGACTCCTCATTCGATCGAGATCTAATTGCGGAAGCGATTCTTTTATACAAGAACACTCCTATGTACGATGGCCGCATCCCATCCGTTATGATATATGGAAAGCCTGTCCAAGACACTCTCCCAGCTCATCGACGAAACTTCTCCCCAGAATGGCAACAGAAAGTAGATGAAATCGAAACAAAAGCAGCTGAAATCCATGAGAAAGTTGAAGCCTACTACAACACAACAGCACATCCTCTCAAATTGTTGCAAACGGGAACTCATGTCGCTGTACAAGACGCTTCCAAGATTTGGAATAGATGCGGAATTATCGTCGAATGTCTAAATAATCGGGACTATCTCTTAAAGCTATCGAGTGGACGAGTGATCAGAAGAAACAGACGGTTGATCCGACCCAGAGTACCTACGTGTGTGTCAAGTGATCGAAATCAAATTACACTACATGCTCCTTCCTGTGTCTCTTCTCAACCAGTGTATAGTGATCCTCTTCCTCCTCCTACACCACCCCCTGTTTCACGATGTCTACGTCCACGTAACGCTATTGCACCTCCTTCTAGATTTATGTTTGAATTTTCTTCTTGACTCACAAAAGGAGAGTGGACATTGTGTATACATACTCTTATAGTCTACTTCACGTACATCTTTATATTACATATACATGAAGTTCTATGCCATTATTGTGTGCAAGTTTTTCAATATCATATGCATGATCCAATTTTCATAAAAAAGGGAGATGATGCATGCTGAATAAAACATACTGTCTTCAGTTGTTTGTCTATACCAAACGCATTATTATGACACTTGTGTAATTGAATGAATATCTCGAATATACACTCTCGATACAATCTACCAACATGAATAGTCGTTTTCCCTTAACGCATAATAGCTGGGAAGAATAGAACACCATCATCATATTATCATTAAATGAAAATTCCAAGCTGATGCATTAAAGTACAAAGAAGCATAAGACAACTATCAGAGACGAGAGTCCATTCATCAGAGTGTTATCAAGATTACAGAAAAACTAAGACACACAAGTCACATTAATTACAATACAACATAATAATATCACAAACATAATTAATAATAATCAATAAACTTATTTACCAACAAACTGGCGATCTCTCTCTCCATCATCCAATTCCAAGCTGTTGCCACTCTCGCCCTCACTGTCCTTTCCACTCCCACTTCATAGTCTAACACGTCACCTAAGTAACAAAACTACATCTTGTAAGATGTACACTATCTACATGTAAATGGATTTTATTGGGGAGAAATTTCGTCCTAGACTTGATTCTCGCATTCTTGTGTGGAAACGATACCTAGTTTTCTAATTTGTGCTGACAATTCTACTTTAAATGCTCCTCCGAATGCCAGTAATGATACCATTTGCTTGCTCACTTTCTTTCGCACATCTGGGGCACACGAAATTGTCAGGCTCCGTCATTCGTGAGCTTCGGAAATGACACCAATGTGTGCACAATACGGAGTTTGACCCCATACAATGTCCCGGCCAGAGATTTTCGAAATTTTTGCGCCCACCCTTCAAATTTACGCCCACGAGGGAAAATCTGAAATTCGCCCCAACCTATGATAAATTTACGCTCGATGTTCTCAATTTACGCGCGAAATGTCAAATTTACGCCGGAGCGTGAATTTACGCGCTGGCCGGGACACTGACTCCATACCTTTCCCACAGCAGCCACTTAGCCATCTTCCGGACTCGATTCGCTTCTTTTCCTGCATCACTTTTTTAACTATCACCTTCCTCAAAATATACTTGTTCTAAAACATTATTGTATCAGAATGAAGTCGTTGCTATTTGGTTTATCTGGATAATTGATGCAGGAATAATTCCTTCCCTGCGGTTTCATCTCTACTCTCCAATTATGTTTGGATGCAAAACAAGAGAACTTCAGTCAAAATTATAATGCCAAAAATGTAAAACAAAGTCTTAATCATATGTTTGTCTGAATGCCGACATCTCTTTCTCCTCTTCCTTCTCCGCGGCTGCAACTTTGTCGCACAAGTCACACAGAGCTGCGACAAATACTTGAGCGTCTGGAAGGCCGACTAGACTGAAGAGATGAAGGCGGAGCTGATGCAGGGTGCTGTGCACTTCCTGCGCCGTAGCATGATTGACTTCACAATTGATCACCCAGCGAGGGATAAGACTGTCTTTGGAGAAATGCGCTTGGAATTGACTCAAATGATTCCACACCTGCGGTAGAGCTAGCCACAGGCCAGCATCGTCGGAGAGATACAATGACAGGCCGAGGAGATCGCTGGTGTTGGCGAATGATAGAAGTCTCAAGGAGAGAAGACAGAGCAAATACAGAAGATAACTGCGATGATGGGCCTCAGTGAAAGCAACGCCTTCCTCCTTCCCCATCACAATGCCCACCAAGCTCTTTATCGCTGCACCGGTGACTGAGACGAATACTTCCTCTTCATCTCCATCCTTCGGATCGAACTTTTCTCTGCCGTCCACCAACAGGAGAGACAGACACGCATAATTACGGACCTGAAAAGAAAATGCATGACTCCAGAGAATAATACAGTATTTAAACTCTACTGATATCAGTTACATCAGCAAAATGTACAAAACAGAAAAGAATAAAAGTAAAACAAAAAATGCCACTTTATTAATTGAAATTAGTTATTGAGAGGATGTATTTGCAGCAGTAGATTTGTTGACTATTTATTCCATGGTGCATCAGGAAACACTAGGGTTATATAATGAATACTTTTCTCGAATCCTTGCTGCTGAGACTTGGTTTCAAAGATTTCATTAACATAGCTTCCCTGAAACGTTATCAATACTACTAGTATCAGACGCTATAATTTGGACTTGGGAGGAGCCTTGGTGATGTGCTAACATGCCGCCTTAATCCGTGTATAAAGAAAACGGACTGTACTCCCACTCGGCACGTACTGCGCAATAATGCACAGGGTTACGGACTAAGATTCCACAAATTCGCAATCATGTTTGATAAATTCAGGTTTAAAGATAAAAACAGTTCTGTTGTGAAGTAAACGGAACAACTTTTGTAATCATCAGATTTCTCAGATTTCCGGTTAAAATTGGCAGTGAAAAATGAAGCATGTATTTGTGATCAGCGCAACAAATTGGATCAGGTAGTGACAAAATATATTGATTTACTGGGCTCATCAATGAGACCAAGAAATCGGCTTCACTGACTTCACGCACGTCATGTTCACGGAGAGGCGTTTCCGTGCCCTGCACGCGCATTGATGGTAGGAGGTTTCGCAGATCTTGAACGCGGGCTAACTGGATGCACAAAATAGGACACACCTTAGCTCTTGACAACAAAGGTCTGTCGCAGTATATTGAATATCTGAAGAGAATGACAACGATTAAGTAAATACAAGACTACTGTGTGATGTAGTCGAATGACATGCTGATACGCTGTCTCGTTACACCATGAATGCTGGTAGCGCTCTGTCAATAATAATAGGGCAATAAGCTGTCGATACCACTTGGAGATGACTTCTGCCTTCCACAGAATTAGACATGTCGTCTCTTCTTCCGTTTGACTAGAAAGGAAACATTGGAACATGTAACGTAAATGAAATGGCACAATCTGCTGACACAATACCATAGCAATCGAACAATGAGCAGCCAGTTCAACATTAAACACGCCAAATTGTGCAAAGTTTCAGTGACTGTCATCAACCGGATCACACAGCAAAGAGACACAGACGATGTCAAGTTCTACAGAGACGTTTGTGAACGTTTTTTCATGCGCCTGCTAACTTTTTTTGAAATTATCGGAGGGCCAAACATTATTGAGAAAACTTTTGCGCAATGATCTCAATTCTTTGAATCTGAAGGAGTCGTTGCGATCGGAGTATTTTGAAGGAATTCAGAGCAATCCGCAAGCGACGCACGACTATTTTTCCTATCTCTGCAAGGTATTAAGAATTTCTTTTTGCCCACTTATTAAGTTCCTGCATGTGCCATCTGTTTGAATCAGTTTGCACTTCTAGCAAAGTGACACGATTAAACAATCTAATTCTGTGCTGCCTTCACTCGCATTCCTTTTGAACCGTCAGCGTGGCCTAGTGAAGATGTTGCGAGGTGGTCCACACCGCGAACTTCGGCCACGGAATCAAGGGTGTTGGTGTCTTGTATTGACTTGATAGTTGTCATTCTCTTCAGATATTCAGCCTTAGCTCTTGTTCATTAACAACACGGAAATGAAATGATATCATAGAAAGTTGTTGATTTCAAGAAAGTGACGTGCAGTTTTCACTCTACATACCTTGAAATACTTATCAGACAGGAGAGCATCTCGCAAGGCGAGGAAGACACTTCGAGTCCATCCACTGCCCAGAGGGAGTTGATGGTTCCGGAACAGATTCCCAGCAGCGTAGCAGGCATTCCAGCGTATTTTCGCCGCTCCGTTTGATTCATGAAGTTTCATACAGTCTGCGAGGACTTCGGCGCCCTTTCTCATGACGGTGTCCATTTCCTGACATTCTCCAAACATCCGGCCAGGGACGAGACGGAAGAGATATCCAAGAGTTCGAGCTCCATTCTCCCTGTGCTTTACAGTGCCGGTACACAGCTTCACAGCACAGCTCAGCAGCTGAGCGTAGCGTTGCTCATCAAACTGTTGAAGTACAGTCACGGAGCTCTCCATTTGCCAGTCTTCACCGCTGCTGCGCTCTCTGTGAGCTACCAGAACTTCAACGGCGTTGGCGAGACACCAAGCGGCATGACTGCGTACCAAATGAGCATCCTCGGGTGCCGCACATAATGCCATGGCCCTGTGGACGACGTCAGACACGAAGCGAGCATCCCACAGCAGAGCTGGTACCGAAATCCAATGACCCAGCGCTCGGATGGCATTTCCACGGACGTGACCGTCGGGTTCCATGTCAGGTCCGCCTGCACGTCCCAACATGATGGCAAGACAAGCAAGCAACGTTCGTTGTTCCAATACTTTGGAGAAGACGGTGTCGTCTGCCTGTGCGAGGCACTGAGCCGCCCAGCTGCGCACCGAGTAATGAGATTCACACTGAAGAGAGAGAAATGCAGATAAATGATAGTATATAACACGTACTGGTCTGGTTAACACTGAAAAATGTCATACTTTTAGACAAAAATGGGAAACAAAGTGAATAATGATAGGACAATAAGCTGTCGATGAGTCCTTGGAGATGACTACTGCCTTCACTCGCATTCCTTCTGTACCGTCGAAATTCCTACTTAGAGTTACTGATACATACATGCGCTCTCTATGCTCTACATGCTATAGGAACATCCGAAAATGTATTACGAAATATATCAAGATAATAGCAGGTGACTATAGTTCGTTCAATTACTCCATTCACTGTCTTTCCACGCGTCGCATTTTCAAATATAGTATCTGTACATATATAGACTTGTAGTCTGATGAATTCAAACTCTTTTATCATGCAGTCAATTGGGGTGGTGAATTATCACTAGCTTGCGTGGGCTGCTTCGTTTCTGAGTAAAGAGACACCTCATTTTGCGTTCCAAACTCGAAGGAAAAAAGAATTTAAAATAAATTGCATTTCCTTGAATGTTCATCAAAACAGGTGGCAAGTCTGTCTCACAGGTTCCACGCATGTAATTCCTATAATCTTTAATAAAACATGTACAGTATATATTGTGCAATGTTGCAGATGATTTGAAAATGTATATCAGTGACAGTGATAGTAGGAGCTTATTTTTGGGAAAGATAGTCGAATCCATAGAATGACAACAAAACATATTGCAGATTTGAGCATGAAATCATCAGTTTCCTATAAAACATTGAAATGCGTCCGAAAACATTAACAAGGAGGGAATTTTCAAGGGAAGAATACACACTGAAGAATTCTATTTGTAGGAGGACATCACTTTGCAGCTGGAAATCTACATAAAAACAGTAACAACGAGGATGTACCGAGTTTGCCTGCATGATGAAATTTATGTCTCTTTACAAGTCGGTAATGTGCAGAATTGGCGCTAGACCCGTTCACAAAAACGATCACTTAGTAGGATGAAATCTTGAAAATAAGGAAATCAAATGTCAAACTTCAACAGATGCTAGACTTGCTGTACGCTTCACCTGACGGGTTAGTCATCACAGAGGAAATGACTCACTGAACGCTCCCTCGATCAGTGGCATGCCGGATCCTTTTCTAATGACTTATTCGAAATTCGTGTGAAGTAAAGTTTCAGAGATATGATGAAAAATATAATGCCGTCACTGTGGTTCTCAGGAATTATCAAAAATTTATTGGAATTTGATTGCTGCTGTCAATCAGTTAAATGAAATTGGAAACTGAAGATCAATTGATTGACATGAATCAATTTTTAGATGATGCATGCCGAAAACAAATGAACGTTGTTTATACTCGGAAGCACATTAAGCACGCAGCCTACAATTCCTACAATTCACAATTATATGTAGTAAGCATTTCAGCCTTGTATTCAGGGCTCCCACTCCATAATTTGCGAAAATTTCCGCAGCTTTTGATTTCAGGGTCCACAATACGATGCTGTCGCATTCGATGAATTCGTCCCATTCACATCTATACAGGGAATGACGCGGTTAATCTTATAAATTAACCGGTTAACCGGTTAAGAAATAATTAACCGCGGTTAATTAACCGGTTAATCGGTTAAGAAAAAATTAACCGCGGTTAATCAACCTATTAAAAATTGTAACTAAAAATGCAAGCTATTTCATTGACACTTTCACAAGATTTTATAGGCACGTTTTCTTATTGCTAGTAGGCCCTAAAGAGCAAGAAATCCGCAGGTCTAAATTATTGCCCACAGAAATTGCTTCAGACAAGACATAGCCTATGTAAGATAATCAAGTTGCACAATATAGTATTCAGTATCTTATCACTGTAGTTTGTTGGTACTATTTTTTCTCTGCTCTATACTACATCACTCGCACAAAAAAACAAGTTTCGGTCAATATCTATAAATTCTGATGAATAAAACTACGTCATCGAATAAAAAGGAATTACACATGCCGCATGGTATCTACCATATACTGATTTCCATGTAAGTTCGGTGAATAATTTCAACAATGAGTTAAGATTGTAGTGTAAAAATAAATATGGCACTTGCGGTTTTCTTTTGAACGACGCATTCGTTTCTTGTCAAAGATATTACCAAACGCTGAAAACAAACGTTCACTGCTTGCAGATGTAGCTTGAACGGTAAGATACTGCTTGGCAGTTTTTGAAGTTTTGGAAAAGATAACCCATGTATTTTCCACCATTCCAATGGATCAACATCTAGGTCAGTAACGCACATCTCGTAATTCTGCATTTCTTGCAAATTTGTCTGTTTGACATTTATTAAAGGAGTACTTTCCAAAAGCAATGATAATCGACTTCGTTTCTCACATGCTTTAGTTGGCGGGCACTTCAGTTCGGAGGAATCCGCTTGTTCCCAAATGCTTAGTTTTACTTTCTTCTTCATATCTTGAGGCAAGAAGTCGAGTGATTTAAATCGAGGATCCAGAAATGTTGCTCGAATGTGAAGAGACATATCAGTGAGAAATTCATTATCATCCATAGAAAACCGGAAGGATAGATTCGTGACAAGTGGACGTCGGTTACATGCTTAATTCTTACTATAAAATATTGATTTAACATCCTCTTTGAACATTTTTTTAACCGCGGTTAACCGGTTAAAGACTTTTTAACCGGTTAAGAGTTTTCTAACCGGTTAACCGGTTAACCGCGTCATTCCCTGCATCTATATAATTAGCATGAAAAGGAAAATTTATTTTCAACGGCAGCAACTTCATGGACACCATGTCGATATTAATTTAACATTTTTACAACAAAATTGTCAAATTTGCGCAAGAGTGGGAGCCCTGCTTGTATTTAAAGTTGGCAAGCTGCAACAACGTTAAACATGTCATACAGGTATCTGTGAGAGAGAATTCTAAGGATCCGCTTGTCTGATTGGTCTGACTAATCGCAGCATTAAAAGATGAAAAATGGTAGGCATAGTTGTTATGTTAGCGATATAGACTGCCCTCATACCCAGGAAATTTCTGAGAGCATAGCTTACTTATTGCTGTGTAACGTGTGTGTAGTTAAACAAATCTTGGATCAAGTAAATTAATAGTTAATGCTATCAAGTTACTGAAACTGTTCGAAATTTGGATTCCAATTTCAATTAATAAATTTCTTTGTCCAATTAAATTGAAATCAATTATTGACAATCCCTGCATGTACAGCTTCTGTATGTTGGAGGTGTAAACACTCCGGGTAAGTGCTTCAGTCGACATGATGTGCCTAAAAGACGTAGACATAACCTTATCGTTAGGGACCAAGGTTTTACACGATTACACGAATTACACGGAAACCGTGTAAAACGAAATAAGCCTTGTAATGCCGTGTAAAGACCAATTCAGACCGCCATGCTTGTATGCATAGCCTGTCATAGACTTAATTCTAAATGCAATTTGGAATTCCGTGATGCGCGCACGATTTCTGTGGCACGAATATAGCAGACGGAAAGTAGGGAAGACCGCGCTGACGCGCTCAGCCAATCAGAGCACGCCAACCTTGTTAACACTGTAGAGATCGGAGAGTGACGTCTCTCCCCTAACGTCACTGGTTGTGCGTTGCTTTACTGACTTATTCAAATTGTGATATTACATTGTGATAACTCCCTGCCTACAAACAAGCAGTTATTGAATTAAATGAAAACGTTGGTCCGATCGATTTCTGGAGCGCGGTTCCTGACCGATTCCCAGAACTCGCTAAAATAGCGATGCGCTGTTTATGCATTCCGGTCAACTCTGTTGACGCAGAACAAATGGTCAGCGCATACACGAGCGTCGATCATCCACAACGTCAACGCATGAAAGACTCCAACCTTGCGATGCAAGCCATGTTTTCCTTTTAACAGTTTTCAATTGTAAATGGGCTTATCCATTAATTCAAAGTAGACTTGATTTCATGGAATATTTCTGATTTCTTGATTTTATTTTGATGAAATAATGTGAATCATCAGTGATAAGAATGTTAGGCGATAGCTTTATAGCAAGTTTATTTAGTCATGGAGTGATATCTAAGCCGTGAGATAAATGTAAAATATACGGGATAACGGATATCAATGTATTCATTGATCTCTCATCATGACCGTGTAAGTACCGTGTAATTTCCCGAAAATTGAAATTTTGAACATTTTACGGTGATTTACTTTTGTCCCTATTTATCGTGATTCCGGACAATCACAACAAAGACATGCCATAGGAGGTCGAGTCAATCAATTAATTGATAATTGGAATTTCCGAGCAATCAATTAATTGATAATTGGAATTTCCGAGCAATCAATTAATTGAAGTGGGAATTAGCGAGCAATCAATTAATTGAAGTCGGAATTAGCGAGCAATCAATTAATTGAAGTCGGAATTAGCGAACAATCAATTAATTGAAGTCGGAATTAGCGAACAATCAATTAATTGAAGTCGGAATTAGCGAGCAATCAATTAATTGAAGTTGGAATTAGCGGGAAATCAATCAATTGAAGTCGGGAATTAGCGAGCAATCAATTAATTGAAGTAGGAATTAGCAATCAATTAATTGAAGTCGGAAGTAGCGAGCAATCAATTAATTGAAGTCGGAATTAGCGAGCAATCAATTAATTGAAGTTGGAATTAGCAAGCAATCAATCAATTGAAGTCGGAATTAGCAAGCAATCAATTAATTGAAGTAGGAATTAGCAATCAATTAATTGAAGTCGGAAGTAGCGAGCAATCAATTAATTGAAGTCGGAATTAGCGAACAATCAATTAATTGAAGTTGGAATTAGCGAGCAATCAATTAATTGAAGTCGGAATTAGCGGGCAATCAAATAATTAAAGTTGGTATTAGCGAGCAATCAATTAATTGAAGTCGGAATTAGCGGGCAATCAATCAATCAATTGAAGTCGGAATTAGCAAGCAATCAATCAATTGAAGTTGGAATTAGCGAGCAATCAATTAATTGAAGTCGGAAGTAGCGAGGAATCAATTAATTGAAGTCGTAATTAGTGAGCAATCAATTGAAGTTGGAATTAGCGATCAATCAATTAATTGAAGTCGGAATTAGCGAGCAATCAATTAATTGAAGTAGGAATTAGCGAGCAATCAATTAATTAAAGTTGGAATTAGTGAGCAATCAATTAATTGAAGTCGGAATTAGCGAGCAATCAATTAATTGATAATTGGAATTTCCGAGCAATCAATTAATTGAAGTCAGAATTAGCAATCAATTAATTGAAGTCGGAATTAGAGAGCAATCAATTAATTGATAATTGGAATTTCCGAGCAATCAATTAATTGAAGTCGGAATTAGCAATCAATTAATTGAAGTCGGAATTAGCAATCAATTAATTGAAGTCGGAATTATTGAGCAATCAATTAATTGAAGTCGGAATTAGCAATCAATTAATTGAAGTCGGAGTTAGCGAGCAATCAATTAATTGAAGTCGGAATTAGCTAGCAATCAATTAATTGAAGTCGGAATTAGCGAGCAATCAATTAATTGAAGTCGGAGTTAGCGAGCAATCAATTAATTGAAGTCGGAATTAGCTAGCAATCAATTAATTGAAGTCGGAATTAGCGAGCAATCAATTAATTGAAGTGGGAATTAGCGAGCAATCAATTAAATGACATTCCTTAATTTTCGATCATCCTGATGGTTCTGCATGTTGGTCATAAAGAACGGACCACCTATGTGTCAGGATTCAATTGATTCTCATATTTTCCTTTTTCATGCATTCTTACAGGAAGGAGCGATTGCTTGGTGTACATTCTAAATTGAACTGCATCAACCTCCATTGACAATGTTTTTGTACACATCGTGATTTCTATGAAACTTAGCATAAATCTAATAGGAATTGAAGACATCAGGGTTAGGAATCTTCAAAGTGCACTTTGCATTCTCTTACCTGTAGAGCCGCCACAAGAGGGTTGATAAATTCTGCCCACAACTTCTTCCATTCTTCTTGTTCCTCCTCCTTCATAACGGGAAAAAGTGAAGTGAGAAGCTTGATAGCCTGTGTTCGGAGCATCATTTGGTCGTTATCTCCTCCTTCCTCCAGACACAGCTTGAGTGTGCATTTGAGAGCGTCCATGCTTGGTTTCAGGAAGCGAATGTAGTGTACCAGCATCTGGCGCAAAGTGGCAAGAGCTTGCACTCGTACTGGGGCGGAATGACGCACTCCTCGGCCCTCTCCCCAACCCACGAGGTCTGGATGGGCAAGCTGAAGACACTGTGTCACCAACCAACACGATCCGAAGTTACAATCGTCGAAGAGTGGACCGGACGAGGGGGTTTGAACACCGGATAGTTGGGCATCACCCGATGTGAAATATAGGGGCGGCTGAGCCAGACCATGACACACCTCAAACAATGGTCCATCACACGCCAATATTGCACCAATAAGAGAAAGGCAACCAGTCCGCAGATCAGCTGATGCTTCAGCACGATCTAAATACGTTCGTGCGAGACGAAAGACGCGCGTTACTAATCCAGGTTTCAATTTGTGATATGGGACACCAGCGACTAGCAATGCCAGACATTTGAGGAGATGCACCTGTGAAGAAAACATCAAAACGTTTCATTCTCAAGAAATTTGCAGCTATTGATAAGAAGCAGCGAGAACCCGGAACAAATTCATAGTCACTACCACTTTGAAAGCCACTGATCTAAGCAATTAAACAATGTAATCAATATTGATAGCAAGCCTTGGTAACTTGGGTAAAATCAGATATATTGGAATATGTGTGGGGGAAGTACCAATTATTGCAATTAATTGCGGGTTCGTGTTGTAACTACTGGACTTTCTTCTTACCTGGACTCCGACTTCCCGCTCTGCCAACAGTGCAACTACCAGTCTGCGATGAATTTCACGCACGGAGGCCGCTAGACGTTGACTGTAGGGAGTAAAGGCCATTGAAGGTTCACAAACGTCTTCAGCCGCAGATAGATATTGACGAGATCCATCAAAGAAGAGCTGGACGGTATCAAGAATGAGGATTCGGTTCTTCGCGAGACTCTCCTTCAACAGTAGAGTTAGCAGGTCAGCTGGACGACCAGACCAACAAAATGCGGGACCAGCGGGCAGAAAATCCAACCAAACCGAATGGACAACCCTTCGCAAGGTGATGGCCAATAGCCGACGTAGACAAGTCAATGACAAATGTCGCAATTTGTTCATCAATGACCTTTCCGGGGATGAGCGAGGTCTCTCTGATACCTGAAATGTCAGATTATATTGATAGGAATAATTCAAGACAATTTGACAAGAATCGAATTCAAAGTGATTTAGTCAATTTTTATAAAGCTTTGGGATAATATTCACCGAGTCATTCTGCTCGATGTCTCAGGTAGACACTCACTTCTCCTGCACCACAGCTCCCCAATCATGTTCGATTTCTATGGCAAACACTCACCTCTCATGCACCACAGCTTCCCAATCATGTTCGATGTCTCAGGTAAACACTCACATCTCATGCACCGCAGTTCCCCAATCATGTTCGATGTCTATGGCAAATCTCACCTATCCTGCACCACGGGTCCCAGATCATGTTCGATGTCTATGGCAAATGCTCACCTATCCTGCACCGCAGTTCCCCAATCATGTTTCGATGTCTATGGCAAATGCTCACCTATCCTGCACCACAGCTCCCAAATCATGTTTCGATGTCTATGGCAAATGCTCACCTATCCTGCACCGCAGTTCCCCAATCATGTTTCGATGTCTATGGCAAATGCTCACCTATCCTGCACCACAGCTCCCCAATCATGTTCGATTTCTATGGCAAACACTCACCTATCCTGCACCACAGCTCCCCAATCATGTTCGATTTCTATGGCAAACACTCACCTCTCATGCACCACAGCTCCCCAATCATGTTCGATGTCTCAGGTAAACACTCACCTCTCATGCACCGCAGTTCCCCAATCATGTTCGATGTCTATGGCAAATGCTCACCTATCCTGCACCACAGCTCCCAAATCATGTTCGATGTCTATGGCAAATGCTCACCTATCCTGCACCGCAGTTCCCCAATCATGTTTCGATGTCTATGGCAAATGCTCACCTATCCTGCACCACAGCTCCCAAATCATGTTCGATGTCTATGGCAAATGCTCACCTATCATGCACCACAGCTCCCAAATCATGTTTCGATGTCTATGGCAAAGGCTCACCCATCCTGCACCACAGTTCCCCAATCATGTTTCGATGTCTATGGCAAATGCTCACCTATCATGCACCACAGCTCCCCAATCATGTTCGATGTCTATGGCAAATGCTCACCTATCCTGCACCGCAGTTCCCCAATCATGTTCGATGTCTATGGCAAATGCTCACCTATCCTGCACCACAGTTCCCCAATCATGTTTCGATGTCTCAGGTAAACACTCACCTATCCTGCACCACAGCTCCCCAATCATGTTTCGATGTCTCAGGTAAACACTCACCTCTCATGCACCGCAGTTCCCCCAATCATGTTTCGATGTCTATGGCAAATGCTCACCTATCATGCACCACAGCTCCCAAATCATGTTCGATGTCTATGGCAAATGCTCACCTATCCTGCACCACAACTCCCAAATCATGTTCGATGTCTATGGCAAATGCTCACCAACACTGCACCCCAGTTCCCCAATCATGTTCGATTTCTATGGCAAATGCTCACCTCTCATGCACCACAGCTTCCCCAATCATGTTCGATGTCTCAGGTAAACACTCACCTCTCATGCACCGCAGTTCCCCAATCATGTTCGATGTCTATGGCAAATGCTCACCTATCCTGCACCACAGCTCCCAAATCATGTTCGATGTCTATGGCAAATGCTCACCTATCCTGCACCACAGCTCCCAAATCATGTTCGATGTCTATGGCAAATGCTCACCTATCCTGCACCGCAGTTCCCCAATCATGTTTCGATGTCTATGGCAAATGCTCACCTATCCTGCACCACAGCTCCCAAATCATGTTCGATGTCTATGGCAAATGCTCACCTATCCTGCACCACAGCTCCCCAATCATGTTCGATATCTCACGTGAACACTCACCTCTCCCTCTTCAGGCTCCAGTTCACTCTCTGACGAATCGGGTTCACAGACAAGGAGATCGTCGATCTCAGCGTCTCCTGACACTTTGAGCTGACGGATACGCGTCTCCAGTGCTTCAGGTCCATGTTTGAACTCAACTTGTCGGCGAGCACCTGCTACCTTGCCTTTCATAGTCGGCACCAGAGGAGAGCCAGGTGACCGTCCAGTGGCAGTCTCAGTGCCTAGTGCAGCCCCAGTTGGTTGCAAGTCAGCTACGGGAACAAGACGAGTAAGACCCAGTCCACACAGAGGCCTCAATTGAGTTAGGAGTGCGCGAACACAGGTGAGGTCCAATTTCGGTTGGCGACAGAGCAGGAATGACATGCCAACCAGACACGCCTTCATCACTAGAAGATTGAACAAGCGCCCAGGCGCCTCAGCGCTCTCCACTTTTGCCAGGCGGTCGTAGGATTCTCCACAATGTCTCATAAAGTGAGAAATCAGACGAGGGAGCCATGTAGCTCTCAGGAAGTCTGAAGATGGTGAAATCTGAAACGTTAAGTTGATAATGCAAGTTTGAAACAGGCAATGTTTGTATTGTAAGGTTGTGCAATGTTTGAGGTTGCATCAGACATTTTCGCATCAAATTATATCCAAGCAAACAACCACCTTTTCCACTGGAATATCCGAAATTCTATCCTATGAAAAATGGATGACATCTCAGATGAAAATGTGGTTTTGATGGAGTTTTACCACGGTGTCCTAAAATTAAGCGGTATATGAAAAAATCAGTGTCAGATTACAACGTTATCGTTTCCATAAAAGCAAATTTGAGATTATGGAAGTTCTAAAAAATCAGTCAAATCCGGAATCAACATGATGCATTTTAAGCAAGTCATCTTCTTCGTTGAAATTTTGCTTACTGTTTAACCCTATTTTAACCAGGCTATTTTGATGTCTGAAAACCCAATGGCTCCTAGAGCCCCACCCCATCCCACCCCTGATTTCGATGTTTTCATTCAATCGTTCCCAAGTTTACTGTACGGCACAATTGGCGAATTCTCTTTTCTATGGTTGGTGGCATCATTTTTAACACGGTCATCTTGTTACTATAAATAGTAATTCAAAATTTGAATTCCACGTTTAGTGCCTCTTTTACACATGTTTCAGTCTCTATATTGCAGAATATACATTATTTAATATGTGAAAGTTTAGAAAATGCCATCTATTCCGGACAATGCGACAATCTTACCTGAGAACCTTCCTCGATATAGCACATATTGGCCATGCCTTGCAAAGCTGTCAATTTGGTTGAATCCTCACCACTGAGTCCCAAACTCGTTTCGAACACCTGCATGAGACGGGATACACGTGCAGGGACTTCACTAACATTGCCAAGGATCAGAGCTGCAAGGGCACCAACGATCGGCTGCCTGTGGGGATCTGGAGAGCGACATAAGAAGTCCACAACATCAGTGAAAACTCTGGGTTGCAAACGGAACCGACAAGCTGACTGAACTGCAGTTATGAAAGTGAGCATTGCCTGAAAAGCAGGTCCACGGCGAACTTGAATGCATTCTAGCATAACAAGATTCCACAGTTCAGTGACAGCTGATGGACAATCGTAGCATCGTGTCAAAGCCTCTCGACATTCAGAGAAGGCACTCTCCTCATCTTGAGATGCACGCAGTCGAGTAAGAAGGCGATGAAGATGAAGTCCAAATTCACTATCTGGCACAGATTGACTATCAGGAGAGGCAGTGGGTTGAGAACGCCAGTTAGCGTCCTTGTCAGCAGCATCACTTTGCTTCCGCCCTCTTCCATCCTTCCTACCGCGGCCTCTACGATCCGCTCCTCGAGCACTCTGAAAGGTAAAACCACTGTCAAGTTGAATAATAATTCTGACTGATAAGAATCTCACTGAGCTCAGGAGATGATACTGAGACTTTCTTTACTTATTAATTTTATTTAACAACTCCAATTTCCCAGAAAAGGGGTAGGGGGAAATGTCATACACATAAAAATAGCAATTCATAATCAAAAGCGCAGTCAGTAGTCACTTCAAGTATTCTCCATCACACCTTCCGACGCGTCCTTGACGCGTCGCCGCCATTTCAATCTATCCTTCGCCTTCTTCTTCCTAGTCCTCCAGTCTTCTTCTGTGTGTTCCAGGTCTCTTTTGATTCAGTCCTTCTAGCGAATCCGTGGCCGTCCCCTTCTTCTTGGCATTGTGTCATCCATCTCCTCCACCTGTTTCACTACCCTTTCGTCTCCCATCCTTACCACATGCCCTGCCCACCTCACTCTCTTCTCCACCCCTTTCTGTGTCACTGTTTTCTTCAATTCTACTTCCTCCCTCAGCTCCGCCATTCTTCGTTTCTCCACCAACCTTACACCACAGATGGGCCTTATCCAGTTATTTTCACACACTTGCAACATATTTTGTTGCTGCTCGGTTGGTGCCATCGTTTCTAGTCCGCATGTCAATGTTGGCAAACCACATGTTTTCAAAACATTTCCTCGTATCCTCTGATCAATTTTTCTGTCCGCCAATACTCCTGCCACTTTCCTGTATGCCTCAGCTCCGGCCATGTAGCCCCGACCATCTTCAGAGACCATTCCACCAAGATACACAACCTTGTCTACCCGCTTCAGTTCCACATTTCTCCACTTCTAGAGTTGATTCGATATCTATTCCTATGAAATCTGCGGAATACAACTTCATTCATTGTTCTTAGTTCTGTGGATAAACAGGGTTCCTATGCAATCTGAACAAAGAAGTTCAGATGACAATTCCCTCACATCCTCCGGAAGTTTCTTGACAAAATATTTGATAAGTATATGAAAGTACTACTTTTTGGCAGTTCGACTGTATGCAATAATGATTTGTCTGTGACACTTATAATCTCTCTTTGAATCTTCTGAAATCTAGAGGTTTACTATGTTCTAGAAACCATGTTGACTTTTTCCGTATCCTTTCCCATCGAAACTGTATACAATGTTACCATTCTGAGATTGACCATCATCAAAAATTTGAAATGGGATAGCCATGTATGTAATGTAATCACAAAAGCAAACAAGAGATTTTGCGCATTGCGAAAGCTGCGACCCTTTTGACTTTTAATGAGCTCCATAAATTGAACATCGGTTTCATTCGCTCCATTTTAGAATATGCATGTCCAGTATTTGAAGGGCTCAACAAAACTTTATCAAAACGACTAATTTCCATTGACAAACGTGCTCACAGAATCATTTTTCGAGAAGAAGGGCGAACATGTAACTGTGCTTCCAATGAATTGACAACTCGAAGATACAACTTGAGCAGAAAATTATATGAGATACTGGAGAGTGAAAATACTCCATTGTGTTTACTGCACGATTACTGAACAATTTAGTAAAACTTCTCATCAACTTCTGCGATGTATGTACAGATTTCTTTCTATTTACTATGTGTATAAATTTCATGACTTGTATAATTATCATTTCCATCAATAAACAGAAACTACTGTTACTACTGCTAATATCACTGATGGTGCGTTGCAGGCGGTAATGCAATGAGAAACTGAGTCCGAGTTAACACGTATCGAGACGACAAGACAATATCACTGAACCAATTTAGGTAATTCTGTCTGTGTCTTTGAAGGTTTTTAGGTCACAATTGAATTATCTACTGCTACTGTGATGATTAATTCTGTGCATAATGTGCATTTTTTGGAGAAATTTAGTTAATTATTAGTTAATTAATTATAGAAGTTATTTAGTTAATTAGTTAAGTTATAATTCTTAACATCATGTTTACATATAGGCCTAATCAAAGAACTGACCATAATTCTGTTCAATCCTCAGCAATGTAGCTCTGCTTGGATCGAGATGAGTAAATCAGATCCATGCGAGAGATCATGTGGAATCAGATGAGTTATCTAAACCTCTCTCTCCTAGCCTCGAATCGGATGGCGTTGACAGAAACACACTATAACAGAAGTAAGGACATTGCATTCTGTCCATTCGTACAGTAAATGTACAAAAGATTCACCTATTCTTATTCATCACAATTCCACATCGAAATCTACATCATATTCACTCTCATCATCTTTTTAACAATGTTGTGAAATAGTATCAGCTACCTGCTCTTGAGTTGCCTGAGTTGTGATCTAAAACAAAGCGATCAGATCTGGTCGATATGAGTCAAATGCAATATGACAAATTTGTGCAAATTATATACAGCATTCTAATTTCCGGTCAAGTCTGCAGCACATGCTGCTTCCGATCATTGACCAATATCACAGGTGGGCTGTTCATGTATTCGAGAATATTTCAACAACTTCTATCCATTCTCAAAAGGTAATCCTGCCAAATAGATTTTTAATGTAGTAGGTAACATATATCCAGTGATAATGAATGCGGATTTACATTTATTATAAACATTACAAGAATATCGAAAGTGGGGCATTAAGTCAGTTCATAATAAAAACGAGTTAACTCGGCATTCTTGAGATTGGAACCCCCCAGCAGCCCGAGTTAACTCGTTATTCGTAAACAGTGGAAGGGAAAAATGATCTGTCAGTGATATTTTCCCGTCCACCCGATGCGAGTTATTTCGGGCTCACTTTCCTGCTATACTCCATTGTCACCGTCACCAGTCAGTTGTCAAAGGGTTAATGCAACATTGTGGAGAATGTAAATTTGTACCGTTGATGTGCCCTGCTGCTATGAACATAATTCAATCAAAATATACACCGGCATCTAATCTATAGCCTAGTCCAATATGCCCCTTCACACAAATTACATGCATGCATGACAGAGGATATCAATCAGAGTAATTGTAGTCACATCATGTTATGTACCAATTTTAGTGCCCACAAGACACTTGTAGAGGTGTCTCCTCTCATATATTGGATATACAGCAAGTGCGATTACTGATGGCGGCAAGCAGCATGCTCTGAGCGGCTCAATCAAAACAGCCGCAACACAATAGTATCAAAATTGGATATACATACAAATTTGTTCCTGGTACCACAAAGGCAATTGCCGGATACCATACTAAACAAGATATCGACGTGGATGAGTCAACACTGATCAAGATGAAGGAGCCAATGGTCAACAAGCAAGATCAAAGGCAGTCTTGCCGTCTCGTGGCTCTTGTATTTCCTTCTTAAGATCGTTGCCATCCTTTTTTCAGTTTTTTATTCTACTTAGTTAGATAAGATCTCTATCTCAGTTGTCTGCCATTTTAGCTGAACTATGTTATTCTAGGTGACACGTAAGCATTAACATTTCTATGATTTCACATAGTGTGATGTGTCTTTAAATTTGAATGAGCCATCTTGACATGGTTCAACCATTTCAGTACATGCTTTTCCCTAAGATGGGCCCTTTTTCTATTTTTTGCTTTTATCCAATTCAATTAGATCAATTTTCAAAAATTTATAGAATTGCTTAGAGATAACCAAGTAGGCTAAAATCACTGTCCGAATTCCACATCAATCCGGAACTGATGCTTCGCACTAATAATATGCGAATGCCTAAGACTACATCATGAAACTTATAACGTGGCCCTAGAAGGTTTGAAAAGCTTCTTTACTGCACTTTTAGAGGAAGCATCCTTTCAGAATGGTATGGAGGTGTAATATATATAGTGCAATCAATGCACTTGCTCTACGTCACGATAAAAATGGACGCTTATGAAAACCAATTCTTGCAAATTGGATTTATCGCATGCGACCACTCATTCGGTAAATAGGTGATTATTCCATTTCCTTCCATTCGGACTTGTGCAACGTTATTGGCAACCGAATGTTGTCTCATAATTATGCCACTTCACATCCATCTCCTCTACCTAATGCTAAAAAACAAAATGTTTCTGAAATACTATTGAAAGTGAAAATAGGCTTATAATTTTATCAACAAAGGTATACCGTAGGCTATACATTTATTGAGTCCTCTGCTTGAGCAGGCTATTACTCCGGTTTATCTGGTACAGTATTCAACTGCGTACAGACATGTCTCATATTTATCAGACACAAGGGACTACAAATCACCGAACATCCCAAGAAATATGTATCAAAGTGAGTCGCTGTTTCGTCTTGCTTCGCCTTCCTTTGGTCCATCTCCGTCTTTCTTATTCAAAAAAATTAATTTCTTAGCTACAAAATTAGGGTCAAAAAATGTTCGATGCAACAGAAACTTAACCTAATGCTTTACTTTTTTAGGTAATCCGTCTTTCACTTATTTTTGAGGCAAACAGCAGTACAACTGGTTCATCGCAGTGCTAAATATAATCAGCTTCTTTGATCAAGAATCACAAACACAATAAATGAGTGAGATACGAAATGAAAGATAGGGAAACATCTTCCTTAGCACATGACTTTTGAATGCTTCTTTTATGATAAGCATAAATGGAATAGGTAAAACCCGGAAAGCCATCGATCATCAATTCCTTACAGCACATGAGTGATCAGAAAATGCACTCTCTATTCAAGAATTGATCAACTAATTAATGAGGAAATAAGTTTGGTATAACATCGTGAAATTGCGTGTCAATGTTGATTTTAAAGAAATTATGTGTTATTTCTGCCACCCGCAGTATCTAGAAGTTATAAAAATAACTCGAAAAATTATAAGTCTTGCCAGTATGTCAATTATTTTATCTGCCCATACAAACACAGAACAAATACAGAACCACATATGTTTTGTGCTCAGCGCATAGAGTAAGAATACAACTATATGCTTACTCGATGGCTCAGCGTCTCCTTCTAATGAAGCAATGAACTTACTCAACTCGCATTAATGACTTCAAGATATCCTCGTCACCAATGTCCACCCCCCTAAAACTTCTGCTCCTAGGAAGCCGTTCGAACAGTTCTATAAGATAATCAAAGACCTCTTGCACTGCTTGCTTCGCTCTTTGAAGATAGCGCATGTCTAATGTGGTGACACACCAAGGTGTCATGCGCTGTCACTACAACGATGTCTAAACCATTTTGGCATCCGGGGGTATAAATGCGTCAGTTTGTCAGTTAAGGTTGAAATCATGTTTGTCATCTTTGTCTAAATGTATCATTATCTCGATACAGCAACTTCAAAAACCTCATCTAGGTTCATGAATCTGATGCAAGCTTAGATATTTTGACTCAACTGAGGATCTATCACCATTGATTTTGATCGCTATATCTATGGCTATAACCATAGACATCGAACAACAACAACTAGGTTAATGATTAATGTTCGATGTCTATGGCTATAACTGACCGAACAGCTGAAGTTGGACCATAAAAGAACAGCCGTTGCCAATTCTGGTCCCATGACCTAAAACATTGCGGAAAGTATGACTTCTGTAGTCAGTTCCCAGACCTTATAGAGAAAAGTGCTCCATGGCTTGCCACTAGAGCTTCAAGCAAACTGTACATTGCTGAGTGTGTTTTACTGTATCAAAACGATAATCGTATTTATAAATTTTATCCACTCAAAATCAAGCACTGTAACGTGAGCCACCGAGAGTGGCGACGATTATTTGGCTGTGACGGCACTGAGATATTTCATTAATATTCTGCACCTTTTTTGAAAACGAAGCCTATTTATACAGTAAGTGAATTCTTAGAAAATAACCCAAATCTGCTTACCGATATTGCTGATTATAGATTCCTTCTCTTGGTGTCAGGAAAAGACTTGCCATTGCAGCGGCTTCTGTGATGTAGTAAAAGGGCCACTATCACAAATTTTCAGATGCATTTGTTTCATTTCATGTTAATGTGCACTTAGATGTTGTATCAACGCCTGAGCCCACTGACAGAAAAATTGCTTTGATACAACGATGGCATCAGCAATATGCTCAAATAGTCAGGCAGTCAAAACGAGGTTCTGCAGGGAACGAGTTCGAAAGTGGGACTTCCACTGAATGATGTACACCTTATTCCCACTGCGGATCGGCTTGTCTGCCGAGTTCTAGTGAATTCCTCTTCTTGTCAGACATAATCAAAGAAAAACAAGTAAATGCAATGGTACACAGATAGCAGTTTTCGGCTAATATGAAATTTTGTTTTATCTGATTAAACGAAAGGTGCTAACCCCAGAGATATAATTTTTGGCATGGAGTGTCTTCAGGTAATTTCCTTTCATGTCCATGCACCTCTGTCTGTAAAGCTGAACAGACCTAGATTTGCCAAGCCTCTCAATGTTTGCAAACGTAAACATTTTGAGCAACTTCATCCACAGTCAAACACATCCTCACATGCACTGTCGATCAGAAGCATGATAAAAGCACATGCACATAATAGGAAATGACCGGAAGACATTCCATGCCAAAAAATATGACTGGGATAATTCGTTTTGCCTAATCAGAAAACATACAAAATTTCATTTTAGCCAAAAACTCCAATCTGCGTCCCATTGGAGTTACATGTGTTTTTCTTTGATCTTGTCTGAAGATGAACTCAAAATAACTCGTCTGCAGACGTGTAGATTATAGCAGGCATAGGGTGCACATCGTTCTGTCAAAGTCTCACTTTCGGCCTCGTTCCCTGCGGAAACACGTTCTGGCTGCCGGACTAATACGGACCTTTTCAAAATTATTGCAACGTTGCCAACGCTGCGCGGTTTCGCATAAATCTATTATTTAGAAGAAAAAATTATAAGAAATGTGTTTTTTGAAGAATCGGCAGCCTATTTCTTGTAAATGTATACAATCATTTTTCTAATTTAACTAATATACTTTTGACTTTTTTGCAAGTTGCGTTATCCTATGAACGCGTTCGAATTTTTTAAAATCAGTAGGTGAAAGCTTTCAATCTTCATCTATCGATTGGTCAACGCTACGAGAAATCACCCAACGCGCTGGTGACTGAAGATAGAAATTGTCTTCAAGACAATTTCATTAATGGTTTCATGTCAGTGAAATCGTATATGATATCTGGAGTTATCAACAGCGATACTTTCGAAATAAATTAAGAATTGTGCTTCAAATTCATGAATGCGAAAGCGGCATATGATGCTTATTTGCGACATCGGAAGGAAAAGTAATCCCAGAATGAGCTCGAACTTCCTCATGCAAAAGCAATAAAAGAAGCACTGAAGCGGAAAGAAGAACAAAAAGCTGTTAAAAAATTAGGCCCATACCATCCAAGAATAGAAAATTAGCTGAAGACAGTTACAGAAGAACAAAGTGATTGTAGAAGCATCCGCAATTTCGCATAACTCTTTAGTGCAATGTTACCTTCTAAATCTTCCAGTCGATTTTCTTGTGGTTTTATCACAGTAGAAATATAGTTATTTTACTTCAACAACTTCAGGTCATCGTAACCATCACCAATAATTTTTTAAGTAGGAACTGTACTATATAATTGCTGAACCGAAAATCGACTTGACATTTCCAAACAGCCTTGATCGATTTTCCATTTACGTGTTGTTGTCATGTTTAGTGTTATGCCTGTTATGACGTCATATGTGACTTATGACGCTTTATATCAGTTCATTCGCTTAAATCATCGCATAGTCTCACAATTATGGACGTTTTATTATTCATAACTTGTATTAGGATCTTTCTTGACACATGATTAGACTATTCTAAAGCGTGTGAAATTTATCTTGGATATACGAGGTAATTTGCATACCGTCCTTTTATAACAAGGTGTAATATAAGTTGGGAAATTGAAGTAATGTTGTTTTTTTATAAGCCAATATATTTCTACGTGCAATATATAATAGTTTCATAATAAGTGCCCTGATGTTAACAACGCTTAGTCGTAGAAATATATTTGCTTATCAAAAATGTAGCAGCATTACTACAATTTCCCAATTTAGATTATGAATTCGAATGAAGGCCCTTTTGCTACTGCTATAATAAGATATTATTCGTAAAATTGTTACTGTTGAAACAAAGTTGCTTTTTATTTCCATAACAAGTACTTTTAGCACAGTTTTGATATTTAATGTACAGTTCGATCAGTGCATTAGAAACCAAATCTTTATATAGAAACGAAAATCGGGAATGTCATTAAAATCGCTCACAATAACACGATATATTTTAGCACGGTCAAGAACAGGGCCTACTAGATATTCATAAAACCTTGACCAGACTAGAAGCAAGTTTCTAGCAGCAGAAACTTTCCTTTTGTAAATATTTTCCATGAAACAAATTACCAATCCACTGCTTAGTTGATAGGTTCAAGGAACAACGAATATGTTCTCAAAAACTCAAGTTTCTGAAACAATTTCCTAGTACATCACTGGTTTTTAGTTTAGACCTTCATTTATCCTACCATGCAGCGATACACTGCCTGCGCGGATGGGGTCTCGAGGCCCGGTGGCAACGCTGTTATTGCAGAAATGTCAACCGCCTTTCAATGTTTTCGTATTAAAATTCCTGTTCTATTTTAGCAAACTAATAAAGGCTCACGAACTTCGGATTATTCTGCTACATGCTTTTATAAACTTATAAAGCAAACTAGAATCTGTTAGCTTATTCGCATCAACTTAATTCTTTCAGATACATATTGCCCATTCGTAATTTATGTATTGTGTCACTGATTTTTGATTGAGTCATACTTTTTTGCCATGACCAAAAATTCAATTTTTGAATTTTTTCTGCATCTTTAAAATATGCGAAAATTTCCCCTCATTTTTGCACTTCTACTAATCCGAATATCTTGAAATTAGCTACAAAGTAAAATTATCTCTCGTAAAGGACTACGGGCATCGTTTCCTTTAAAATCAACACATGAACTCTAATAATATGTACTGGACAATATTAGGAACCAATTTTCTGAATTTTTTCCTTAGCTTTGACCCACATCTTGAAACACGATAAGCTTGCCTTGTCTTAATCAAGTAGGCCTATTACTCATTTTCTTCATTTTCGTCAATTGCTGACCAACGTACACAATATACCGTCGACGTCACATACTGAAAATAGGGATAAAAAAGCAACTCCAGAAGGATCTCGTCCACAAACTCTTCCCAATCTCGACTCCCCAATTAGCTGAAGCTATTGTGAAGACTTAGAAGTCGGAGGTGGACGATCAAATTTCATTGCCGGGTTTTGTAACTATAGACCGGCATCAAGTTCTTCAAATGCTTCCTGATGACTAAGAGCAATTATCCAGAACTCAAAGTGGTTCGTTGAGTCCTTTGATGCGCATGTGATTGATCTGTAAGAATTCTGACGAGGTGAGCCCGATAGTCTCCGTGCGCGCGGGCGAATTTCAGTTTTTCCTTGGCCGTCAATCTCTGAGGCCGATGAGAGTGCATCCTCATCTGACCAAGAGTCAAATGTGCTGATTCGGAAAGCACAAACAGGAAGAAAATGAACAAGTTCAGAATACAGCGGATCTCTTTCAAGTTGGTGATACTTTTTGAGCCAATTGCGATGATCAACAATTTCTCAATAAACTAGTGGAAGTTGGAGATGGAGAAATGAAGATACCGACAGTGACCAAAACGGCAAGTGGCGGACGCGGCGGGAAAATCAAAGAGTAGAGCGCACTCCGAAGCTAAGGTGTCGCAACGATTACTTCCAAAAGTTGAATGAACTTATTCCTCTCACACTCGAAGGCTTTTGGATCTATCTATACCGGTATTTTACATCTGCTGTTAACATAGAAAGTCACTGTTCTGCTGAAAATGTCAATCTGCTTCTTATTGATTTAGCCACATGCGTCTTTCCTTGATCCATAATTGTTGATGTTGATTGTTTTCATAATTTCATGCTTGGTTTTCTCAATTGATTACTTAATTTTTCAGCTGCATTTAAAGATAAATTATCGAATCATTTGACGTTTCGGTGATGCCAATAGTATAAAAATCTTGACTTCTTCCACATTCGCTTATTTGGAAAACGATCAGCTGCTTGTTTTTTTAAAAAGGCTATCAAAAGTTAGTGATATTTGGGAGGAACATTGGACTGTGATCACAGGATGAGGATAGATTTGGTCCTGGTTCAGTTCTGTCTTGTGCTGTAGGTGTTGTATGACAAATTGTATACTGCTTTTTGTGACATTTCCATGCTCAAAAGAAGACTAATATATATATACCGTACCACTGAACACCCTCATATAACAACCTATTTTTTTTCTTTAATGATTGATGAAAAACTAAAATCCGGTAGATTTCTTATCATTTTTATTCATCTAATTTCAGGTAAAATGGATATTTTGACCGATAAAATGTATCAGTTGGTTGAATTTTACGAATGGTGTCTATCCAGAGCAGGTAATTATCAGCTGATATTTTATTTATTTGAATGAACCTTGCATGATTCAAGTCTGAGGAGTCGGAATAAGCCAGATAAAATGTTTTGAAAACAAAAACCGACACAAAATAGACGAAACATTTCACATGAGTCGAAATGAATAGTCTACATTACTTTGATAGTAGTTGGTGTTTTGCTATTGAAAACATCTACATTGGCTCCTACGAATAAAAAATTGCAGTTTGGCCAAATACTAATCCGCATTAATTTAGCATGCTTTTGATTTTAGACAAGAGGGTAGAAAACTGGTTCTTGATGGACAGTTATTCAACCACATGGATACTTACTGGCTTATATTTATTCATCGTCCTCCAAGGAAAGAAGGTTATGAGAAACCGTCAAGCAATGGAGTTTCCAAAAGTTCTTTTTCTATATAATATGGCATTGGTGATTTTGAATTTCCATATATTCTATGAACTTCTCACATGCAGTATTCGACTTGGCTACAGTTATACTTGTCAACCTGTCAATTACTCCGATAATCCTGACGAAATGAGGGTAAGTATTGAGAACAGTAGGCTGGTTAGATATATTATAAAACAAGACAACCGTGTCTGCAAATTCTGTCAAAAAGTGATAATGAAAATATGCGCTCTGCCAAAATGTCGGACTATTTTAATGCTGGAATTTTCACAATCTAAGCGGCATACAAAGTGTCTAGCTTGTATCGCTTTTGTCTTTATTGAACACTACACCGATCCCCTTTGTCGCGTTGAACGGAACAGCCCTTCTATACTAACACGGCAGTCAGACATATTGTTCTTGGAACCATGGTGGACTTAGAAACGTCGAAAGTAGGGGTTCGTCCCTTGAAATTCGGATCCGGTAACGCACGGGAATTCTCGATTTTTTTTCAGATACTGATTTAATTCAAATGCATATCGCGCACATCAGGAGAAATTTGCTTTATCATACAGGGTGTTTCAGTCAAACCTGGCTGATTTCAATCGATTCCCATTTGACCCGTGATGAAAATGTTAAACCGGAACTTTTTGCAAACGAAAGACAATACCTGGGAATTTTATGTCCGTATGCTTTTATTTACTTTTATCGACACATTCACCATAGATATCGCTTTCATTTGGAGAGCGCTCTTCAGCCTTCGTTCGATTTATGGACGTCGTTTTTATTATGATTTTTGAGTTCGATTTATCGTCACGATTTATGAATAAAACAATGAAAACTATGGAAATTAAATTTGAAAATTTATTGTTTAAGTAATAGAACAACAGAAGCTATTTTATTCAACATGGCGTCTGCTAACTTCCAACACGGTATGGAGTCGTGCCTTGAATGCGAGAAGTGCTGCCTGTCGCTCTTCAGTCGAAATGGAGTCCATTTCCTCTCGCAAACGCTGCTCCAATTGGTGCACATCGGGAATATTTGTGGAATACACTGTGTTTTAGCGTTCCCCACAGCCAGAAGTCTAGAGGCGTTAGATCCGGACTACGCGCTGGCCAAAGAATGTCACCTCTTCGAGGAATCACATTGCTGGAAAACTCATCACGCAGAAGGTCGATAGTTTCGCGTGCGGTGTGCGGCGTAGCTCCATCTTGTTGGAAAAACAGAGAACCATATAAAAATTCTTCATTATTTTGCAATTGAGGAGGAAAGAAATCTTTGATCATTGGTCGATAGTTTGATCCGTTTACTGTGGTTCCTGTACCATTCTCGTCCTTGAAGATGAACGGACCGAAAATCTGCTTCCACGAGACACCGTACCACATAATGATTTTCGGCGAATTGAGTGGCATATCGGTAACAAATCCAGGATTTTCTTGAGCATAAAACCGGTAGTTCCAGCCGTTCACGTGGCCGTTCACATGAAAGTTAGCTTCGTCAGAGAAAATAATGCGCTTCAAGATATCGGGATCTTGCTCAAGGTGTTGAAGGATCTCCGAGGCGAAGTCAACGCGAGACTCAAAGTCTTCATCGTTAAGGGAGTAACGATGGCGCAGCCGAGACATGACTTGGAAATCCCATCTATCGAAATGTTATGTGTTGAGTTATATCCCGATACTTCCTATTCATGTATAGTGATGGTTTTATATCGACCACCTGATGATGATCGTCAGATTGGTGTCTGGTCAAGCGAACTATCTGTTTCAATCAGAAAAGTTCAAAATGAAAGACGCAAATTTAGTATTATTGGAGATTTCAATGTTGATATTAGTAAGAGAAATTGTCAATCAGTGGAGCTTCGTGAAATTCTTGAGCTCGAAAATGATGTGTATCAGTTAATTAATGCACCTACCCGAGTGGTTTGTTCCAGCACCTCCTTATTGGACCATGTCTACGTTTCCGACCCAAATAACATTATCGAATCTGGTGTGATCAAGTCTAAATTGAGTGATCATTTCCCAGTATTCGCATCTTGTCGTCTAAATGCTCCCCGTATGCGTAATGGAGGCATTATATGTTACCGTAGAATGAAACATTTCAATATCAAAGCCTTTCAAGATGATCTTGCTCTTCAGCCTTGGTCCATCATAGAGGTATTTGATGACATTGACGACAATATTGGAACTTGGTGTGACCTGTTCAACTCTTGTGTTGAAAAACATGCTCCACTCACAAAAAAGAGAGTGAAGAATCTAAAATTGCCGGAGTGGTGGACAACCGAGATCAATGATGCTATTCGAGAGACCAAACATACAAATCGGCTAATATACAAAGTTATCGACGTCTACGTAATAAGGTGCAGTACTTGATCCGGGAGGCCAAGAAGAACTTTTATTCTTCTCTACTTACTAGACCTAGTGGGTCCTCCTCAACTTCAAAGTTTTGGCAATATTTTCGCGAACTCTGTCCAAAGGAAAAATCTCGATTACCGACAAAACTATCGGTTGATGGTGTACTCCATACCTGTGCCATTGCCAAAGCATTTAGTGAGCAATTCATTAATCGAGTATCAATTTCAACATCTTTGCCATGCAGCAACGGACAGTCACAGCACAAGCACTTGATCGAGAACTTGGTCCGAAATAAAGAAATAAACGAGGAATTTTCTATACCTCATCTGACCGAATCTTTCGTTCTGAAAGAGTTGAGGAAGTTGAAACCCAACAAAGCCACTGGTCCAGATGGCATAAGCAGCAAATTTCTGAAATTTGGTGCTGATTGTATCTATGTCTCCTTGGCTAAAATTCTAAACAAATGTATTGACAGCTCAATCTTCCCGTCGTCATGGAAGCAAGCCAAAGTACTTCCTCTTTTCAAGTCTGGAGAAAAGTCCGATCCAGGAAATTACCGCCCGATAAGTATTTTATCAGTCTTATCAAAAGTTCTTGAAAGGCATATCCACAACAGTTCGATGGCATTTTTAAATAAGCATGGCCTATTGTTCACAAATCAATCTGGTTTCAGACAGTTTCACTCATGCGAGACAGCTCTACTTCGTATGTACAACTCCTGGTCTCAAGATATCTCAAACAAGAACATAGTGGGTTGTATCTTTTTGGACTTTAAAAAGGCCTTTGCAACCGTCCCTCATAACATTTTATTTGAAAAAATGGAAATGTATAACTTCTCCCAAAGATCTCTTGCATTTTTTGAAAGCTACTTGTGTCAAAGAAGTCAGCAGGTGCAGATACGAGCTGCTTCCTCCGAGAAACAATTCATTCTGAAAGGCGTTCCTCAGGGATCTATTTTGGGACCCCTACTGTTTCTTGTATTTATCAACGATTTGCACCTTGTGGTCAAGCATTCCTCTATAGACATCTACGCAGACGACACGACGCTACACTTAGCTTTGAAGAATGTCAAAGAGTTGGAGACCCTCCTAAACTTAGACTTTAAACTCGTGAGCGATTGGTGCAAGTGGAATGAAATCTCTATAAATCCCTCCAAGACACAGGGGATGTTACTTACTACTAACCAGCGTCGGAGATTCGTAGAGGAGCGGCTACAGCTAAAAATTGACAACAGCGATGTAACATTTGTCGATTACCACAAGACCCTCGGGGTTATTCTAGAAAAAAGCCTATCATGGAATCGGCACGTGGACTATATTAGCAAGAAGGTGAAGCCCAAGCTCTTTTTGCTACAGAAGATCAAGGCATATTTGCCTCATTTTGCGAGGCTTCAATTTGCTTCATCGTTTATTATTCCGCACTTAGATTTCTGCATTCCTGTATGGGGACATGGAAGTGAATCAAATTCAAATCGCCTCGATAGACTGATGGGAAAATTGATGCGTCATATCTTGAATGTTCCGGCAATCGATAATGTACCAAAAATTGAGCTATTTGAACGGCTACAGTGGCTTCCTAAAAGATATTGTGCCAAATACAAAACCTGCATACAAGTGTTCAAAGCGCTAAATAACATTGGCCCGTCATATCTTAGCGAGCTGGTAGGCTATAAACAGTGCAATCGTTCACTTCGTTCATCCTACGACTCGTTCACTTTGAACATACCATTCAGTCGATCAGTTTTGGGGATGTCATCGTTTAGTGTTGTCGGGCCTAAGTCATACAACGAACTCCCAATTGATGTGCGACAATGCGATACGTTGACCAACTTTAAAAGAAAGTGCTATGACTTTTATTATCAGTTGTCCTTCGGAATGACTTCATAATGTTTTATTGTTTTTTCCTTTTACACGTATCTTTGTAGTGTATTTGTTCGACCATATCGAAAACAGGCTCCGCGCCTAATATGTATCGAGCTAAAATAAAGCCTTTATTATTATTATTATAGGGATGAAAACCGCGTTCGTGAAGAATCCGGTTGATGGTGGATACAGAAAGGTTTAGCTGCGCTGATAGTCTACGCTGTGAAGTCTCCGGTTGCTGTTCGACGGTATCAACAACGCGCTCAGTATTCTCTTTCGTGCGAGCCGTTCGCACGGAGCCGCCGCGTGGCTTATGTACGAGTCCAACAGCAAAGGCCGTAATGAGGGCTTCCAAAATTGTCTCACGTTTTGGCCGAGGATCACGAGGACGAAGTTTAAACAATTGAGCATACGAACGCTGAACAATCACAACTGAGCGATGCTGTTCAAAAATTGACAAAACATTCCTAACTGACCAATTTTGTTAAAGAGACGTGCTACAGAACAAATAATCATAGGAAAGATATTTTCAAATATAAATTGTGTGACTTATCACATACATAATATCAATGTTATTTACAGCCTATATTGATGAAATTATTCAAAAGAAGTTTTCTAACATGAAATTTTCCAGTATTGTTTATTATTTGTACTGGCATTGACTTCCATAGAACTATAGTTGAATTTACACGAACCCGCTGAAACTGACCAGGTTTCACTGAAACACCCTGTACTATGTGTTAGATATTGTACTCATATTGGAATTATTGGCATAGAATGTCCGAGGCGCGTTCCAAGGACATTCTATGTCAATGATTCCAATATGAGTACAATATCTAGCATAACCTCATTCTATGGCCCAACTGAAATTGATATAGTTGTATTAAGTGATAGATGTTGTACAATATCTAGCTTAACCTCTTTCTATGGTTCTGGGCTATAAACATGTATAGGGTTCATGTCTACTATATGTCTAGGGTTCTTATGCATATAGATATTTTTCCGGACATTATCTTCTTAAGCATTGAAATCCCATTGGAACATACTGTACTGTGATAATGTACTGTCTCCATTGCCGCAATGCAAATTTTTGGATTATGTATATAATAATTTGAATCTGATAATGTCCTACTGAGTGATAGAAGGAGGTTGTGTAATACTAAAGAAAAAAAGCAGAAATAGCTTGATTACACTTGTTATTTCATAGCGTATTGCGCTTGCCTTACAATAGATTCCGCTTATAAATCTGTAAATCACGGTTTACTCATTAAGCCGTGTATTAATCAATTGGAAAGGAACGGATTTATCTCTGTCTAATGATGACTAGTGCGTCTAGAAGGCCTATAATCAACTTGGGTAAAGGAAACATTTCGCTTTGACCTAATGTGATTTTAATAAGCAGAGTCTACTCTATGACAACACCGTCATAATTTGTTTTTTTTTGTATTTTTCGTTAGTCGAAAACGAATTTTTAGATTAGCTCTTTCGCAATCACTAGGCTACCTTATCGCATGACATTGTTCAAATTTCTCTAGATCTTGGAATTTCACGGAAATAGTGAACTGGCATTTCAGATTTTCGGGACTATGCGAAATCCCAGTCGCAACGTCGCTATCAACTGTTTTGAAGCCTTGATTCCTTCCACTTGCAAGCCGCTGATGTGATCAGCTGTACTGGTCTTGTGAAAATTCTTGCTTGTGATAAGCACATTTTTGGCAGACTTTTTGACATGGACTGGTTGTACAGTACCGCTAATACCAAATTTAGACCACCCGCCTGCTGAATTACTACAACAATCATAGAAGATAAGTTACACTAACCTTTTGGGAGGTGTTAGTGTACACACCATTACACGAAAATGCTAAATTAAGGAGGTTCAATCGCAGTGCATAGTTTCATGCTTTTCTGTATTTCATGCACAGTTATAGATCATAGAAAGTCAGATTTGTTTGCTTTTATTGTAAATTAACTTTCTATTAGACAAGCCATATGATGAGAATTGTCAAGTGTTTGAACGCTGCCCCACCCCTTACTGACATGGCTTGACGCATTACATAGGGTAAGGAAAATAATAGTAATGAAAATTGAGAGAAAAAACGGATATTTTTAGATTCAGAAAATATTGAATTCAAAAGAATCTAATGTGATAGCATTGTATTATGCGAGTTGTGAACAATGCTTTTATTGAGAATTCAGCTTGTTTTGTGTTAAGCCACGTTCATTAGGGAGGACATTTGTAGCGTATTATCATGTAATTCTGATTGATGCATCAGAAAGCCATGATTGTCATCTCCTTAGTCATTGTGCTACATAACTGATGGTATAGTCCCACCCTGAGCCCTTTCTGGATGATGAATTCATCACTGCTGGTTCAAAAGATTGATTTTCATGTCTTTATTTTTTTCAGATTGCGAAGGCCTTATGGTGGTATTATTTTTCAAAATGCATCGAATTCCTTGATACGATTTTCTTCGTTTTACGGAAGAAGAACAATCAAATCAGTTTCCTTCATTTGTATCATCATGCTACAATGTTCCCAATTTGGTGGATAGGAGTGAAATTTGTTGCTGGGGGTCAATGTAAGTTCTGCTGTAATTTATTCCTCAGGGTAGTTATGTCAACCGATTTAGAGGCTAAATAAAGGGGACAGGGGAAGTTGAGAAATGTCTATCGTGGCTTCAGCGTGGCTTTCTATAGGTCTGTCGAGTCAGACAATGTTTCCTTGAAATTGTCAGAGATCGTCATATTTGATGGGCTCCAATTATCGTAATATTTAATTTTGATCAAAATGAAAACAAAAGGAAAGTAAATATAGACCCTTGGGGTTAGGAGTAACATCGAAAGTTTGGCCCAATAAAACAATATGTACCTTGTTATTCATCCGAGTTCTGAAGAAGTTAATTTTACTAAACTTCGCTGCTTGGATTTATTTAACATTTTCCTAAATTATGCGAAGTAGAGCTACTCGAGAAAATTGATATTACGATAAGCAATAAGGTGTTCCTCATGGTACCTGTCTTATGCCCCTCTGACTGAAACAGTTCCCAATATAATAGAAATGTAGCTACTGTTGCATGTGCATTATGATACACACGAAAGCCAGTGTTCCTAATCGTGCGGTCGTATCATGTTTTTGCACGTACCTCTAAACAGTTTGATACCAAAAATTAAGCCGATCCGACAATGGGGTCTACCCGGCATTTGAAGACATGATTTTGGCGCTAAAATTTATACCATTTGCCTCCCTATTGGTCCCACTCGGATTTTTTGTTTTCCTAACTGAACGGCAGATCTTTGCAGCTAGGTTGTGTTGTTCCGAGTTTTCAAACTCATTCAACCAAAATGTTATGAAAGAATTTTAATAGAGGCTTTGCTTGGCTTATTAGCCTATATGCACTCTCGATGTGTAGAGTTGTGAAAGTTATGTAATATCTCACTACTATTTTACTGATGAGCCATAAGGAGTGATGGTTGTGTTATTTTCACAAATTTCATTGCCTGTATTTTTGCACCTATCTATGATTACAGGAGACATTGCTGATTATTCTGCCAAATTTCCTGCTTATGATGCATTTCTGAATGTATACAAATGTAAATGATTTGAGATTTAGTTCTCTATCTGAAAATTGACTGCATGTGTAGCTCCCGGTAACATGATTACTGGATGATGATCAATGAATGCTGCTAAATCTTGAGAGAATGCGATAAGGAATACGGTTATCATTCAATGATAACATCGCTATTCATCAAAGTAATATAGTAGCATACGTTGAGAAACTTCAAGATGATACATTTTGCAATGAAATTATCATAATATGATTTGTGTGTACTTTGGGTTAGTAACTAAGAAGCTGCCAATTCTTATTCTTATGGTTGGGAATTGTCACAATGTTTCCTATCTTCCTAAACTCTCGACACGAATGCATGCAAAGCGGCGCTATCCATAACTAATACTCAGCTGTATCTCAACTTAGTAAGTAGTCTATAAGCAATATGATAAGAGCAAGCGGAATTGAATAGTGCATTTCAAAGACCTAGCATGCTTATTGTATAAAAAGTAAGTGCACCAAGAAGGTACGCAGAAGTTTTCATAAATCATCAAAATATGGATGTTAAAATGTAGGAATTGATTCAAATGCTGAGCCTTAACTCAAATTAGTCTGACAGTCGAGCTGGAAAATCAGATATAAGCCTATTACAAGCCAGATACTTGAAATCCGAATTAGAAACAAAAAACCAATTGTCCCTTTGCACTGACTGCAATAATGCGCATTACGGCTCAGTTTATGTTAAGGAAATGTTGCACGGAAACGTCTTCCGTGAAATCCACAGTAAATATAATATACCTTGTCCTGAGGTTCAAAAAAAGTTTTATAATATAATGTACAATGATGAGTAGATTAGGCTGAAAACTAAGATAATGAGAGAAGGGCTATGCTTTCGCTTCTCGTATGATAAGTATATGAAAAATCGCGAAGATTGGTCAAGCGATGGCTGACAGTTGGTGCACACATTATGGCAATACTTCTCGGAAATCAAAACAAACTCAACATGTAGCAATGACCGGCTTCGTAAAATATACTTTTTCGAATCGCATGGAGAGTATATCTGAAGGTTGTGCACAACAGTTCACATTTATCCCTTACATTTTCCGGATTTTTTCACTTGCGTATTTTCATGCCTGCGGTCTACTATTTTCAGGAAACATACGGGAAATCCCTATAAATACAACTTCACTGTCCCGTACGAAAATGTTTTGGAAAACATTAATGAAAAATATAATAAAACATTACATGAAACCAATGCAGTTTTCATTAATGAACTTTACATCAATGTTTCATTAGATGAACCATTAGTATTTTCATTAATGCTTTATCATGAAATGCTGAAATTTCATTAGTCATTAATGAAACATTACATGTTCATTACATGAAACATTAATGAATTGCAAAATTATTTTCGTACGGGGTGTCAACTTCACTATTATTATAGCATCCAATCCCTTTAGACAGTTTTTTTCAAAGCTGTAACTTTGAAAATGTAATGAACTTTCTGAGCATTAGTAATTGCATCTGAACAATGACAAGACCTTTCAATTAGCTCTATTTTATTGGTGGAGGTTCACAGAACAGATCACATTTGCAGATAACATATCAATATCCAGACTATCGTCAGACAGCGAATTAGAAATGCAAGCATTATTGAAACTATAAATACACAAAGCATGAACATGAGTTGAAAGAGCAACTCAAAATTCATTCAACTTTGGCAGTAATCAATAAGGTATTTAGAAAATCAGACATGCATTCAGCACACTTGCAGTTGCCAGACAATCAAAATTCAACTGAATAGTCAGTTAATCAGCAAGGTGTTGTTACTGACTCACTCAATTCTTGAGAACGATGTCTGAGTTGACTTACATGTTTTGTTATTTTTCTAGGTGCATCTCTGTGCTATTCTTCAACAGCGGCAACATAGATGCAACTTGATCCAAAAGGAATCATGAATTAATTACACCAAATGTCTTCTAAAACGTTATTTTTTAATTATCTCGGTCGTTGCATGCTGATGATGTCACCTAGATATCGATGCTAGATGCTGCTGTAAACACTTGATTTATAGGACAAGGTGTGGTTGATGATATAACATCTCGATACATCTCTATCATAAAGAGTTTCAAATATTATGAGAAAAGATGCCAATTTTCCAAAAATATTGGAAATGAAGAACATGGCAATTGATGTGTAAAATATTGGGGCATTTACAATGCATAACACCGATACAGCTTGTAGTCTGCAGTTAGTGCTGTTAAAACACAACGAATATCAGATCAGGAAGAATAGAAATTATCACATCCTCCAATTTTGGATTCTTGTTGACTAATGAAATAAATTCATAAGATTCAACTGCATTATCGCAGTAACATAAAGCGTTATTTCCTGTTGTACATTTCTCCGTTGATCATCAGGTAATTGTAATTGTACGGGAAACCCTCAACATAGACTTTCGATAATACACTTCCTTCCTCATCCAGCAGATTAAAGAAGTGCTTTCTATATGATAGCGTTTTTGTCATAGGTTTGGTGGGCCACACGTCATCGCTAGGTCTCTACTTTATAAAATCATCCCATATCAGGGGTGCACAACTTGCTTTCGTCGAGGGTAAATTTTTTTGAGTAAAATATTGACGAGCCACCTTCATTTTTCATTTTAATCTGTGCAATTTTTCATGTGGCACTTATACTTTGCAATATCGTTAATCTTAACAACAATTTCATTCATAAATTATTTGCAAATAAATGAAGTTTAGGACAACATAGGCAAACTCTCGAATGAAGAGTCCATAGAATGCAAGTTTGTATGATCAGTTGTACGTAATCCTGATATAATTATACATCTCCATTATCCATATTGTTTTCATGTAAAAAGAATTTCCTGCACAGTCAAAGTTTTCAAAATTCATAGGCGACATAGATATCATAGATAGTCGTGGAATAGTATATAGACCTGTGAATGTACATGCACATTCAATGGAATACGCATTACCGGTTGATTACCAGTTGATATCATATAACATGAATATGCCCACGATACGTATGCGGAGATTTTAATTATGAGTCATCTTGAAGCTGCGGCTGTGAGTGACACCTTTGATAAACACTTTTCGGTCGGAGCTGTGAAGACCAACACTAACGCGTTTAACTGATGCATGATGCGATAGCATCAGTTTCTGGTTGTCGATATGAATGAAGTGCGCGTATATTTTCTCTTGTGTAGTAAACAAGAAGCAATGCACTCAGAGACATGGATGTAGGCTATCATGACGAGGTTGAGTAGTTTGAGACTTCAACAGTTATGGTCACGGCTATCTGATAAAACGTGGGAACTTGGATTTTATATTTCCTGGAAAAAGTGAACAGAGGCCTACTTAATTACTGTGTTTACAAATATTCTAGAGACTTTTCTATACTTACCTCGCCGGTCACAAAAAATCCTTCACGGGCCGGATTTGACCCGCGGACCGCATGTTGAGAACCCCTGCCTTATGCTGTATCGTCAATAATGTTTTGCGCTTATCATTACAATATATTTCGCTCATCAAAATCGCGGTTAACAAACTGTATTATAATCAACCGGAAAGGTGCGTTCTATCTCTCTCCAATTATAGTAAATCCGTTTTGTATGATCATGTTGGTAAGGAAGGCCCTGATGACAGTCGATGAGTCAGCTACTTATGCTTCCAACCCGTTGTCATGAAGCACATCAAAGAGCCTGGCTGTAGCCTCTGCTCTTTATGCAGCCACTAGTAAATGACTCTATCTTCCGTGCGCTGTCCCCGAGAGGTCATCATCAATTCTGCTTTCGACTGCTGTGCCCAAACGACGCTGCTTGACATGGCGAGAGGTGTCCCCTTTAACTCAAGAGAGAGGATTTCAATTTGAGACGAAAGTCAAAAATTAGACAGCACCTTTTAAGTAACTCAGCAAGGAAATTCTGTTCGATCGAATCTAGAATATTGCGGTTCGCTGAATCATGACCAATTTCTTCTCTTGACGCCGGTTTTGAAGTGAAATCATTTTTAATAAAATTAAATGATAAATAGATTCATGCGTGTTGTCAATTTCACGGCTTTTCTATCTTCCTCTGCCTGGAAGTAGTGGGAATTCATAGATGACATTCTGTAGTTGACAACTGTAGTTGTAATATATCAACAACTGGAGCGCAACGATTCACCACGAGTTGGAATACCCGAATCACGTCAGTTCACTCTGCACTGACATCGAGAAAAATGATTAGATAGAATAAATTGCAAAGTTGAGAGCAATGAAGTATTGATCAGACATTGTCACTTCATCCACAGAAGTATCGATCGATTCAGTTAGCACTACATCCGCTAACCTGTCTATCGACCGTCGCATTTATAGGACACATTTTGCTACTGTGTCTTAGAAAATTTTCTATGGTGATCATCAGCGATGAAAGTGTTCAAAAGCATTACTTTGGTGCGACCCCGTCTGGTGTATGGGACTAAGTGCGTCAAAATCATGCCAGTTCAATTTTCTCGTGGCTGCTGAACGATTACATCGTGACAGAAAATCTACACTTCTACTGATTGCAAGTTGCAAGCGTTTCAGCTGTGTCATATCAGAAAATGTTTGCATCATTTCGTATAACGGCGTAAATCGCAGACTGATGCTATAAAAACTCGACAGTGAATTCGCAGAACAAAATCCCATGAGACTTGTCATTCGCTGTTTTCTGCACTTCTGCTATGCAAGTTACTGTATGTAAGGGGAAAGTAGATGTAGTAGCAGTGAAAATCAACAAAATAGGGCATGAATGATAATGGCAGGTTTAAGGTATCTTGATTACATCTTGATATTCGGTCATGAGACAATCATAGTAATTGACTTTTAGATTATATCCGTGACCAGTGACTATGTTTGAGAACAGGTGATGCATTGAGAAACAGAAAGAACTTATCTTATATTTCACAGTGCTATAATCTCTATGATTATTGCTTCCATAATATAGTTTATGCTTTCCAAAGTGTGCATAAATTTCAAAGAGTGCAATAAACAGTCTTTATTGCAGTCCTTCATTGAAATACATTAGCACATAGAAAGTTTTTCATCCTCTACAACGAAAATCATGCATAGAATTTGCATAGAAATGCATGTACAATGGACAGAGAAGCAGGCTATCTGATTTCAAAATTGCTTTGGTTTGATTTTCAAATCATGTTAAGGATCATGATCATAGATTCTGGTAGTTCTGTGAAATATAAAGTTACTTACAGAACTCGTGCAAAGATATCCAGCTTAATTGCATTTTTCTCGATCAACAAACTATGCCCTCGCCCTTCGGGCTCGTGCATAGACATGTTGATCTCAAAAAATGCAATAAAGATGGATACTTTGCACTTGTTGTGTAAATAACTATTCATGATGAAAGGATTCTACCGCGGGAGAGGTTACAGCACTAGAACATGCCTCGGATGAAAGTGGAATAGGTTTCTAAAAGTGTGAGAATTGTTACTTGCAGGAGGAAGCCTTATAAAGAAAATGATCTGATGAAACTGCTGTAGGGTGTTGAGACATGGCGCAGTAGAATGGCAGATGAATGTGCCGAGAAAGACAAATATGTCGATGGGAAGGAGAATCTCTTTGAACTCTTTGAAACTCTTTGATTAACCATCCACTGCTGCAAATCCGTTTGACTATTATTTCACTCTACCTGACAGGAGCAGGAAGCAACGTAGAGAGGAAAGTTTCAAAGCTTCAATGTTCAGAAGAGAGGCATTGTATCGTTCACTGTGAGTAGGCAACATCGTCAGTAGATTGAGATTAAAGTTGTTCAGAATTATAAAGCATCTATTAACAGACTAATGTGAAACAGTCGTTATCCACGGAAATTTAATGAGCTTCACAGATTTAGAAAATGCTCGCATCTATCTCCCTAATTTTCACTTCCTTATTAATTATTGTAGCGTTAGAAACTATGTATTCTATATTTAAACAGGATGGATGACATTTGTAGCCTAGTACAGCTCTACGAAAAATGGTCCCTTGGCTAATTATACACTGCATATTCACTGTATGGGTGGAGGCCTTACAAAGCTTGTACAGTAAGTCCCCGAATAAAGAACGGGATGCGTTCCAGGACCTTCTTCGTTATTCGAGACGTGCATGCCAAACTGTCTATATCAACTATCAGTGCCCACCTCTGGAATTGTAACATCTTCTCGCAACTTGACACAAAATGTAAAGCAATTTTTCGATTAAAAATCGTTTATTTTAAAGCCATTAACAGAGTAAAGCTTTTTTTTCTCGGTGCTTTCTCAAACAGCACATGTACTGTACGTAAACTTCACTAACTAGTATTAACTAGTAGGCATTTAACTAGTATAACTAGCGGAGACTGGAGTCTCCTCATCAGAACTGATGATATAAGTTGGGTCAATTTCACACGTGGCGCCGGTAGCAGATGTAATGGCACGATAGCTCCTTGTAGATGGTTTGAAGAATGAAGCTATTGACAGCTGCTTTGTGATCCCCTTCTTCTCCTTGTAGAGTTCCCCCGCCATGCTGCAAGTCAGCCAAAGACACGCTTGTGCTACCCTAAAATACAGCAGCGAGCGGGTGGCGCAGTGGTTGCAATGTCTGGCTAAGGTCTGGACGTGCTTCGGTTCGAGCCTCGCCCAGATATCAAGTAATTTCGGCTGGGTGTGTGGCTAGTATCTGTAATCCAGCCACATGAAGGCCCGTGACGATTGACAATACTAACTAGCATTTGAAACCAGTGAAGTGATTTTGTGTATAAGTGATTTCGATTTTATTACGTAAAACTTAGAAATAAGTTATAAGTTATCAAGTGCGTTAAACAGTTATCTATGTATTTTGAATTTTGTATAGCTTAGTAAATGCTATAATTAGAGCATAGAATTCTGATGATGGCCTCTTCAGATGGTCGTAATATCAATTTGGCATTTTTTTCTTTCAAAGATTTGCAGTCTCTAGACTCGTGCAAAAAAATCCATATCAATTCTAGGAGGGTGGGGTTATAGGGGTCTATAAGGTAGACTTGCCTTACTTGATGACACAACTTTAGGGACCAACTTAGGATATATATTTGTATTTAATGACAAAGTGGTCCCCTGATATTTGTGAATTATAAGAAGAGCTATGTACTTTTCGGGGCAAGTGCGCACGTTATTCGACTCTTGATCTGCATGTCATTTTTTGTTATTAACATAGTTTTGATTCAAAAATCCTCGAAAGGGGTACCAAACGCGAGCTCTCGTAACCTCTTGTAGTGACTTCTTGAAAAAATCACTTCTGAATAATGCCGAAGAAGCATTAATGGCATGTGGATAATATTTCAAACTTTTAATGCCAATCGACAGTCTATGAAATTTTTTATCCATTGAGCGAGAGGCCAAGGTGCTCCCTAGTTCCACATGCTTCAATTCCCGAAGCTCCTGCTGCCCGTTATCTCGGACAACAGCAAAGATGGCTTTGACTTGGAAGTGTGCAGCTAAGCTCCTTTTTTCACGAAAGATCAGCAAGTCGACGTTTGGTTCCTCTCTCCTCACTGATTCTCCCTCGAAAGCTGGTTTGCTATTATTCTCCTTTCATGGACCTCATTTCAAAGGCTCCTGGAGTTTGATGGGCGATAAGCAATCTATCCGCATGCACATCAGGGTCTTTATTCGACGAAATCTCTGCGTTTTCGCAAGCATCCATTCAATTCCAATACTTGTGTTAGATATTGTACGAATATTGGAATTATTGGCATAGAATGTCATAGGCGCGTGGCGCCAAGGACATTCTATGTCAATGATTCCAATATGAGTACAATATCTAGCATAACCTCTTTCTATGGCCCAACTGAAATTGATATAGTTGTATTAAGTGATAGATGTTGTACAATATCTAGCTTAACCTCTTTCTATGGTTCTGGGGTATAAACATGTCTAGGGTTCATGTCTATTATATCTCTAGGGTTCTTATGCATATAGATATTTTTCCGGACATTATCTGCTTAAGCATTGAAATCCCATTGGAACATACTGTACTGTGATAATGTACTGTCTCCATTGCCGCAATGCAAATTTTTGGATTATGCATGTAATAATTTGAAGCTGATCATGTCCTACTGAGTGATAGGAGGTTATGAAGACATGTAGATCAGTTCGATTTATCGGGTTGCGTGTTAACTTTTTGACGCAGCTTAATGCACATTGACACGATGGACTTGATCCAAAACATTAAATTTGGCTTGAATGGAGCCGTCGAAAATTGAATTCAATATTTCACTTGTCTGACATTACGCTTTATCCAATTTGTCCAAAGCTTTCAAACAACATGTGCATTGCTTGGAAGAAATACAGAAGACCAGTTTAAAAACGATGATCGGGTAGTCATCCGATTTTCCGACTATTCATTCCCGACGAGTTCTCATGCCACAGTTCCCATTTTTGCCTGAAGCATTATTTTCGCTTCTAATGCTAAACTGTTAACTTCCGTTCTTGTTTGATCTTTTGATTACTTCCCATATTATCAATGATTCTCATACTGGTAGGCGTGGCTTGTTAAACGCAACACAAATTATCTAGGCGTGTTCTAAACACTTCATAGACTAAATCGAAGGCGTGTGCAGCAATACTCCCGAACAGAAATGACTCAAGTCACACTCGTGCCTAGCAGCAGTCCCAGAATAACTGGACCGAAATGTGACTCTTGAAACATTTCTGAGTATGGTTCATGTAGCACTGCAACTGACGCATTGATAACAAACTGCTCACTAAATGCAGCCAAGGGGAAGGCAAATGTATGGCGAGACAGTGGTAAAAACTTCACCAAAACCATCTGCTTAAAATTGTAAATGACAGACGTACAGAAATTCTCATTGTAATCAACGGAAAGATGAATTCTCTGATGCATTCAATGTGTTTGTATCCAGACGCTGGCAGACAGTAATTTTCAATTATAAATTTATGCGAAAAATAGTTAAAGCTTTTTTGATTCACAGCAACCTACACATCTTCAGTACACAATCAACCGAAGATATGATTTAGTTCAGTGCAACATGTCTTCTTCTATTGACTGCGTTTTCAGCATTGAGCATCTACCGTTGGAAGGCGGGGGACACCGAAGGTCCGATCGAGTCCCTTGAAAATTCATTTTCTGATTTATTGAATAAGAAATTATTTATCGAGACTTCTTTGTTAAACCGACCATATTATGACTAACCTCGCACCGACTGGTCATAGAATTCGCAATGACTCGGGGATGAGGTAATGACAGGATGAAACTAGCTGTCACATTTTAATGCAGTTGATAATTTGTGTGCCATCTTTTGCTGACTCTATGCAAAGTCTCGAATGTGCACGTTTGATGCTTATTTAGCTGATTCAGTGGGCACGTCTGAGAAACCTTAACTTTGTTGAATATCGTAGAACATAATTTCTGTGGAATTATAAGATAGTTAGAAGCATTCGACGTAATTTCTGAAGCAAAGAATGCAAAATGAAGTAGAACGAACTCAGACGTCTAGTTTCAGACTATGCAAGCTTATTTTTCAAAACACACAATTGCTCGTATAGCTACAACAAATCATTTGGTAGTACAAACATGTAGTTTTATCTAGCAGACATCCAACCACACATCTTGATCTAACAGCTGAAAAGTGTGTACTAGACACAATGCATTAACTATACATTACCGGAATTCACGATATCAAAATGATGGAATGATGTCAGTGACTGGTATCGTCGAATATCAAATATTCAGAAATTCATTGTTAAATGTTCACGATGATGATAAGTGTCGTCGTAATCTGTTACTATCATTGCATTCATTTAGTAGGCTTCAGGATGATTATTGTCCCCTCGGATGATGTTCGTAAACTAGTCCTCTATTTATAGATTGCTATCACTGGTCACAAAGCCGGTATGTCAGTTATCCTGTAATACACTTGGTTAGGGTGCAATATGACCGCATTAACGAGGTCACTGTCCAATGTTCATATAATGGACATTGACCTGATAGTGGACAGACTGCCGAGTGCAGACAGTGTGACCTGAGAATGAGAGATAAGATTGTTGTTTTAAGAATTGTTGATACACCCTCCCACATAATCTTCTTAAATAGAGTTTGCTTGTAAAAGATGTAATATTTCTTTTGTGCCGAGAAGCTTTTGGGTATCTGTATCACCTGATCAGCGACTGCTTCGAAACTGTCTAACAAACGGGCATGAGAAATATGCATGCGAGCAAGCTCTTTTCTACAACACTTTACATAGAGAACTTCCAGTCAGATGGTCCAAATCTTCATTATGAATTCGTGTACACTTGAACATCAATTAGCAAGCGTGAAAGTTTTGGATTTTCAAATATCATTATAATCATAGAAAATGTATAAAATTGCTGTTAGTTAATGATATAGGAAAACGGCATCGAGCTGGTCTATCGCTCACACTGATAGATGATTTGGGCTCAACAAAAGGAGATATTCTGCACGTTGATCCCGCCATTCACATGTAGCCAATCTGTCATCAATTGGCTGATGAATCTTGAGTTCTTCAGTTTTTATTTTGTTTCTTAATTCCATTTCATTTTTCCAATGCAGATACCATCATTTCAGATTCGCCATGGTTGTGTTGTTTACATTAAAATAAAATATATACAAATTGTTCCTATGATGATCCATTTACCGTAGATTTTACTGAGAGATAGAGTGCTTACATGAACGCTATGTGTTCATCAGTTTCTTTTAAGGGCGCGTTTATCTGTTTTGCCGTTGCAGTCTTGATTAAAACTAGCAACGGTGGCATTACATACTTTGAATGATTCAATTTGTTTGTTTACTATTTCAGTACATGGCTATGCTTACCAGTTGGGCTATCCTGCCAAATTTGTTAAGTACTTATTACTTGGCGTTTTTTCTAATTTTCATAAGCATCTGTTAAAGAATGAAATTTTGAGAGCGACGTTTACAGCATCACATGCTACTTTTAGATAAGGCGCACAGACAATCGATTTGTCATGAATATCAAAACTCGCAATACTGAATTCAGACAAAGGAAAGATGCTAGTGATATGTTGCTAGCTGATGCTAATATGACAAGGTCCTGCACTGTAGCTACAACTGTCTATTAATATCGTGTAACATTTTCAGTCCGGATGCCCGTTATGTCAACTTCCAATGACAACATCGTAAGGCGAGGCGAGAAGCCATGACTTCCAACGGCTCGAAGAAATGAACCGAGCCATGGGCAGATTATTTGAAGCTGAGCTGAGCCGAGCAGCTGTCTGCTTGGCTCAAGCCGCGGCTTGGATCGTCTCAGTACCTCCGAATATCAAGTAGCAACCGAAGCAAAGTTATAGGCTACAACTGTTTCTTTCAAATGAAATATGCGAATAAAGCAAGTAGGCCTATATTTATAATCGGCTACCACAAGGCGCAGTATTGTTCAGAGGCTGCAGAAGTGGACACAATGTTGTTGCTCTATTTATTTACGTTCTTGGGCCATTATTTGTCATAAAATTCAATTTAACCGGCCTGGGTTCGGCTAACATTCAACTTTGGTCTACCAATCAGAACAATATTCTTCAAATTAATGATTTTTCCTTCTTTTCAGCGTTCTTCGGTGCCATGATCAACAGTTTCATTCATGTTATCATGTACACATACTATGGAATCTCAGCTTTAGGACCAGAATACCAGAAATATCTCTGGTGGAAAAGATACCTCACTCGACTTCAGTTGGTAAGTTTTTGGTGTTTGGTATAACCCTATGTCATCTATGTCAACCACGTTTGTTGTTCATCCACCGAACGATTCACTGATTGTGATTGCTGAATTTGATTGCGTAACGGTCTTATGATAATCCATAGTTACTGCCGGTGAATGGAATTAGTTTCGGGTGAAACACTTAACAACAGGCAATTATCATAGCCAACCAATTGACCTAGTGAAGCGTTTCGCTAGTTTGTGTATGGCCTATAACATCGACTAGTCTGTAATATCGAATGTAGAGAAAAATTGGCAACAGAGTTTTCTAGTGCTGAAATTTGTTATTTGGATTAATCAGAAAATTATGTTGTTCACATTAAAGAGTCTTCTAATGAGCATCTGACGAAAGTTTATCTGGCGTATTGCTGAATAAACTTTATTTCAGATCCAGATGTCGATCTGTCTATAAAATCTGAACTACTGACAAGTTTGCTTTCAGTTTTGTAATACGGACGTATCTAAACGATTTAGTTACATGTAGCTGCGTAAATCAGGGAAAGTTGCTAGCTAATGCAGAAGACTCAAGAAATTCTATTTCAATACATGGGCAAGTTCAAAATTTTCGTGATCTTAGAAATGAAAACCTAGCTGCCTAAAAAGTTATAAATATGCAACACACTAGAATAGTAACAAAGAAAGATAAAAAAGATGGAAAAAGCCAAGTTCAATTAAGTTCTTACAAATAACGGCTGTCATGAATACAACTAGTCACAACAATGCTTTAGTAAATTTTCAGATAGATCATAAATCAAACTAAGGAAAGAGTTAGATATAACATTATTACTTTAAGTAAAGTAAGTCGACACGCCATAGAAATGATTAACTGTAGCGATAATATCATTTACATATGAGCCTTACGAGCCTCGTCAAATAACACAGAAAAATACAAGATTAAAGTCAAATTTTCAAATCTTGAGGCCATTCTATGGAGATATCTGTAGCCGCGGTATGGCTATGTAGTTTCTCGTTTTTGCTGCTCATGCGTAAATTTTACTTTCTTTCCTCAATCTAGATATTTGCACTGACTGGCATATTTGTCTGGTCATTGTAGATGCCGGTCACTTTCATCTTTAATTTCTTTGACTTTGAGATTCCTGACTTGTATCATATTTTTATTCACATCTTTTTCTGTGTTATATGAAGAGGTCTGAAATGCGAATATTTTGTACATTATCATCATGACATTGAATTACTTGAAGTAATAATGTTTTAGTAAATACTTGATCAGAAATAGCCTATTCAATCCATTTTATCTTTAATGATAAATTTTTGCAGTAAGAAAATCTGTTGCAACTCTTCTCCCAGTTTTTTTGGAGTCCCACTGTCAAGCAATCATGGAAGATGATGTATACTCCATTGCAGCACTATCTCAAAAGTCATCAATTGATAAATATTTCTTAAAGTCCGCTTAAAGAAAGCGTAATTATAGGTCACGCGAGAGAAGTCAAGTACCTTGGATATGGATAATTCGCAACTTTTAAGGCACACCAAACGATTTCTAGTCTTTCAACTGTAATTAAGAAAAAATGATGAACAGCTTGGCTCTTAGTGTGAATAGACGATATCTTATTTGGTATTTGGAAATATTGCCTAACTTACAAAAAACGGAATTAGCATCCATGTTTATGGAGCTTGTTGACGATGATTCATATGGTATTTTTTTGAACGACAAGTCTTAACTTGCATTATTGGTACATAACATAGAAATACGAATTGATGAAAGATAAAAATTTCACTTACCATGTAGCCGAAGCTCACTTATCGTGAAGTGCGGACTTTCTTCCGTGTGAACGGTTTAACTCAAGATTTAGTTGTTTCTGTTGTTGTAAGCGGGAAGAACCAAAAATTATTGATTTTCAATGCTAGATTATCGAGAATAGTGGAACCTTAGAAACATCTAACAGACGTGGAAAATGATAACGAAATAATCATCGATTGAAAGCATGCGCTGCGAATAATTTAACTGTGTATTTCATTGATTCACTGAATGATTTGTCTCAGATTTAACAATTTTGTGTGTAGTTGCTAATTTGCTCATCATTACAAGTGTAGAAATCGAATTACTATTAATCGATTGCATGTGCATGAGTATAAATCTGACATCTGAACGATGCTTTTATTGTACGCCATTCCGTTTCTTCGTTTTCAAAGTTTCTTGTGTTGACTTTCCTCTCTGATTTAATACGGATTTGATCATTACAAAGCTACGCTCCCGTTGCCAAGTCTTAAGTGCTTTCATCAGTGAAGTTCTTATGCAGGATAGAAGACTTGTTCCAAATGCAATTCATCGATTTCAATAATCCAGAATGGCGTGTTTGCTCTTTCTTGGCATTGTGGTCAAACGCGTGTTGAAGCGGCGATTGTGTACCGTTAAAGCAGGTTAGATTGCCTTCATTGTTCATTAGTGCTCTCAACCGATTCTGCAGGCTAATGACGTGCTATAGTAGAAACTATCCATGACGAGAACTTCTGTTACTTGCAAAATTTATGGTCACTCAATTTGCTTGAAATGTTATTGTTGCAACAAAGTCGCTAATTGTAGCTTAAGCTTATGGATTATATCTTTCCTAACTGTTGCAGTCATGTTTCAGAACTCCTTAGTGCCTCCGAAATCATGCACAGGGAATCTGATGTGTCACCGTTGTAACTTGTGAGAATCAAAAGAACAACTCACATGCATGAAATTAGCCGGTAAAGGCGAAACGTCGCAACGTATTTTATGTAATACACTGTATCCGAAGAATTTGAATTGCTTTCTCTTAAATGTGACCATCCGGATACGAGAAGAATAACTAATTATTCACGTGCATGAAATTAGTCCTAGTTCTTCATGGAGGCATTGACTATTAATACAGAACAAGTTTACGTTATTATTAATTTCTGTAACTAAAATTATCATTTAGATGTCAGCAATGACGTAGATATAAATTTCTATTTAGGTCATTGACTCAGTTGAATATTTGAATTCGCAGAAAGGCATGAAAAACCACATTCTACTGTGACAAGAAGATCGGCATGTGTGAAGTCTAAGGGGATGTATAAAGTCTTGATAGAGATCATGGATGTGTTGGCGGCCTACATGCGTGCTAACACGACAAGAAGGAACTTTATTGTAAAACAAATAGGATAAGGGATTCAAAATGAACATGACATCTATCGATCTATTTTGAAACCAAATAATTTGATGTTTCTACATTTAGATTAGGGTTGAGTCAGCGTCTTGCAAGCAACTTTTTGTAATTAACTTATAATCTAAAATATTAGAAAAACTTTCAGTTGGTGTGCGAAATGTGAAATTCAGATAGCTGCATTTTCACCAATAATTGTATTTGTGGCTTACTAATTGTCACATCACATACAAGTTTATTTGCCATTTGGTTGAACCCTCAGCGATGAACATCTAGGTCTGTGCTCTTATAACTTAAATGAGTGACTTGTTGTCTATACCACCACTGTAGAGTCGTCCATGATGCAACTAAAATAGATAATGAATTGTATAAGTTAATTAATGCTTCAGAATCTGACGATCATCATAATACAGTTTCCATGGCTGCTGCGTAAAGACATGTGGCAGAAAACTTCTCATCTCAGAAATCTGTATTATTGGTCTCGTTCATTCGAATGGCATCAGTTGAGTAGTGAACCTCTGAAAGGCAAACATGTTACATCAGCAACTACGTTTCCATCAGGTGACGTGATCGAAATAGTTCAACAACAACTCTGTTGAGTCGGCCTGACCTCGTTTTGGTCAGTTAAAGTGCTTCCCGCGTAATAGATTGGACAGTTTTTGAGCAGTGTGCTCTCTTGCTGATGGACTGCATGAACATTGTGTTCTTGGACAGTGAGTTCCCATCGCATGATGTACAGTTGGCACATCAGAAGTAAATGGAATCGCTTTAATGTATATTTTTGTACCAACTGAAAAGCGCGTTGCAATCGGGTTTTGCTGCATTATGATGTTATTTTGAAGACACATAGATATATGTGTGTTCAAACACAAAAGTACATCTTCATTATTCCAAAACCAAATCAAGGCAGTTTGTGAAGCCTTTAGCTTACATTTATTTGTGTTTAACGAATCGGCATTGGCCAAGACTGCCAAAATTCTTCTATCCATTATCTTCCAATGCATGAAATGAATATTTTAGCAGAAGGCCATTGTTTCATATTGTCGACTTACAACCCATTTAACAAACAGGACATATAATCAGATGATTTTGCTGAGATTTTTGCTCGTTGATTTTCTACTTTTGCTTCTGTTACTTTGTTGTAGTTCTTCAAATAACATTACTACTTACTCGTAGTGTTTCCTCTCTCTGGTCAGTTCTTAGGCCACATAATTCGCGGACTGTTCTGTTTGCGTTACTAGCGTCTGTTGACATGGGATCAACCAGCTTATTTATCCGTCATCATCAGATTAATCCGAGTGACTTCAACAATAATGATTGTAAAGGAACTTAAGCTACCGGTCGAAGACGTAAGACATAAGGTAATCGTCAAGTCAACGATTCAGTTTCATGTGAAAATCAAAGGTCGCTCCTGATTGTTCCTTTAAAATGACTCGTGTGCCCGATCTTAGATTATTTTCAAATTTAATCCAAATTTCTGCCTTGAACTTATTCGTACACGAGATGGATAATTGTTTTAGACACAGAATTAGATTCATCTGCGCGCGCTTCGGTTTCCTAGAAAGGAAAAATTGTAACCTTAATATTGAAATGGCACATCACAGAATTAGACAACTTGCTCCTTCTCGAATGGATAATTCGTGTATCGCTTGCTATTGGAAATGGCAAACAATAAGCTGTCAGCAGAGGACACCAGAGCCAGTGAGAGATGCGTGCGTGCTGTGATATCACGTCGCACACACCAAAACACACATCGATGCCTGGCTTCGATTCAATGTATGCATTATACAGTGAGCAATGCCGAGGAGAGGATTGAAATCCTCAAGTGAACTAATTTTCGTACGCCTGCTACTTTCTTTAATAATGATCGGGAGGGCCAACATTATGGAGAAAACTTGTGCGCAATGATCTGAATTCTTCGAATCTGAAGGAATTTTGGCAATCGAAGTACTTTGCTGGAACTCACATTAATCCGCAAGCGACGCACGACTTTTTTTCCTATCTCTGTAAGGTATTAGGATTTCCTTTTTGCCCACTTAATAGGTTCCTCGGTGTGCCGGCGATTTCGTATTAATCGCACTTCTAGCAAACCGAAGCAGATAAACAAAATATTTAATTCTGTGGTTTTAGATTTTCATCTCTCTCATAAATTATATGTTCCCAATAATGTGAATCGACCGTGTTTTTAAGATGAATTTGATTGGGATTTTATAGCAAAAATTGCGAGAAAATTTCACAATTCGTATCGAAGTAATCCGTCCGAATCGTAGAGACAGTGTGGTGACGATTCATCCTATCTCCGATTCATCGCATGCGATCGCTTGCATTCGAGTGAATATAGCTGAAGATTGAATTAAGATGACTTGTCGAAATGCGTACTGTTCCCTTTTAATACTCTTAGCGTAAATTAATTGAAACAGATTTTCGACCAACAATCAGATTTGACGGATTTTGTGCAATTCAGTGATAGAACGATGACTATTGCACTAGACATTAGTGGCTTTCCTCTGTGTTCAATTGATTTGTTTCGGCTTGCACTACCGTTAGAGAATGTGCTAGAAATTTCCTTTATTTTTGGTTTGTTTGGTAGAACCTCGTGATTTTCCCTCACGATTATATAATTGTTTTTTATCATCTTTCATCCATCGTACAATTTTCTCCTGAAACTAGTTTATGAAGATTGATGGATATTGAACATGAGCATGCAGCGTTGTGCGTTGCAAGAGTGATTTAGTTTTTATCTGGTGAAACATGAAGCCTCATTTATCATTGCTTGGGCTATTCCACAATATGTTGGATACCAACTTAATGAATGGATAAAATTCATGAGCGCCTTCAACCGATCAGCTCTATACCACGATATCAGATGATTAGCGATACCATGTACATGATTATAAATACAAAGATTCAAGTTTTGTGGTTTCCATGGGGCAGTGGTTAAATGGTTGGCGGTCAGATATTTTGGTTATGTGGTCGGAACGCGACTGTCTCATTTGAAGTTGGCTGGAACTAAAAATATCAGTTGTTTCAGCTTAAGTCTAACTATGTAAGCACCACCCTTTGACTATCTATGTGTAGAGTATAGAGAGGAAGCATCATTCATTATAGAAACCTGAATCAGAACAGATATGGAATCATTTGAGCGATGTAAAAACAAAATGTAATGCATTGTTAACAGCATAATTTACAGTCAAACTTGCAGAACGAAATTTTATTCCCCACAGAAATTCGTCTCTGACTAGTAATATACACCAGAGTAGTAACGTAGAATTGGATAGAACGGGCAGAAGTTTCACCCTGGAAAATTGACCTTCCTACGGGAACTCCTTGAAATCTCCAAATGCTTCATCTTGCACTGCCTAACAGTGGCAAATATTTTTGACAGCATTCTAATGTAGAAGTGCTGAAAGTACAATCTTTCAAAGAAATTCTTACACAGTGACTCTTAATATCGAGATAATCGCCATATTAATAGCTCTGACATCTTCAACTCGGCACTTTCAGAACATCACACAGATGTCGGTCTTTCTCATTTGAGCATAAGAAGCAAATGTGTGAGGAACTAGGGATAGTGAAACATTTTGAGTCAATGCAGGCCTGTGATTACTCCTCAAATTCCTCAAATTTGTTTATTACTCCTCAAATCCTCAAAAATTCCTCAAATATAGCTTAAATATGAGAAATTCCTCAAATACGACACACTACAGACTGAATGTCGGATAATGTATTTTTTTTTGGCGAATGGCGATGATATGTAAACTTCCAAACAAGAAGATAAGATGGAATCCTGTAACATGTACCCTACATCCATGCTGCTAATCATGAATCACTCATGATTTATTTCTTTTCTTTTTCTTCTCTCATAATTTATAACTTAATGATTTTTCTCTCACAGACTTGGTAGATTTTAGATAGCGTAATCCCGCTGTGCTAGCTAGATCTGATATTTTGATTGGAAACAGACCTGTCCTTTTATCATCTGAATGGGCAGACTGTTAAATAAGAATATTTTCAATATATAAGTGATAAACATAATTTTGAAAAGAGCGACTTAATCACCAATTCATTCCACATGAGGAGAGGAGAACCGTTGCTTGTCCTTTTAGTAAGTATTTTTAAATTTCTAGACATTTTAGGATATAATGATTTTCTTTTAGCCATGTCATATTTAGCACATCAAAAATTAACCAGTCGTTAGCTTGTTTTTTTTTAATTTTGTTACCTTGACGCACTTTGTTACGTTGAATGTCGTTTTCCTTTCTGCAAGCTACAGGGCTGCAGATGTTCCGGTTCGTCTGGACCTATTTTGCTAAGCAGAGAAGTTGTCCGAAGTTATTGTCTGTCGAACTCACTCATTAAATGCTTTCACGTATTTAATGAGTGAAACACTGCGATCAACCTACAGAAATTGTATATTTGAACACTGCAATTTTTTACTTCTAACTTCATAATATTGCTTAGAATTCCAACAATAAAATGCACATTCAATTATTTTCATTAATTATCTTGACCTTTGTCACAACTTTCTTTATATGTTTCTGCGACTATGTGGCTGCTAAATACATGCCTGTACTTCCTAAAGAACTTAAGGATATCGATCTTCCATATCTATTATATGATAACATATAGGTAGCCCAGCCCACTTGGATTTCAGTGCTCTTATCAACTGAAGCGTTTGTTTCACTCACTCTCTTCCAGTTTATTTCCGCTGAACATGAACACATCCGACGGGGTAAAGTGGATGGTCCCTAAATTTAGTGTCTACATGCCTCCTGGTCACTAGCGTGCGGAGGTTGGTAGCGCATGAAGCTCTGCTATCTCATGAGTCTTTTTGCAGTTATATTTTCGAGGGTCTGCCGACCGACATTTATCATGGATGAATTATTCACGTATAGATCGTTTTCATAATTTGTTGAAATCAGGTTGGTATGAAATTAGCGCACACATTGCTTATCGTTGTATGTGAACTTAGATTAATTAAGACATTGAACCACAGTACTGGGTTGGTAGGTTTTCAACCTGGGTCTACTGCAAAATGGGGACGTCAATATCTCGGCGCAACTTCATGCGAATAGAGGTGATAATCTTTCACTCTTTGCCTGTATGAGACCAACAACTCAACTGGCAAGCCTGTTCCCGACACTCGTTTTGTGTTGTATGAGAGAATTCATGTTTATTTGAATGTAGATCGGAGCGATATGATCAAACGCTAACAAGTAAACAAAATTCACCAAAACTTATGCAGTATAAAGCAAAATTAATAAATTAGTGTGTAATGTGGCGTATCCTTCATGATAAGTTACTGACTTTTTTTAAGTCACAAGCATTCCGTCAACGATTTTAAGCTTTCTATACTTATGGGTTACTCTCTTCCCAAATTTGTCTAAAGTCCGTAAAAATTAATCGTTGCAAAGCCACAGGTGCATATGGTTGAGGATATATCCTACATTCAAAAAATTACAGTATGCAAATCTGACACGCATCATTGAATTGGAGACGATAGCGTGAAGCAGAGCGATATCAGCAACTTGATTTGACATCCTCTGTTCGACACATTCTAAGCAGATAATACTTGAGGCAACAAATTAATTTCGAAACAACGCGGGAAATGATTATGACCAAGTCAGTATTCCTTTGCAATGTACACAACTTCAAAAAGTGGGGTGTGGTCAACACTTGGGTTACCTTCTTCGTTGTGACTTTCATGATTTGAAGTTTGGCCCAAAATCCGTGCTAAAATTTGTAGTTTTTCTTGCAATTATCATATTAGGCTCCGTTTCCATTCCTCAAATTTTTCACAAAAAAATCCTCAATTTTTTTCATAGGCTAATCACAGGCCTGTCAATGAGATCCGATGTAAATCTCGTGAACTATCTATCGAATGGATTGTGGATGACTCCACAGAAAATAAAAATTTATTCTTTGAGATAGTCCCGATGTATAGCTAGGCTAGAAAATCACTTTGCTTGTCATCCGTGGACTTCTTTATGACATCATCTTGGCACTGAGTACTCTCAATTGCAAGTACTAGTATATGTATTATGAGTACATGCTAGTTATCTATGGTAATGTCAATTAGTATCAATAGCACAGCTAATTGCCATAGACTGTTAGTCGATATCGTAAGATTCTATGTACGAGCATTATACATGTATGCAAATATCAAATACTGAGGCTATGACTCCCTCATTGGGATAATGAATGACTGAAAAAATCTGGAATGTTTTGTACTTGTACATTGTCACAAAGATTTCTATTCACATGAATTGTAAGCAAATATCTCAGCCCACTGCGTTCTAGTTAGTGTCAATGCAGAAATGAGCACTTATAATAGCGTTATGAAATCGTAAAGCCAGTCTCCAGTAGTAGGCCTACATAGCTTGCAATTTCCGCTAGAACGCCACACATCGGCTGCGCATCGTGAGTATGCCGGAAATTAATGCTTTCAAAAATTTTGGTGCTATAAAATATAAGCGTGATCTAGATATGGTGGAGAAACAAAAAATGTTTGAGTGCTAAGATGCTGCGTGAACTCGGAGTTCTTACTAATCTAAAATTTTGCTGTGCGTGTGCTTTACTTTGATATCTTTAAAATCATTACTATGAAAAAGTTGTCCTATTTTTTTCAATGTCGCTATCGAAAATTGTCCAATTACTTGAAGTTATGTGCGCACTATTGATCATGCCTAATACTGGGCGTCTATTCCATTGCTTAGGGCCATTGGCTCCAAAGTCTAGCAGCAGGCCAGTATACGTGTCAATTCGGAATTCGGACTTCGCCATTGACTTTTTAGAATTTTTGAAAATCACACGAGCCAATATTTTACATGTATTGCTCCCCTGAAGCTGACTATGACAGCCGAAATATAGCGTGAATAAAGAAAAAAAGAATATAATAGTTAATAACATGTATTGCAGCTTTGGTTCTCATTTAATCATTATAAACAACTACACTTGAAAATGGAATTTCACGCAGGTTCAGAAATTGTTTTAACTTATTTACTTTACTTTGGTTACCAAAAATATATGCATTTTTTATAATTAAAGTAAATAATTTTAAGCAATTTCTGAGCCAACAGCATCCGAATTTGGAATTTACCTCTGAAGTCGGAGGCGCAAATATTCCTTTTTTAGATGTAAACATACGTATGTCAAATACAGTAAAAACTAATGTATTTCGAAAGGACACGTATACTGGGCTGCTAGTAAACTTTGGAGCCATTGCCCTAAGCTGTTGAATAGACGCCCGATACTGAGCATGATCAATAGTGCGTGATAAGTCATTGGATAATTTTTTGATTACGAAAAAAAGCTTTATGCAATTTTTTCATAGTAATGGTTATCCCGAGAACTTTCTTCACTAACGTGAAATGTCCGAAGTCAAGATTCCTCCGATATTTTAACTTCTATGAGAATGAAGGTGTCAGTCTATTTTCCAGACAAAACCAGAGGAACACCCGGTCACAATACGACGTTCATTAAACGATGTATATAGTAATTGTTTATGATGCTATAACGGGTCTCCGATCAGTATAATGATACTAATACATAATCATACTAGATTCATGCTTTTATGTCGCTCAAATGACGCATCGTCTACTAATGTTTACTTCCGATGAACCCTAACTTGTATATAACCAAAGTAAGATCACTAGCAAGTAAACACTGTGAGGTGGTATTGATCGGATTGTAGGCCTCAGAATTTTGTGATAATCATTTTATGAAGTTATGAGCAGAAATAAGTTGATGAATATTTTGTTGCGATGTTTCGTCCTCTCTTTGCATGTCTACATGGAGGTCTTATGCAACACGACAGTGTATTGTTGAACAATCGAATAAATGTGAACAAGAAAAAGCAATAGTAAAATAATAAAGAACCTAAAGAAGCTTTGTTTATATTCAAAAGCACATTAAGCAACCCACAAGTATCTACCTTCCATGTGACCTTTTTGATGCATAGACTTCGACTGTCTCGTAAAATATTCAATTATACATATAAGTGAAGTAGGTTTAATTTGTGACAAAGTATCATTGTAATACACCAGAAACAGAAGTCTATGCCAGCATGGCTTTCTTGTAAGATGTATTATGGGAATGTATTAGTTGGCGGGTAAATGCGCACTTTTCTGTGTGATATCTTTTCATTTCACTCATATCGAAGTTTGTAACTTCGTGAAGTTGGCATTGTGAAGCCCGATAGGCTTGGCTTAGTGAAATGGTTTTACATTGATTACATTTAAGTTAAGGAATAAGGATTACAGGTTAAGGAAAACTTGAGGATTGGACGAAACAGACATTCGCATCAAAATTTCAGCCCTATGCTTCTATCGCTATGCACTTTATTAATATGCAAATATTCTGTAAGCGCAGAGATAGTTGGTTCACTAAACATATGTACGCATATTATCAGGATGTTTTGCTTGCACCGTAGTACTTCATGCAACGTCCTGTGAAGCTTAGACAATTTTCCAGTTTTGTAAACATTTTACATTAAATGTTCTACTACATCATAGAGTTGAGATGATCATGTGTCGTGCTCGTATGAACCGTCTTTGTATGACATTGACAGTTGCTTGCATTAGAGGAAAGTTTTGCATGAGAGTTGACAGATAGGTCAGATGATTAGCTATCATTATCTGTTTTGTTGTTACAATTTTCATACCAAGTGTTACTAAGTTCAATTTATGTGTTATTAAGGAGTGTTTATGGAAGTGCTCAATCTATCTCCCTTGTCGATACTTTCTTAGTTCGGTATTTCTTCTAAACCTTCGAAGTTGGTCATTATCACTTTTACGCAAAGCAACTGGAAGATTCCTGTGCATCGTGTTTCCATAGCAATTCTTTGATCATTCGTGTTTCGGGTTCCTTTTGTCCGACCATCCACAATGACTTTCGTCGAATCTGAATGAGGGACAGGAAGACGAATTGAGAACAGGAGATTGAATGTTGGCCAGAATGTGGACACGAACTATTCAGCATGTCCATGAAGAAATGCATTTGGACCAGTGCGATAAAAATCCATGAGAAGCTAGTCATCCGCTCAGGAGCATTATAGCGCTTAGCTGTAGTGACTAGCAGATGCCCTAAAATAATCTTCAGTTTGAATATTCCCTCCGTTCGAGTGCAATTTTCATGCCTGTATAGTCATGTAAGCGCAAGTGTGTGGAATCTTGCACGTGCAATTCTGCAAAATATGAATTTTAAAGTTTGTTGAATTTTATGTCCTATTGAGCAATGTTAACAAATGTTTCCACTTGGAATTCCTTCATCTTGAAATTGTTCGTGCTTAGTTGGTTTATTCTTGCCTTAAATTATCGTCATGATCCGAACAGTCGTGATGTCCAGGATAATGTCAGTCTGACGTCATCATCAGCTAGGGACCGGCTGTATGGGCGCACGTGATGACATTTGTACGGAAACACAGATGATAAGTGTTGATTAAAAAGAAAGTTTTAGTCCGGCAGCCAGAACGAGTTTCTGCAGGGAACGAGGCCGAAAGTGAGACTTTCACAGAATGATGTACACCCTATGCCTACTACGGATCGCCACGTCTGCCGAGTTTTAGTGAGTTCCTTTTCTTGTCAGACAAGATCAAAGAAGAACACATGTAAATCCAATGGGACGCAGATTGCAGTTTTTGACTAAAATGAAATTTTCTGTATTTTCTCTGATTAAACAAAAAGTGCTAAGCCTAGAGTCATAATTTTTGTCATGGAATGTCTTCAGGTCATGGAATGTCTTCAGGTCATTTCCTTTCATGTTCATGCAAACATGTTTATAAAGCTAAACACATTTAGATTTGGCGAGCCTCTTAATGTCGACAAACACAAACATTTTGAGCAAGTTTATCCTCATTTAACCACATTCTCGCATACATTCCCGATTAGATGCATGATAACAGCTCATGCATATCATAGGAAATGACCTGAAGACATTCCATGCCAAAAATTATGACTCTAGGCTTAGTACTCTCCGATTAATCAGAGAAAACATACAAAATTTCATTTTGGCCAAAACTGCAATCTGGGTCCCATTGGATTTACATGTGTTTTTCTTTGATCCTGTCTGACAAGAAGAAGAACTCACTAGAACTCGGCAGACGTGCGGATTCGAAGTAGGCAGAAGGTGTACATCATTCTGTGAAAGTCTCACTTTCGGCCTCGTTCCCTGCAGAAACTCGTTCTGGCTACCGGACTATTTAATAAGGTGCCGATTGAAGTCTTACGATGTCAGCTCACAGCGCAGTTATTCACGTATCGATGAGAATGTTACGCATCTTTATGTGCTGGTCTATTGATTCTTTCAATGAGAAACTTCTCCCTCTATTGTCCATGGAACGCAACGGAAAGGTGAAGAGCCATTTTGGACCATAGAAATCTATAGCAATAAATTCTTGAACTTTTATGTTGCAGACCATAGACATTCACACTTTTATGCAAAAGTGATGAACCAACTATTTCTGCGGTTATTAAATGTCAACGAACGAACTCTACAAGATTGTACCATCCTGCCACTGAAGTTGGTGACTGAATGTAATTAGGTTGAAGCTAACGCTGAAGAAAGTAGTTCCTCATACACACTCGCTTGTGCACTCACTGCTCCGCTTCCGTCAAGTGCAATATTCAGTGGTCTTGGTGGTAACCTAGTACCTGCTCCATCTTTTGTCCACATTCTTGCAGTTACAATTTTTTATCGGTATGGCGTACAGTGTTCAAAGCATCGCTTTCGGGTGTCGAGCGGCCCCTATCTTTATGTCGTGGTTCTGGCTGCTCTACGGCCTCTCCCTTATCGCGCTTTTCCTCAACTTTTACGTCCGAGCCTACGTGCTGCCTTCGAAGCGGCGGCGGCCTGAGGAACACAAGATGGCCAATGGTGTTACTCCTTCAACAGAAAAGGTAATCATCACTGCTAATTATTGCTTTTTTCCGTTTCAAGGTTCAATTTGTGGCGGGCATGTCCCACGCGGCATTTTCGCTCCTACAAGAGTGCAATTTCCCCCAGTGGATGCAATGGGCTTTGATTTTCTATGGCTTATCAATTCTCTCCTTATTTCTCAACTTCTATTACCATGCGTACATCCAACAAAGCCAAAAGGTAGAATTTATGTGGAGAAATTTGTATCAGATAATGTTTGTATGTATTCTTATTATTGTACAATCCTTGCATGATCGTTTGTATAACGTATTATCCAAGTATTCATGAGTCTACTGCTAAAAATGCAGTAAAACAAAAATTGCGATGTTGCCTATCCATATACTTCATCATTACAATGAATTCAGCAACAACGGACCAGCAGTAACCTAGCGAGTTCGTGCCGATCTATTCTTATGATGTCATATGTCTCTACTGTGGTCTACTGTTCTTCCCACTTGTGAAATTGGCTGATCACTGCTGATTTTTTAGCCTGCAGATCAACCAGTGAACCGACTGATTTCATCATTGAAAATGCGAACGGATATGTCTCAATTGAAGCTCAAAAAGGCTTCATCATCGAGTCATGGACTTCTAGATATTATAATTCCGGACTGGAATGAACTTTCAATGACATCTGAGGTCGCGCAGATATCTGCATCAACAGTTGTGAAATATGGGCCTGAACGACAGTCGTAGAGCTATAGAAATCGCATCATTGATAACACATCACAGGTTTTGTCGGCCAACAACGGCAATTTCAGGTCAACTGTGGTGTATTCTACTTACAGCGCTAATTTTAGGTGAATCATAGAAAACAGACGCGAATTCTGCAACCGTTAACGAGCAAAATTGCCGCTGCTGAACTGACTTTCCATTCTTTGTACAAGCACTGTTGATAGATATCCGTGCCTTGTTACGGATGATGTGATTTCTATGGCTCCATCCGTTATTTCTCACAAGTTCACGCAGATCTCTACTCCACCTCAGAATGTAAGAGTTTCACGTCCTGAACTTGAATTCTAGCGGTTCATGATTAAGCACATGTGAGAAAGGCAGTTAACATCAACAACCACATGCATGTTATTTCAATCACCAAGCTACCTTTCTCACACGCACAGTATCTTTTGTCTTAAGAAAGAAGCTCATCAGTTCTCTGGTTGTGGCTGTGTAAGTGAAATGCTGCGAAAGCCGATGCCGAATGGAGAAAATCTACTAATGCTTTTTTTTCATTGAAATGATGGATTATTTGGATAGATAATTTTCCTGCCTTCAATGTCAATGTTTTAAAGATTTTATCATCTGTAGGGTGCTTGTGTGTGTCGATGTTCACATTTCAAGTTTAGAATTACTTGAAGCGCTTTATTAGCTCTAGGCCATTAGAAGCATTATTTAGTCAAAGAAAACGCTTGCAAAACCCAAAGCAGGGGCACTTTCCGCATATCCAGTCGTTTTAGCGGAATCATTTGACGTTTTCTCTCCAATTGCCGGATTAGTTAGCAGGAGAAGACTCTGTTTACTGGGAAATTCTAATCGTGGTTGTATTAATCCTCGATACTCTTTATAAATTGTGTATTTAGCCTTCATAATGTGATTGATAATGTGTAAAATATGACAGCGATGGAATCATTTCATAGGATCACCAATGCGTGATGCGATTCCATCGTTGTACCAGAAGAAGTCTGATGTTTTATAATAATGAAGGACATGCGTTCTGACTTTCAATGGTTGACAATCGGCATCTTGTCAATCTACCAAGATTCACGATTATTATCATTTCCTTTCGCGAATAAAGTCGTCTTGATAAAATAACTTGCATGCCGACTTATTGCAAAATTTTTCAACTATGGTCTGGGACATTAATTTGACTTAAGATCTAGCAACATTGACATAGATCGGTGTCTAACCGATCAGTTCTACGGTTGTAATGCAGTATTATTATCTATCATTCTAAATCCCTACAACATTCATGACACATTCGAATTTTGTTATCGTGATTTCGAAAATGTAGTCTTTCTTCAATCTGTCATCACATGAAATTAAACTCAAAGATAAACCGCTGCTAATGTAATAACATTACATGTGAGATGATCAAAGATTTTAATCATATGCGTGAGAAATGATGAATAATTTCTTTATGCGTTAACGTAATGACATTAAACCATGATGAATAATTTCTTTATGCGTTAACGTAATGACATTAAACCATGATGAATAATTTCTTTATGCGTTAACGTAATGACATTAAACCATGATGAATAATTTCTTTATGCGTTAACGTAATGACATTAAACCATGCATAGGCCCTGCGTCGTCTGATAATCAAAGGATGATTTTGATGCACATCTGATTGAAATGATACTTGTTCTAATATGCTCAATGAATTTAATTCCTTGACACAGCTGTTAAGTGCTTAGCCTCCTGATCTTGCTCTGACAAGATCTGACTGTGTCAGTTCCGCCCAAGCCCCTGGTGGAAGTTGAGTGACGTTAAAGCTTCATCGATCATAAACATTATGCTGATATGCTCATTTCTAACAAAATTTTGAGGAAATTTTACGACAAAGCAGAAATCTTGATGACAAACGATGAATGTTTTGACTCTCTGAAATAGATGGGTGTCAATCAGCTGATTTGCCATAAATCTAGCTCACATGTTTCTTACTTTAAGCATTTCCATTTAGGCAAATAAGATGCCTATATAACATTGAAAATTATTGAGTGCAGACACAAACTGTAATAATATTGCACATAATGTTGCTACACGAAGAATTTCTACGGAGAGCACTATAAAATTTATTTAGTATCGCTGAATGTTAAAATTACTTTAGCTAAATTTAGACACATCGGTAACTTCCGTTGCTTTTCATCTGAGGCGGCCGTTAGAAATATCTCATTCTCACGTTGCCGTGTTCTGTAACCGTTGTGAATACGACTGAATCTGCGGTCATAAAATTTGATAACAAAAGTGATCAGAGATCAAAGAGGTTTGTGGATGAGTTGAATTGTATCGACTGGTATTATCTTTCACAGAATGAAAGTTTGTCCTTTGACATGAATGATCATTAATGTATCGATCGTTTTATCAAAATGTTGAGCATATTGCAAATTTCATTGCTGATAGAAACATATGAATTGAGAAACCTGAGCATGAAATTGACGCAGATTTCAACGTTTGCCCGAAAGCTCAGTACAAGCAAAGCATTACAATATTGTCAAGTGAACTTTTATAGCAACCTGTTGTTTTTTCTGCCTCACTAACCGCAATAATGAGTCCTTTTGAGGACTACTAAAAGTTATTTTCTAAGTGTAGACAATTATTATCTGCTTGTTTCTTATTATGTTTTCTCTTCACATGGAAGTGGACCTCATTAGAATTGAAACCTGTAGAAGTTGTTAAATCATTCCTCGAATGAGCTATGTTTCGACGTGATTTTTCTTAAAAATTAATGCAATCACTTGTTCCGATTGTTGATCACAGTCAAGTTGAGTTAATTCGATTTTGCCAATTATGAAAACAACAGATGCCTGTGTGTCTCAGACAGATAGCATTTTATACATTACAATGCACGCGTCTGTAAAAACTCTATTTACAGGTATATAGTACATACTTCCAAGCTTAGTTCATTTAAAGTCACAAATTGAATACATCACAAGGACCGTGAGCAGCCAACACAATATATTCAACAGATAAAAAATTCTAACCCATGTATAGAATTATCGCAACAAGTGACATTGTTTCATTCAAATTATTACGAGGAGATATTAATTGATTTCATCAAGTTAGCAGGGGCTAACCTCAAGGCGAAACACGGTTAATAATTGAATGAACCAATAATTGAATAATTGAAACCACTGAAAAGTAAGAATAAAGCATAAACAATATAAATGCTAATAATATTCAAATGGCATACTGTTTAAATGTGAATAAAATAAGAAAAAAAACATAAATAGCTTGCACGAGAAATCCTGCCAGTCCGCCACAGTGTGTATTGGGCTGTGCCGCCATTGCGGCATTTTCTTATATTATGACTAAATCTACATCTACAAGTCTGGCGCTCAGATGCTTACAGATGTCATGATTGCGTCAGAATGAAATTTAATGCTTTAATTGAGGGAAAGATGAAGTAGAAGATAGCGATGAGTGAAAACAATTTGATCCCTCCGTAGGACCCATGCGGCGTTCCCTACTGGTTAAAGAAAAGAACAACTTAAACAGATTGCCTGATCGAAAACATGTGCAATTGAGGTCATCAGCAGGAACTTGGTTAAGGATTCGCGTTTCGGCCCCTACTCCTGGGAAGTTACCCAAGCGGGGCGCGGCTATATGAAAGCAGCCTCGAAATTGATTAGATTAATAAATTCAACAAACAAGGTTAGTTTTAGACTGCGCAGAATTGTCGAATTAATCGCTCTTGATAGCATCTCAAACACTTGCATGAAATCAGCTCAGTGGAATGCTATGATTACAAAATGGTCGTGAGAATGTGCTGTCTTTTTATCGAGAATTAATTAATTATGACTAAGGTCATCATCAGGTGAAGTGTATGAAGGTTCTCGCTGTGATCTCTCAATGGCTGCTTTAGCATTGTCATTGCTGAAGTTACAACCCATCATTGTTCAACCGATATCGCCTATAGATCACTCCTGGCAACGATTAATAGCGAGCAGATGATGGCGCGATTCAAGTAACAATTTCAGCGCTAATTCACTTGTTCTCTTTTGTGGGGTTTCAGTCAGCGCCAAGCTGGCTTGTTTTAGCAACCAATAAAGTGTTAGTGCGTAATGGTTGCTTAGTTATGCGACATTACGGACAATGATAACATCAACGGAAATTCTTGTAGTCATTAGAAGCAGTTGCTAAGTTACAGTTTGTCCACGAGTTGAATTGTATGCTGGACAGATTTGGTAATTTGTTGATTGTGAAGATTTGACAAGCACGTGGGAATAGTGCACTTTATTTGTACTCCAGAGCGACTTAACTCAGCGCTGAACCAGAAACCTCGTCTTACTTGATCTGATGATTACAACAACCTTGACCGATGGCGAATGATACTAACATGACAGAAATATTTGAGCTATATTTGATCTTTAATTAAAAGCAGCTCTCAAAGACGGATCGATATTCAATTCAAATAATCGCTGCAGTTGAAGGAGGTCAATGTCTTCTCAAATCTTATTAATGATAGTCATAAAAGGTCTTCAACCTGTTTCAATTGAGGCTAGAATACTGCCTCAATCTTCGTCAGGAAGTTGAAAGAAGAAAAATGACAAGCTAGAGGAAATTTTCAAAATGTGCAGTTTTTACATGACATGAACCATTACACCTAATTTTCTTATAATTCATGGCTCATGCTATGTATAAACTGCACATGTTGAAAATTTCCCCTAGCTTGTAATTTTTCTTTTAACTTTCTGACGAAGATTGAGGCAGTGCTCTAGCCTCGATTGAAACCGGTTGAAGACTTTTATGACAATCAATCAATCGATTTATTGCATTCACTACATGTTGCATGCATGTGACTAATCTAAATACAGTAAATTAATTAGAAGTATAAATTGGAAAGACATCAAATAAAAGAAATAAAGAAGAAAGTCAGACTTGATATTCATTACACACACGATACCATGATGCCACTCTTCTTCTGAAGGTAAGTTCTCAGAAAGTTGATGACCTCTCAGCGAGCACCGGAACCTTATTCCAGAAACTGGTACCGTAGAAGCGTATTGATCTTTCACCTACTTTTACAGTCCTGACTCTTGGTTGTTGAAAAACAGTTCTTCGGAGCACAGTGGATAAAGAGGATAAAACAAACAGTTCTCCAAGGGTTATGGGAGCATAGCTTGGATTACGTTGCCAATTGGTGACAAATTCGTTGTCGTTTCGCGACTTTTATCATTAATAAGATTTGAGAAGATGTTGTGATTACTTATCGAAACCGAAAATCTATTAACTTGAACGGATTCTCGTTTTTATTCAGGAATGTTGTAAATATTACGTAGAATGTTAGAATCAAATAGGCCTTGACATGCTTCGTATGGTCTGTTGACTAAGTCAACCACAATAATTTACAGGAAAAAGAGTCTTATAATTTCATTGCTAGCATTGAAATATTATTATAATATATTATATATTGAAATCTTTCAATCTGTACATCGAAAACTCCAAGAAATAAATACTTTTTCTTTTAAACAAGATTGCTAAAACAAAACCCTGGGTGTTTCAGGCTTTATTGTTGGTTAGATATTCGGGAAAGGGTGGAAAATCGATTTTTACGTTGGATTCACTTTCTTTGATTTAGCAGATATATTGTTCTCTGATTTGCTTAGCTCCAGCAATTCTTATCAATGATGTAAATATGGAAGCAAATGAGAAAGTGGATTGTCTCTTCTTTGGATTTTAACAATCAGACACTATAAACATGTTCTTCGAAGGCTAGAGGAGTTCGCAAGAATTAGTGTAGCGCAGAACTATGACACCGTTCATAAATAATATTTCCACACCCTTCCCGCTGCAGAGCCATGTATTTTCCGCCGCCAGACGGTTTAAGTCAGACGCTAAAAACAAAAATACTTGAATAAATTAGCAAAAGGGTCAACATGATCATTTGATAAAATAGTTTTATGCAACCTACAAATTATTCATGTAGACATGGAATAATTCAGACTTTGCATTTCCTTTATCAAAATATTAAATGAGATTTACGTTTAATAAAATTACATCAAGGTGTCTCCAGGCGCTGATTAACATTTAAAATACTGTTCATTTAATCTAACACTTCACTGCAGCATGCGTTTTCCGAGGTTTATCACTTTCTGCTGCATATTACCATGTACTGATTATTTGATGCTTGCCTTCTTTAGCTTTGATAAGGGGTTGTAATCGCAAGGGAAGGTACTGTTAATATGTTGTCTTAATCTACATCCTACATGCTTCAAAATCGTTCTCAATTGGATCTAGTCTCATTGAATGGAGTCCACACAGCATATATTCATAGTATCGACGAATGCTTTGTCATATTCATATTTACATTGATATCGAAATGAGGACTAATCACAGATACTTAATCTTCGGGAACTTCTCTACTGGTATTGCGCATTTATTAGTTCCCTTATGCAATAGCAGCTCCCACGGAATTAGACAAGTTAAACAATCTAATTCTGTGGCAGCTTCATACACTGTTTTCGCCAGGCCTGCGGATGACATGAATTTTTCATTGCTTGGGAAGGTTTTGTCTACCCTGGTTCATTACACACACAGATTTATTACTCGTTTCAATTTTGTTGTTAAGGGTCTTATCAATTTCGAAACTTCAGCATCCATGAACGCTCAATGTTGGCTATTTTTATTGTAAACTTCAGCTTTGGTTGTGCAACGATGTACATGTTTGGCTTTCAGCCTTTTATCTCAGTGAAAAAGATAGGCTTGTTTGATCTATCAGGATTGAGTATCAGTACTTCGAAGTGCTCTGTAAACATTCACTTTGATGTGCAACAGAAGCAGATTCGGTTGCCAGTAATAGAAATCGATGATTCTAAATTGTTCATTGTGTTTAACTTCCGACGCAGTTTGCTTTGTGTAGTTTATGAAGTCAGGAACTGTATTTTGACATCGCTGTAGGCACAGTATGCTATTACAACCGCAGAGCCAGAGTTGCGCAAGAGGTGCTCTTCTGCATTTGATTTATTCTTTCTCCACGGAGCAAAGCATTTTCCTCCAAAATGGGAAGAAGTTAAGTTTTGTTCGATCTGCAAATTGAAAAATTGACAAGAATATTGCGAAGTAGAAGAATGTCCCAGAACAGCTATTTACGCAATATAGTTATTACATGAGTTACATAGGTTAAATCCAACGAGTTCGAATGCTATGATGAGGCAATCTCATGCACGAGTTGTATTGTGAATCTTATTTGACGACGCGCTATGATGATCAAGGAAGTATCGTGATTGATATGTCTATGACTATCAAGAGTGTTGAATAGAAATTTAGCCTGACCAATAGTGTAAATATCTATTTACAGATGTATTAGTCTATGCTAAAGCAGGATCGAGGCATTCAAAATTGGCATGGATTGTGCTCCTTCCAATTGGAGTGTATTGGAGTAAATATTATCTCCCGCGCGGGCAATAATTTCCTTTACAGGTCAAATATAGTGACAGGATATCTACAATACATGCACGGAGACAAATAAAGAAAGTTATTTGTAAGAACGGAAGTACAACGAATGTTTAATAATAACACAAATTTTGATCTGCTTCAACTTTCAATATTGACGTAATACAGACGTTGTAGCATCTGTGACAAGCTGTGAGTGATAATCGCTAAAAAATGTTTTCTTCTTTTAGAAACGAGCACTAAAACATGAATCAAATGGACATGTGGAAACTAATGGTCATGTCGCAAACGGGCACACGAAGAAATCTCAGTAAAGAACTTTTCCACCTACTTCCTGTTCTTAAACCAAATGAATATCAAATTCCACAGAAACCAAATGCAAACGAAATGCGATGAAGAATGCACGTTCTCTTTGTGCCAATACTCTTGCCAAAGTGTGCCATTCATCATCGTGGGATACGAACAGTGACCGAGTGGTCAGGTCTGACTGGAGTCATATCAGATTAACTCCCAATCATGTCTTTTTATTCTCAAGTTCTTCGGGACTCTCTTTTCACTCATGTTCAAATATGGAATTGTAAATAAGTTTCTCTTGCACTGTTTCTCGAAGATGGAGATCTCGTTAGTTGTGGTCAGTCAGTGCCAGTTTGAATTGTTGAAAATTCAAAACGATTTGAGTAAATTGTTGTTTTTATACTATGACTCACGCTTCGTTTCTTTTGGCTTCTTTTTATTCTTTACCTTTTTGCTGACTTGACATACGTTTTTAGGATTTGATTGAACAATAAACAATTTGCCAAGGCAACATTGTGTTGGTTTATTCTATGTACTGAAAAATGGGATGAAGGATGTTCGTGAAGAAAGTAGCTTCTCTAGGTAGCTTGTGGGACCTTTGAAATTGACATGAATACAACCGAAATATGAACGGAAAGCTGATTTTCCTAGTTAGATGAATGCAGGTTGCACCAAAGACTATGTAATATTCAAAGACTAAAAACTTTCCTATCTTTGTATGTTAAGCTTTTGGAAACAACTTATTTGTCCTCAACGAAGATATCGGAAAATTTTAATACATTAGAAGATAGGAGCTACCATGGATCGCTTTATTTTGGAGGTTCAAATTTATCGCATTATCGTTATCGGACTTAGCGGAAAAATTTATCGCTGGCCACCACTGGGTTTCGCAGTAGCCATCGGGTGTACAACATTCTGTCTCTTGTTCGGTTTAGTGTTGGGGCCCGACGGTATGTTGAAGGGTCGAATTAGGTCGGAGCCGTGGTACAGCTACCCTGATGGAGTTTATTGAACAATTTACAGAAAAGTTCTTGTCAATTTCATCGGACTATCTGTAGGCCTATAATTGTACCCTGTTAACCTAATGGTAAATCAGTTTGCGTAAATAGCAACAACTTTTTTTAGAAAATCAGTTGTGAAAACAGTCATAAATTACAGCATTGAAATCTCTGTAACTCAGGAAGCGCCTTCTGTTTCCATGCTGCAACGCATCAAGTTTCACATTATGCAGTATATAATAGTGATAGAACAATATCACACGCGTTTTATCATAGAAACTCATCAACGGCTTGATTAGAATAAATTTACAACTAATTAGAAGCAAAATCACTCGCAATTCTTCAATTTTCTTTTCCAAGTAATTTTCCCTTTGGTATAGCCGTGAGCTTCCACTTTACTACATGAACAAGTATACCGGTAGTACGAACCATAGAGTAAATATATTAGGTAGAGTGGTAACTCCGCATTTATTAAATCCCCAATGTGTATACTTTCGATTTTATTAAATGAACTCAAGGGAGATACAGGTGGTATTGTCACCGAGTGTGAGATATACATAGTTTGCAGTTTTGAAGAAATTACAACGGAATTGAGTGATCATGATTGTAATGCAGAAGACATGATTATTTCACATATTCTCATGACTGCCTTGAGAGGTAATGTTTGTTAAATTAGCAGTTCGATGGGTTCCTATTACTTTCATGCTCAACTTCAAGAATATTTTCTTAAGCGTGATCATATCACAGGCAACCTGCCACTGGTACAACAAAACCACAAATTCAAAGCCAATGATTTCATTTAGCTTTGAAAGATGAAAATGGTTCCACATCAGTATTCAGATTCTGGAAATGAAACATGAATTTAGTGAATCATCAAATCACACCGGTGAAAATATAATTAAAAACATGAAATTTCAGCCTATAGAAAGCACGAATAATATCGTGACTTTGTCATGAAGACTTCCATTGCAAAACAATTCATGAAATTCCCTTGATAATCAGCTTGATTTCCGATTAGTTAGGATAGTTATTAACAAATATTCATTCCCTTTGATATCCAACTTGTTTCATACTACTTATTTAAGAGAGTCATCTCGGTAGTATATAAATTGGCAAATTTTGACTTTTTTTAAAACTGCTCAAGTAATTTTTTGGACCACGGGAACGTTATCTCCGCAAAAAACTGATTCTTTTGATATAAAAATTTTCACTGTATACAGATACTTTTTTGAGTCGACACTCTACCTATATATCCCTATTCTATGGTACGACCAAATTTTACAATTGTAGCGGAATTCCCTTTTCATAAAATAGGCATTTACAAGTTCATCAGCTTGCGATTAAATTTGATGAGAATATGCAAAAGATTTTTTGGGCTGTGCAACGATTTAGCTAAATCCTAGGAAACAGATATTGAAGTTATAATCAAAGTTTTAAGGCGCGTTCACATTTGACAGATAAAGATAACTATAACGAGAAATTGAAATAAATTGCTTTGCATATGTAACATAGCTGCTGTTCACATTGGACCGACTTTTTCAAAGATAACAATTTCAATGTAAACAATTGAGCTCAACGATAAAATGAAATATCGTCACGATTTTATCGTTATCGTGCTTGTGTGAACGTGCCTTATTAAGACATGATAATATCAGTAACTAATAGGTGACACGTTAAAACAGATTACATTTCGTGTTAACCTGACTCTCTATGTGTTGTCCCCCTCTCTATTGTGTGTTCACATGACGATAGGCAATGTCATCAATGACTGTTTTCTTTCGTGATCTTGGCAATGTAGATCTAGCTAACCATTTAGTGGCGTTTTGTGCCGGAAAGATAATGTTGGTTGGTGAAGATTTTATAAAGCTTCACTCTACTCAACATATATATTTTTCATTAAGTTTGTGGCCCATAGGCCTACCGTAATATGATTTATTGTAAATAATTTTCAGACCTGCCGTTGTCTCACAGTAGCTCAGAAAGGACACACTCTTTTTTGACAAATATATAGTTGAAAAGTAGGCCTCTAAGGCGTGTTACAAAAAGAAACGAAAATCACGAGGATTCGCAATTACAAGGCCTACAACTATAAGCTTAGTCTTTCTCAAGAAATGGTTAATTCGGAAAATTTCGTCATTATTTCACTTAAAATAGGCCTATGGAATCCAAAATGCAACATAGTATGTCAAAGCGGATGACCTCATCGACAAAGTTAGTTAACTCGCTTCATTTAGGCTACAACTAGCTGGTTAACAACTGCTGAGAATGAGGAAGTCCAACGTGCTTTATTACTTTTTACTTTTCATGACAGCTGCATGAAACTGACACGGGTTTCTGGTCGAAGTTTGTCCATAATGAATAATGACAGATCCTTGATTGAATTGAAAAGAACGGTTCAATTGAAAAGAAACGATGCAAAATGTTAATAATGGAATAAACGCTAGGTTTTATCTTAAAACATGTTTTTTAACATGTTTTTAATATTTTTTAAACCCAAATCATCATAGGGTAAAATCGGGTATTATCGACAATCAATTAATCGAGCCGGGAGTGCGGGAACTTAGGAGAATTAATAGTAGTTCAGACGAGAGTATTTTTCGCCGCGCGTTTATCTTCGGACATCAGAAATTTATAATATCATTATATGACCGATATTATAATATTCATAAGAACTTAAAACTCTTGTTTATAAAAAACAACAAAAAGAAACTGACATGAAAAAGACTTTAGGATGGATTGTCTCAAACTAGTGTGTAGTCAATGTAGAGTTTGAGTGATCTATGACATGATGCTTCATGACTTTCACATATCTATGATTATCATTAAATTTAAATTTTTAATTTATTTTAATGTATTATTTATGTCAATTTCAACTATTTTACTATGATCGGTAACCCATAAACGATTATATACTTATCGTTAAATGCTCATACAATTCTACTGACATCGGTCATATAAATGGAGATATTACCCGATTATCTTATTTCATTTAGGGATTTTCAAATCTTGTGAAAGCAATATTCTATGAGACAGTGAACAATTATGATAAAACACAAAGTACAGACAGTATCGGTGTCGATATTATCCGACTATCATGTATCGGCTCCATGTGATAACTCAAAACAACTAAAGAATTTGACGGAGTCATTACTATTCAGTGAAACTACCTCCCTCTGTGCCAGTCAGTAACCAGACAGCTGTCAGATGGCGCTTGAAGGAGTTGACTGATTTACACTGATCGAGGATATTTGCAAAATTCGGCGACTCACTTCATGTTTTAATATCTGTCTGCATGAGGCAATCAAAGCGTTCCACCAACTCTCTGATGCAGCTTATTTACCTTCCTACGACTCGTTCACTTTGAACATACCATTCAGTCGATCAGTTTTGGGGATGTCATCGTTTAGTGTTGTCGGGCCTAAGTCATACAACGAACTCCCAATTGATGTACGACAATGCGATACGTTGAAAAGAAAGTGCTATGACTTTTATTGTCAGTTGTCCTTCGGAATGACTTCATAATGTTTATTGTTTTTTCCTTTTACACGTATCTTTGTAGTGTATTTGCTCGACCATATCGAAAACAGGCTCCGCGCCTAATGTGTATCGATCTAAAATAAAGCCTTTATTATTATATATTATTATACTTTCAGAGTTAATTGCTTATTTCTATGCATGTGTCGAAAAGTTGATATTACCAAAGCCCTTATTAGCTCATGAGTATTACTTCACAGGCCCTGGTCAACTTTGTAGTTCATGGTGAGCTTTTATGATGCAGCAGAGTATATGAACGTCATGATTTTTTCTCTATGCATTTTATTGATTGTAGTGACGTTATATGCTTTACAAGTTCCTACATCTAGCATTTGAAGCATTGCAATGTACTCAATTGAATCATATGGACCAGATGTAGAATCAAAAAATATCAAATTGGTAAACAATTTATTATTAACCCTTCTAATGGGCACCCCGTGACAATTGTCACACCTCACATAAATCAGTTCAACCACAGATTATTTCAATATCTATTAATGGCATCGTGAACGCAGACAAATGAATAAGATTGTGCAGAATCACTAATATTCTTGTTTTACACATATGAAAAGCCGTGTACTAAGCTTATAACAATGCATACTGAAATCGAACATAGGCTATATGCCTGTACTGTTATTGAAGCGAGGAAACATGATCATGAATATCAATCACACTGATCACAAATGTTTCTGATATGCTCCGTGCACACAAACCGATGATAAGAAGAGCATCTTGTCGTGGATTGCTTAGCGTACCTCGCACAAGTAACAGCGACCTCTGTCAGAACTGCGACCACCTGGATCAGAATGTTGAACATTTGCATTTGCTGCTGAGTCAGTGTTGATCAAACCACAAGCCCTGATGCGGTTCCTCACGCTCATTTGAATATCTGAATACCATCTTTTCGACATGTGTGGCTTGATCAAAACATTTCCCAGCTCAATGATGAACAGTCTTCTTTTGGTGTTCTTTCCATTGTTCCAGTTTCTAACTGGCCATCTGGCCATTGTCAGATGAATGATTACTGCTATTTGTGTTTTCACGGACGCCTGCATCCTGCCTCGATCGATCGCCACCTCACACTAGCGCGCGCGTGTGTGTATTGCACACACGCACACATCATTTTTCTATGGCACACACGTGTGGATGAAAAGAAACGAAGTTGTTAGCTGTGATAAGAGAAACAGAGATGCGCCTTCGTCCGCACAGTACACAGACAATGGCATAGCCCTGCAACCATTGCTAGTAGACGTACGCATGCATTAAGACCACAAAAGTCATCTCAATACATGAAAAATAAAAGTCGCGGAGTGGCAATGCCATAGCTAATAAGATAAAAGCTGTGCATTGCCTCATTATGCTACCTGTGACAATTGTCACGGAGTGCAAGGTAGAAGGGTTAACATTATTTTGATTTTCTGTCTGATAGCTGACAATAGTCGATAAAATTGACTCCATCGATCTTTGTATCTTTTACTACAAGCTTGCGATGTTATTTCCTGCACCATAATTTCTGCGGTTCTTTTCATTTTTCAGTCGCTATTTAATAGAATGTAACAAATATTGGACAGTATAATTCTGATCAAATTGAAATTCAAAAAGTCTTCTTTTGCATGTTTAGTCTATGTCTATTCCATAGTCTACGGGCAGCACCATGCATAGACTTCTAAATTTCCAGATTTCCGAAATTCCAATGACATTTTTCAACAGCATGTGCAAGATATTTGTCCATGAAATCTCAAATGCCTCAGTTCTGAGAAAGTTGTTAGAAGAAAAATCGCAAAATTAGCAAATAACGCGGAGGTGTAGCACATGCGTTTAGCGCATAAGCATGTGTAGGCTCATGCGTCCTAACTCCTAATGTACATAAATATACATACATGCTGTGCTGGCAATATAACCTGCGTTGTGCTGGCAGGTAACCTGTTCTCCAAAATGTTGATTATGCTTATTGACAGACTATTTGTAAGGTAATCTAGATTTAGGAGTCCATGCCTGATCATGTAGAAGCCAATTTCAACCTATCTGTCCAGAGAAATTTAGAAGTCTATGCACCATGGGCACTAACCTAGTCTTGTGCTATAATGAAAATATATTACCTTTCAAATGACAGCCTAAATCGTCGAGGCTGATCATTTGAAAGGTAATATATGCATTGTTACTGAACCTAAAATCTATGAGATCAAAAATCCAAGGTTTTGATCTGTATATGACTAAAATCTATGATAATTTTCTACATAGCCCATGCAGCTTAAATCATTAAAGTATGTCAAGATTGAGATATCTACGAGACCAAATTGTGAACCATAGGAATCTCCTCAATGCCATTTTCACTGGGAATGCGAAGATGGATGGTGAAATGCTCCTACCTCAATGGTATTACATAGCAAATTAGACGGCCTTAATCATGCAATTAAGGCCGTCTAATTTGTAATTGGAGATATATGAACGACTTTCATAGAAAATTGACACGTGAAATATCGGCTGACAACCCTACTTACTCAGTAACAATGTGCATTGTTAAGACTACCTATGGTACTATTTGCTGATAAGCGGTCAACAATGATGAAAAAACGGTCATGAAATATCAAAGATTTATCAATTGAACCTCTATAAAATTTTACCGATAACTCTGATACATCCATGGACGCCTAGATATATGAAGAACACATAAGCTAGATATATTGCCTTAATTGACGCAGAATAAAATGAAATGAAATATGGTGCTTCATATATCTAGGCGTCCATGATGCATCACACTGGGCATAGTTCTGTATAGTACCATAGATAACATGAACAATGTAATTATATATGCCTATTTAGAGGTCAGCAATGATCCAACTGTTGGATGCTTACGCGACCTCCAGTTGGATCATTGCTGACCTCTAAATATGCATATAAATATAACATTGATAAGTATGGCCATAGACTTCTCAATAATGTCATGGTATGGCCGACAAATAGGACGCTAAGATATCTAACAACTTCCAGATCGAGATGCATGCTTAGAACTAAATTACCTTTACTTGACTAAAAAGTCCCTTTCAGTACTCTGAGCGATAACACCAACGATCGCTGCGCTCTTTCGTATCGGTCCTCGTACTGAAAATTCGACTTTTTAATCTTCGTGAATATAATGATATCGTTGTAATTTCCTGCACACTTGGATGTGTTCATGAAGAATGCATTATTTTGAAAGGTTTCAAGTCACTTCGACCCCATAAATTAAGTCATATTGACCCCATGAAATTGGGTTATCAAATCTACGCTTCTGCATAGTGCGTTGCCTACGTATATAGATAAATTGATGTGCTCTATTCAATTTCCTGCCTATTAGCTGGCTGTTACAAGCTCCATCTGTCTGTGTCATCGATTTTAACATCTATCAAAGATTTCAAATTCCGCGTGTTGTGGGTTATTTTTCCTGATGGATATTTCGGCTTTAACTTACATTCATTAGTTAAAATATGGCTCATAGTGGTCTATTCTGCCTATCTGAAGTGGATTCACTCAGTGATAATCAAACACTGACGACCAATCCCTTCTTGGTCGAATTTCAGTATATTCGCATGTGAGGATCGGGGTTATTTTTATTACTGAGAATCGGACCTCGGCTTTGCGCTCAATCGAAAGATCGTGACTGATTTGCTCAGAATATGCCTGTTGCCTTCCTTGGAAAGAGATGAGAAACACAGGAAAAGGAAAAAACTCGAAAATCGCCCGGAACTGGGGTTGAAAGGAGTATACTGCCTGACATAAAAAATGCTCCACTCAAATATATGAACTATTCCACTCACACTCATGAATTATAAGATAGCATTTTATATAAAACATTATATTTGAATAAATTTTGAATAAATGGGGGACATTAGTACCGAGTATGTCCTCCCCGCACTGAAATGCAGCTTTGAAGTCTCATCGGCATCGAATCGCAAAGATGATCGAGCCGTTCCTGATCCACCAATGACCATTGATCGATGAGTCTCTCTGAAAGAGCTGTCAGTGTTGATGGCGGATGATCATATGCATCTCTCACTTTCCGACCAAGTACATCCCAAGCATGTTCGATCGGAGACAGGTCGTGGGAGCGTGAAGGACAATGGAAGATGCGAATTCCAGATCTCACTATCGCTGTTGTTACACAATGAGCTCTGTGTGGTGTCATCCTGGAATATTGAGTTCATTTACCGTTGGGATGACGATTGGAGATATGATATTCGATAAATATCGCTCTCCGTTTAAGTTCCCATTCACAATGACTGCGACAGTTCGACCTCCGTACCAGATACCGGCCCAGATCATCACGCTACCACCACTATAGCGGTCATGCTCAGATATACAGCAGGGTGAATACCTCTCACCAACCATTCGATGCACTCTAATGCGACCATCGTGAAAATCCAAAGTGAAACGGGATTCATCCGTCCACATCACTTGACGCCATTCCTCTGTGCTCCACGACAGATGCTGCTCACACCATTCCACACGCTTTCGCTTGTGTTCGAGACCTGCAGAGAAAAAAATTGGCAGTGAAACAATGTCATTGTGTGAAATTCTCGCATTACTTACTTAGAGCAATTCTTACAGCAGGTCGGTATGACCTCAGGCCCGCTTCTGCTAGACGGCGATATGCTGTTCGTATACTGAATGCAATTCCTGCTGCAGCTTTCCAGCTGATGGCCAGTCGAGGAACACTCTTAAAGCGATTGCGCTTTGCTGAGATAACCAACTTCCTATCAGTAGCATTGTCTGTCAATCTAGGTCTCCCTGATCCTTTCCTTCTTTTAACATTTCCATCATTGTTCCATCGACTCCACCACCTGCTCACAGTGGAGTGTGACACACCCAATTTCCGTCCAACAAACCTACAACTCTTTCCACATCGTAGCATTCCAGCAGCCATTCCTTTTACAAACTCTGATTGCGACATTTTTGCTTCAAAATTTAGTCAGAAAGAATTGCTCGATAGTGATAAAAGGTCGAATTTGAAATGCATCAACTATGCCAAAGATATCGACAATGGACAGCTGCTTTATATTAGCATGACAAATTTGATGCATAGACATCCTGGTCAGTGCAGTATGAAATAAAAGTCGTCCACTTCCATGGAGATTTTCTATCGTTTTTAATGTCATAGAGTATATATCGATGAGGTTATTGTCCACATAGGTTAATACGTGCAAAAATTGTACTCAACTTATGGATGAATAGGATGTATAGGATGAATAGCCGCTTGAGACGTTTTGTAAAGCGGGATATAAATGAAGGAATTATTATTGTTATTATTATAACTTATGAATGAGCCATTCTGAAGCTAGGCCTATGTTATGCCTATTAGGAAGAAAAGTACAATTAGGTGCCGTTGCTGTACGGGCACTTTTGCATCCGGATATTTCATCTGGATAGTGCATCTGGAATAGGTTAGTAGCTTAACTGTCTATATTACCCGATTTTACCCTTCAATCCACATCGGAATCTGACTGATGCTATTACTTTCATGATATTAGGGGGCGGTGAAGAGAGAGTGCTTAGCGTGGCTTACGGGAGATGAAAGAGACCCCATTGTTAAGTCTCGAATGAGGCGAAGTTTGTGTAAAGGTGGATTGCAGATTTATCACACAGCGATTACATATCTATGGGAATCGAAGATGAATGGATCTGTTTACTTGTGGGAATGGAGAAAGGTACATATTGATGTACAGGATTTGTTTACACGTGCGGATCCCAAAAAGCATACTGCATTTATTGATGGGATGAATTTAATGACAGGATGAGTTTACATGTGGGAAACGTTACATTTAAATGATGTCTCTTATCTTTTTGACATATCTTTCAAGACATATCATTACCAATTCAGCATTTTGTCAGCCACTATGTGTGGGACCCCGCTCGTCTGGGTTTGAGTGTTCAGGTTAAGGGTCGAAACACAGCTAGACGAGTACCTGCTGATGACTGACGGACTGCAGTATTATGTTTTATATCCCTTAATCGGTAGTTGAAGTAGTGGTCGATGCATTGTATTTCAAATGAAGAACAAATGAAGAAATGTTGGATTCTATGAAGTATTATAGGCGGATTAAGAAACTGGCGATAACAAATTCAAGTGAAGAAATAGTAAGCTTATTTTCCATGTGTGCTCTTAGATATGTGTGTAGTTCGATTGCTATCGGTGTAGTAGAGTGTCATTGTAGTTATATTGTTTACCTCCATTATCCACTTTCCACTTGTCCACTATTGCCATATCCACTTTCCATTATCCACCATGTGCAGTCTCAGATAAAGTGCAGCATTAGTTCACCTGTAATCGGTGTTAGTTCTATGTTTTACCTCTACTTTTCCAATTTTTATTCATCGGTTTCCTGTTGTTTTATAATATCCATTTTTAATTTCCTTAACCTATGGTGACCATTGTCCTATTCTATTTCCACTATCAGCATCTGTAGTCGGTACAGTATATTAGACGTCTGTTTCGAAAGTGTATGCGGCAGTGTTTGGAATCTATGGTATTAACATATTAACAGTAAGAATGAGTATAGTGCTACAAGTCTTAAGATTTCCATTTTTACCAGATATTGGGCCAAAGCTGATCAATTTTAATTCGTTGCCACGAGAAAGCTCCATTGAGTTCTTTAGGAATTGATTAATCAATGGTTACACTTGCGGATTGGAGAACGCCATCAGTCCTCATTAGGACTACTTCAATTACAGTAGAATGCTCATTCAGTGACACCTCTAAATGTCTCTCAAAATCGTCACTATTGACACACTGTCACTTAATGCACACACAGTCTCAATGAGTAGTAACAACGTATATAACTCATTAGTCTATTTTTACATTACAGAGTTATAATGCTCACTCTTGTGATTGTTGCTAATGAGTATTTCCCTCTTTTGATTAATGGTTCTTATTTTGATAAGTATACATGTATGCTACTACATGCTACTATAGTAGCACCGGCTGAAAGCAAAAGTTTGAAAAAATGTATTGTATTTTGTTCATTTAATTGTCACACTATGTACGAGAGAAATAATCAGTCACCTTATTCTGTGTGGATTGATGAACATTTAGAAGTAATGTCTGCTCCTCCAGTTTATCTAAGACAATGATTGATCGCTTGTAGTACATGTATTACACCGAAAGAATTGTCTCACTGTTTCAATCGCCTTGAGGCAATTACTGACAGATGGCGATGTCACTTCGTCTTTCTCCTCTTCCTCGTGGTTGTCATCCAGCTCCAGAACATCAGGATGGGCGAAGTTATCCCCTGTCCCTCCACGACATCTTTCGCCTCGGAATTTGTGAGTTGATTCAGGAAGTGCTTTCCAGTATAGGGCTGTTTCATCGACATTGTAGATGTCTTTAGAGCGAATCGAGTTACCAAGTTTTTGATAGTCGAAGATTTCCAAGACGAGACTACTGCATGATTAACAGAATCAGCCTCTCCAACAGCTTTCTCTGCACAGATATCATGCCGCCGTTTCCATCTGTTCAACCAGTCACGTGTGTGAAGTTAGCACCGCCACTCAGCACCGCCATCTTGAAAATGGAATGTGCCACTCAAATAAACCTAACAGATCCATGCATTTGGTGTGTGCCAGCATGTGCCACCCATTATTTTTAAAGAATTCCTCCTAGTTTAGGAGAAATCGCTGGTTGAAAGTTCGACATGGCGGTGATGTGAAGTTAGCACCGCCACTAAAATTTTTTTTCCAAAATACACAATCAAAACATACGAAACACGCACAACAGATAGAAGACCATCAAAAACATTGTGCCAGCAAGTTTCAGCACCTAACTCCCCGTACTTCCGGAGAAATCAGTCCCGAAACCACAAAATGGCGGTGATGTGAAGTTAGCACCGCCACTGAAGTCTTTTTTTAAAATACGCAAATAAAACACGCGAGACAAGTACAACTGAGAGATGATCATCAAAAACATTGTGCCAGCAAGTGTCTTCTCCTAAGACGCCGTACTTGTGGAGAAATTAGCCCCCGAAAGCTCAATACGTCTGGAGGTGATGTGAAGTTGGCACCGCCATCTTGAAAAATGCATGTGCCAGTCAAACCAACGATCAGAATCGATCTAGATGGAGTGTGCCAGCATGTGCCACTCACTATTTTGAAAGAATTCTGCTTAGTTTAGGAAAAATCGATGCTCGAAAGTTCGACATGGCGGTGATGTGAAGTTAGCACCGCCACAAAATTTTTTTTTCCAAAATACACAATCAAAACATACGAAACACGCACAACAGATATAAGACCATCAAAAACATTGTGCCAGCAAGTTTCTTCTCCTAAGACGCCGTACTTGTGGAGAAATTAGCCCCCGAAAGCTCAATACGTCTGGAGGTGATGTGACGTGGGCAGAAACCATCTTGACAAATTCATGTGACAGTCAAAACAACGATCAGAATCGATCTAGATGCAGTGTCCCATCATGTGAAACTCATTTCTTTCAAGACAATCCCACCAGATCCGGTGGAATACCAACCCGAAAGCTCAATGGCGGTGATGTGAAGTTGGCCCATTTTGTGGTTTCGGGACTGATTTCTCCGGGAAGTACGTGGAGTTAGGTGCTGAAACTTGCTGGCACAATGTTTTTGTTGGTCTTCTATCTGTTGTGTGTGTTTCGTATGTTTTGATTGTGTATTTTGGAAAAAAATTTTAGTGGCGGTGCTAACTTCACATCACCGCCATTTTGCGGTTTCGGGGACTGATTTCTCCGCAAGTACGGGGAGTTAGGTGCTGAAACTTGCTGGCACAATGTTTTTGATGGTCTTCTATCTGTTGTGCGTGTTTCGTATGTTTTGATTGTGTATTTTTGAAAAAAAATTTTAGTGGCGGTGCTAACTTCCCATCACCGCCATGTCGAACTTTCGAGCATCGATTTTTCCTAAACTAAGCGGAATTCTTTCAAAATAGTGAGTGGCACATGCTGGCACACTCCATCCAGATGGATTCTGATCGTTGGTTTGACTGGCACATGCATTTTTCAAGATGGCGGTGCCAACTTCACATCACCTCCAGACGTATTGAGCTTTCGGGGGCTACACAAGTACGGCGTCTTCGGAGAAGACACTTGCTGGCACAATGTTTTTGATGATCATCTCTCAGTTGTACTTGTCTCGCGTGTTTTATTTGCGTATTTTAAAAAAAGACTTCAGTGGCGGTGCTAACTTCACATCACCGCCATTTTGTGGTTTCGGGGACTGATTTCTCCGGAAGTACGGGGAGTTAGGTGCTGAAACTTGCTGGCACAATGTTTTTGATGGTCTTCTATCTGTTGTGCGTGTTTCGTATGTTTTGATTGTGTATTTTGGGAAAAAAATTTTAGTGGCGGTGCTAACTTCACATCACCGCCATGTCGAACTTTCAACCAGCGATTTCTCCTAAACTAGGAGGAATTCTTTAAAAATAATGGGTGGCACATGCTGGCACACACCAAATGCATGGATCTGTTAGGTTTATTTGAGTGGCACATTCCATTTTCAAGATGGCGGTGCTGAGTGGCGGTGCTAACTTCACACACGTCAACCAGTCTATATTTATTCGATCTGTAGTTGAGTATCCGATCTCCAGAGCAATATTTCGAGCTTTCTCGAGCAACATGTGCCCTGTTTTGGCTTCAAGCTTATCGGCCTTTGCTTGACGAAACCAATCCAGAAGCTGTTCGTCAACATCCTCGAATTCGTGCTTTCTTCGCCTTTTCGCAGAGGTCTTAAAATTTCCGGACTGAAATTCCTCAACAATTGAATCTTTCCGCTTTAACATAGAATTGATTGATGGTCGTGAGAACCGCCGTGCTAAGTTTTGTTCGATTTATCGCAGGGTTTTTCTCCACTTCCTTCACGACTGCATACTGATCGGCAAAGAAAGACATTTTTCTAGCGACTTTACTAGGTGAATCCGTCATGCTGCTCTTCGATCAAATGCATCGCCTAAGCTTCATTAAGGCACGAATCTTAGGACCTGATTGGTTTGTGTATGCTCTTGTGTGATAGGCTGAAGAAAAGGAAATTTATGATTGGTCCGGATGCCTAGCACTTTGCGTCTCAATTTTCTTTCAAGCTTATCGTCTATACCGTTTCATTTTGCATCCCTGATTGACTGGTGATTTAAGTTAAAGTAAACAACGTATTGGTGTGTAAAGTAAACAAAGTTTCCGCTGACTTAAATTATTCGATTGAATGGTGTGGTAGATCAATAGGATAACACGTCTTCAATTAAGCCACACATTGAGTCAAAATTTGATAATTATGGTGTGTTGCCAAGAGGAAAGGTGTCACTATACAAACATTTTTACTGTCACTGAAAAAGCATAGATTTGTGTGGAGTCAATAGGAAACCTTGACGGTGACTGATCAAACCGTCACTATTGACGCACTGTCACTAAATAAGCTGTCACTATATGCGCATTCTACTGTAATAAAAATTTAAATTAGTAAGCATTATATTCTATTATAAATGGCTGCTGGGATTATTTTCATCATCGTATGAGAATTTCATGATTATTCATTTTATTCATTGATTACTATTGCCTTGACAACTGATGTGTGGTGGTGAGGGTTTGATCCTGCCAACTGACAGAGTCGCGTAAGTGGCTCGTAGCTCAGTTGGTTAGAGCACAGGTCTAGTTAACCTTGGTCGTAGGTTCGAATCCTACCAGCCGCACATCTTTTGCATGGCAATCTGATCTATCGTGTATTTAATCTCATTGTTGTTAATGAGATTTTCAAAATATAGTTGCTGTCAGTGTTTTGGTTCAATCGCTCAATAAACGCTATTTCACGCTGTAAACAAAATCTCTTCACAGGAATGCATATATAACTCTTTTCAAAATTCAGTCATGCATGTCTATAAACTTGTGCACATGATTGCTGAACTAAAATTGGACAATAGGACATTGTGAGATATGACAACTATCTCTATGGGACTGGAAGGGGGAAGGGTTTCTATGATGAAAAGTTGCCACAGTGACACTGACGTAAAAATCACACACACTTGATTGAATTCTAATTGACAAGTCGAAAGAAGCAATGTGAGGTTAGACAGGCATTAATTCATCATTGACAGTTTCTAGAGATAATTTCAGTTAATTAAAGAAATAAACACCTGTTTTTTATAAACTGACACAAGGTGTTAGCCACATGGTCAGAGCTGGGAAGGGCACAACAGCCGGTAAGGTGTTATAATGAGACATGCTGGAGAAGCTTTTTCGGATTTCCTTGCGGTAACAGCACCTAATGATGAGAGATTGCACACAGAACTGGCCAATATCTTCCGGCAGAGATCTGTGCTTCCTTTATCATTTATTAGCATTATTGAGAATAACTGAAAGCACTTTTGACCGCAAAAGCGGAGCATATAGCTACAAAATGTAATAATCCGTTGAAATCAACAGCTAAAACTGTTTTCACTGCTTTTTTCAGTCTGAACTGAAAATATCCGTAAAAGCAGACAATTTGTCTGATATTAAGGGATCTTTACTGCTGCGTCATCACATCATCAAATTGTTTATCGGATGTTTTCTGTGAAGCATTTCTGTTAAGCTTAACGGTTATTTTAGCTGTTTTTAATGGTGTATAATTTAAAGTGTATCAAGGAAACTCAGTTATTCAAGTAGTATCAAGACATCAGATAACTTGATGAGTTACCACTGCAATGACTTTTTGGACTCATTATTGGAACCGTTTGTTCGAGAGAGATTTCATGTCAAATACACAAGTGGAATAATAAAAAAGGATTTTCTGGATTCGTTCCGACTTCATTCCAAAAAGCATGCAATTTTTGAGAACTTTTCTCCTTTATTTCTTTTTCACAACTTCATGCTCAGTTCATGAAACCATGTGACCATGTTCAATTATCACTCGTTATTTTGTCAGCGCAAGCTGTTACGAAAGCGCACTCTCTCACGTTATAAGAGCAAACCAAGAATTATTTCGTGGTCAAACATTAATGCTTTGTTCATTTAATGTTTATGTTGCTTTACATGAAGGTTGCAATGATTTTTCACTGACAATGGCAATGTTGCGCGGGTAAGGAAGCATTTTGGTATGAAGCAGCTGTCGCTATTTTTCACATCAAATCAAAGAGGCTCATATACCTATGATTTTCGGTCGGGTGAGGATGATTTTCAAAGTTGTATGTATTCTAATTCATAGTCTCACTCAAGTAATAACCAAGGTTGTTACATAATCATTCTCTTCGTGAAATTAAGTATATAAATAAGGCTTGCTGTATCATTAGTTAAAGCCTTATATGTCAAAGTATAGGCTATATTATTTGCAATACTACGTACCGGTCTGAGATCTGAAGGCTGTCCGACAATGAGTGATGACAGATTAACGTTAGAAAGCTGTCTCAAGTATCAGGGTCATTGCTTCAATGTGCTGAATGATTATATCATTTCACTCTCCCACCTGTAGGCTTCTGCGTCAATGGAATTTGGCTCAGGCACTTGATCGGATTAGAACAATACAAAACTCAAACTGGGCGGTGAATCGCAACTTCTGGAGGACGAATTCTTTGTATGCATGTACTTCTACTGCTCATTATGAAGAAATTTATCTATACGTCACAAAATGATTCAATTGAAAGCAAATGCAAAGAAATGATGTTGCTCTGCATCAACGTGTTTAAAGATGTCCATAGAAATCATGCTTCGATTGCTTACTTAATTCGCTTTGCATAACCAAGCCCAATGACCTGAATTTACCTGATAGGGACAATTTCCTTGATATAAGAATATGTGACAGCTCTTCATCTCATTGTTATTGAAATCAATAGCAATTCTATTGTCTTTCCACTGTTATTAAGAATCACTGCTATGGATGCTTGTCAAAACAAACGAGAATCACCAACCAGCTGAAATCACTTAGCGAAGTGAATGCTAAATTACACATTTTGCTTTATGTGTATGCAGGTCTGCAACGCAGGGATTTCCAATAATTTCAATTTAATTGTACCAAAGGAATTAATTAATTGAAATTGGAAAACACATCAATCAATTAATTGGAATTGTGAACCAATTAATTGATTGGAATTGGAAAACATCAATCAATTAATTGGAATCCAAAATTCGAACAGTTTCTGTAACTTGATAGCATTAACTATTAATTTACTTGATCCAAGATTTGTTTAACTATACACACGTTGCACAGCACCTATGGTCTTAGAAATTTCATGGGCATGAAAGTAGGTTATAACGCTAACATGACAGCAATGCCAACCATTTTTTGTGCTTCAATACTGCGATTAGTCAGACCAATCAGACAAGCGGATGTTTTCCATAGAATTCTCTCTCACAGACGCAGAGATCTTTTGGCATATAGCTCATGCAGGCGTTCGTGATTCTCTCCATTTTTTTCTTTAGTGACGATTGAGTGGAGTAAATGTCGCCTGCTTTTCAAGGCTGCGTGGTCTACTGTGGTTGAAACAAACATGAATTTGTGACTAATCATGAATCTTTGTGTTGTTGCTGCTTGCCAACCTGAAATGCAAGGATGAAATGTTTACTATAATTGCGAATTGTGAAGTAAAATACTGCAGAGGCGAAATTAGATTGGCAATCTAGGCTACTAGCAAATGACAATTAATTGATTGGAATTGGAAATTCCAAATTGAACTCAAACATGTTTTGTCTTTACCTTGATTTTTTTTCTTTTGTCATTATGATTTCCGTCCCTTTTTATCTTATTTACACTTTATTTTTCTGTATCTTATTTTGCAATGTGAGTTATGTGCCGTCTGCCTTTAGTAAGTTGATTTGTTATTATTTTGTTTCTACCTGCATGACGTCAGTGGCTTATAGATCTCTGTGTCTCTATTGATTAAGTATTCGTTGCACAGAATTAAATTGTTTAACCGCATCACTTTGCTAGAAGTGCAAGCTGATTCAAAACAATGGCACATGAAGGAACTTATTAAGTGGGCAAAAAGAATTTCTTAATACCTTGCAGAGATAGGAAAAATGCTCGTGCGTCGCTTGCGGATTGCTCTGAATTCCTTTAAAATGCTCCGATCACCACGCTTCCTTCAGATTCGAAGAATTCAGATCATTGCGCAAAATTTTTCTCGATAATGTTGGGCAGTTCGATCATTATTAAAAAAGTTAGCAGGCGCACGAAAAAACGTTCACAAACTTCTCTGTGGAACTTGACATCGACTGTGTCTCTTTGCTGTGTGATCCGGTTGATAACTATCACTGAAACTTCAGACAATTTTACGTGTTGAATGTTGAACTGGCTGCTCATTGTTCGATTTCTATGGTATTATGTCAGCAGATTGTGCCATTTCATAGGCATTACATATTCCAATGTTTCCTTTCTAGTCAAACAGAAGAAGAGACGACCGGTCTAATTCTGTGATTCGTTGTGTTTGTGACACTCTGTGCATCTCTCTTCTGTCTTTGTCATTACCCAATGAGCACACTTAGTTGCCTGCACGTGTAGGCAACGGTATCCAAGACGGTTGCCTGCACGTGCTATTTGTCGCGGCAGGCAGCGTCGCCAACACGTTGCCTTATGGTTGCTTGAACGTTGCCTTATGGTTGCTTAAGCGTGAAATAAAAGTAGATTAGTGGTTGCCTGGACGTTGCCTTAGGGTGTTCGATCAACCTTGACCTCACGTATCCCGTATACGGCCGTACTCCTCATGAAGGGAGGCCGCGAAAACGCTCAGGAGTCTACCAAATAAAATTCCATCAAAATGACGGCGATATTTTGTGTATTCCAATTGATTGGACCAACCTCATGCTTCAAAGTTCTCAATTATTTGAAATTGTTTATTCTAGCCTATTAATCAATTGAAATTGGCTTATCAACCAATCAATTAATTGCTTCGAATGAATTGAAAATTAATTTAGGTCAATTATTTTTTGACAATCCCTTCTGTAACGTCTTCGAATATGGCAGCGTCCATCTCAATTTTTGACATTATCGATAGTGTTTTGTGCGAGCGTGCCTAGAAATTGATGTATCATTCGTGGCCTACAGATTGAACATGTCATAATTGCTTACGAATTATACTGGACATCGCTTGACAGTTGTCACAGGCAGCATTATCTAATACAATATTATCATTTTATAGGCTGTGCGACATTGTCATTCAGTGACTTTTATTTCCTGCGTTTGGGGATGACTCTTGCTGTCTCAATACAGGCGCATGTGCACTACCAATTGCTGTAGGCCCACAAGCTTGCTTGTGATAATTTAATAATAACAATGATGAGTTTATTTCTTTAAATGAAAATCTTCCATTCCAACTTGCATTTCATATGAAGCACCATAATAGGCCTAAGTTACAAGAATAATAAATCAATATTTCAAGGTAGTCGTTTCAAGTTTTCATTGTAAAGTTTGCTACTCAACAGAAAAAGAATCAGCAGACCTTCTTTCCGTTTTCATAAATGGCAGTACTATGTAGGTACCGGTAAGACGTATTAAACGAGGACGGACCATGTCGTGCAGCAGGTGACCAGGAGTTAATGATTCTGAGAACAGTTTCAACGATGTGTCTTTGCGGCGGTCAGACAAGGGCCGCAAATTATTCTGTGGCACTGTTTTTGCAGATTCTCAAGTAGCCCATCTCACCTGTGCATCTTTCGCTTTCATGCCATTCATAAGTGGGTATCATGCATGCTCAAAATGAGTTGCTGATAAATTAACATCAAGTCGTGCTGCCCTTCTTGTCACATATCTGACATGATCATTCCACTTCAAAGACTTATGGAAAATAACAGCAAGTATGGTGACTGAGTCACTCGGTTTAGTTCTGATGCTGGATGGAGAATTTTGCTTTCGGATATCCATGACTTGTTTTCTTCAAATTCAAAATGAGCTTAATTTGATTCACACCATGGTCTCATATCTTCCATACAACAACATCTGCATCATCATCTGATGTACAGGAGGATACCAAAACGACATCGTCCGCGAAGGAATAAATGCGAGAATAGTTGCTTAGAAGTTCCTAAAATATAAATATAGGAACAAAATAAATTAGGAATTAATAGTCCGGGAGCTAGCGTGAAGTTGTGCAGGGAACGAGGTAGTACATAAAACTTTCACATAGCATAGTACACCTCTAACCTACTGCAAAACTTCGCGTCTGCCGGATCAGATCATTTGCTTTTCAGAAATAGAGAGGATAACACAATCCTATGTATTTCCAGTGGTAAAATTGTGACATTTAAGGTGTTGACTCCATTTTTTCGAATTTTTGCTCATAAAAGTTACACAAATTGGTATTTTGTTGAACTGGTTATTATAGAAATCATCTACAAATCATGATCTTTCAAATGAGTTATCATTCAGTGACAGAGGATGAAGTAAAGTGTACAAACAGGCATGATAAAGATGACTGAAATTTTTCATGAAAATTGGCAGACAACATGAGCTATCGGTCAGCTTCATCATGATGTTGGGTTTTTAGGATTCGTTGAAATCATAAAAAGATACAATGCTAAGTTCTACCGAAAAATTAGTGCCGAAAAAATCTGACACGATGTGAATGACTTGAAAACATCCAAGTCACCTTACATTCTTTGATGATCTAATTGCTCCACCTTGTTCACTCATGTAGCCAGAAATGCAATTTCCGTCATCGTTTTCATCGTGGTGATCTCAAAGGAAAAGTGGACAGAATCTCTTGTTTTTCAGATTCTATGAGTTCTCTTACTCCAGCCAAGCTCAAGTCCGATTGAGAATTCGATCGAAGCCTCTGGATAGGGATTGGCGGCTGAGGCTATGCAAATCAAGATTTTGAAGCCATCTATCAACAGCAAAGATGTGCTATCAGATTTTCATACTCTGATTTTCTAATTCCTGTGTATATACTGTAGTATTTCAAATTTTGTATCCTTTTTGTAGCTAGCTTGGTCTCTTTGATCTTTGTATAACTTGAAAATAGAGTCATAACTCCGAAATATTGTTTAAAAACTAATAAAATAAATTAATTGTATCAAATATTTTATTCAACAATCAGCAGCAAGGCTTACAACATAATCATAATCAACTTCAAATTCCATCAAAATACTGCTTAAGGAAAATTGCGTTTTAATCTGTTATATTTTTCCATCATTTTCTATTTTACTCCTCGACTTCTCAATTTTATCATTATTTATTAGTTCTAGTTATTCTACATCATTCCTATTTTTCTATTGTACTTGGGGTATCAGCAATTATTTCAATGTTGTAAAAACATTATTATCTTTAATTCATAAAAGTTGGGTGAATTGGCCGAATACAGAAAAATTGAAACAGTTTTTTCTTTAAGAAATGAGTTGCATAAGTCTCTGGACATATCAAAAGTAGAGAGAAATTCGAAAGGTGGCTTTTGAGCGAGACAAAAAAAGTTAGCAATATGCGCTCGATAATGAGGTTCAACTACTTGGAAAGGACTTTTAATCTCCCTTAATCATGACATCAGTTTGCAGAGCCTTGCAATAAATATTTCATTTTGTGTAAAGAGAGCAAGCATCCTCTTTGACTAAAATATTGGCAAAGAAACATTATTTATTTTTATTTTTCAAATTTCATTTTTTTTTTCAATTCATACAAAAACTTTGGACGAAGCGCCATGCGTGCTGTCGTTTTCATGACAACTGTAGATCGATTCTTGTTGTTTAAAATGAAATTATTTTACTGCGTGTGCTATTTTATAAGAAAACTCACTACATTTTTATCTAGTGTTCGCTAACCTTTAGTTCATTCTTCTTTGTGTGAACTGAGATTCTTGTAGGATGATCAACTGGTCAGATTTTGGATTATTGTACTGTGACAAATTACAAGTACATTATATACTACTCACTCTTAATTCACTGAAAAAGTAGTAGATATTTTAAAAAGAAGCTTCAAATATGCTAGAAGTTTGCAGTCTTTGTTCAGAGAAGAGATAAAAAGAAAATTTATCACAAAAGACCATAATTTAGGCACAATTGTCATGACAGCGCCTGACTATCTACATGTCTGCCCTTGTCAAAAGATGGTTATTGTCCTTGTTAACCTTAGACACCCGAAATCTGGTCTTTTTGGTTTATGCATTTTAATTCTCATAATGACGCCCCCCCTTGCGGGAAGTTTGAAACTATTAGCGCCACTACTTTCGTTTTGAGTTTCCTGAGTGAGATAAACGTATGAAACTTTCAAAACACATAGTGCAACCAACAAGGAAACACTTAGTGAAACGATTAATACGCAGTTATTGCGCGGTCTTGCTCGATGAAACTTCGCTAGTATACTAATGAGACCTTGGTTAGCCAGATACTTTCATCAGATTTGACCAAATCTCAATAAAAAATAAATGTTTAAATCGGCGTTTACATCACGTTTTTTAAATATTTTAACGATAAAATCGAGATTGTAAACGCATTCAAAGCTATTTCTCTTCATTTCTCTCCTCTCCAGAGGTGTAACAGCAACTAGAGAGCTGCTTTGAAAGAAGAAAAATTAGTCATGCTATCTCAGCTATTCATTCCCTCAAAATTCTGCATAAAACAAATCATGTCACATTTTCTCCAATGCGTCGCCAAAATCGCACTGACAACTGCCATACACGTGCTAACCTCGTTGAATGTTCATCTTTCAGCGCGATGTCGACCAACCACAGTGTTATTGGACTGCTGTCCCACTTTTCCTTCACTACGAACTCTATCCGTTGTACACACTTGGTCCATTCCACTTTATAAGCTTCCTAAACTAGCAAAGGGAAACATGTCTAACCCTCAGTGGCCATATTTGTTGTATTTCACCTCCTCATTCACCCTCTATAAGCTCGACTCAAAGCTGGAAACTCCTCATACAATTCAAGCATGATCCAATTGTCAATTCTGAGCGAAAAGATCAATTAAAATAGTTCCGGCTACCTGTATCCTCCAACATAGCTCAAAGAGATAAAAAATCCTAATTTGTTGTATTTCACCTCTCATTCCCATTTATAGCGTCGACTCAAAGCGGGGAAACTCTCATACAATCACGATGATCCAATTGTCCATTCTGAGCAGAACAAAAGCGCAATTTATAAGTTTCGGCTACTCTTATCCTCAAAATAGCTCAAATAGAGATAAAAATCACTATATGTTGATTTTCACCTCCTCATTCACCCTCTTATAGCTCGACTCAAAGCGGGAGAAATCCTCATACCAACTCAAGCCTGATCCATTTGTCAATTTTGAGCAGAAAAAAAGCACAGGTAAAATAGTTTCGGCTACCTTATCCTCCAAACATAGCTCAAAAGAGATAAAAATCATAATTTTGTTGTATTTACCTCTCATTTCACCTTTATAGCTCGACTCAAAGCGGGGGGAAACTCCTCATACAAATTCAAGCATGATCCAATTGTTCAATTCTGATCAGAAAAAAGCACAATTTAAAATAGTTTCCGGCTACTTATCCTCCAAACATAGCTCAAAAGAGATAAAAAATCACTAATTTGTTGTATTTCACCTCCGCATTCTCCTCTTATAAGCTCGACTCAAAGCGGGAAAACTCCTCATTCATTCAAGCATGATCAATGTCAAATTGCTGAGCAGAAAAAAGAACAATAAAAGTAGTTTCCGGCTACCTTATCCTAAACATAGCTCAAAAGAGATAAAATCACTTAATTTGTTGTATTTCACCTCTCATTCACCCTCTTTAGCTCGATCAAAGCGGGGGATAAAAAAAAAAAAAAAACTCTCTTAAACTCCTCATACAATTCAAGCTGATCCAATTGTCAATTCTGTGCAGAAAAAATAGAACAATTTAAAATAGTTTCGGCTACCTTTCCTCAACATAGCTCAAAAAGAGAAATAAAATCATAATTGGTTGTATCTCACTCCTCAATTCACCCTTTAGCTCGACTCAAAAGCGGGAAAACTCCTATACAATTCAAAGCATGATCCAATTGTCAATTCTTGAGCAGAAAAAAGCACAATTAAAATAGTTACGCTTCCGTATCCCTCCAACATAGGTTTACTACGTATGTACCCGAAGTTTTGGGACAAACGTTCGACGCAACGTTGTCCCCGTCTGGGGCGCCGGAAATATGCAGCGACATGAAGAGTAGATGAAAACACGGTCCTGTGATTGCACTCCCGACTTCGTAGGATCCATAGAACGACCCCCCCCCCGTCCCCGCCCCCCCCCCCCATGTCCCCCCCCCCCCCGCCCCTCCCCCCCCCTTCCCCCCCCCCGGTACCCCCCGCGGCTCTGGTCGCCCACCCCCCTCCCCGCTCCCCCCACCCCCCCCCGCAACCCCCCTCCCCCCCCCCCCACCCCCCCCCCCCCCCTCCCCCACCCCGCCGCCCCCCCCCCCCGCCCCGCCCCCCCCCCGACCCCCCCCCCACGCCCACCGCCCCCGCCCCCCCCCCCCCCACCCCCCCTATCCCCCTCAACCCCCCCCCCCCCCCCCCCACCCGTGCCCCCCCCCCGCCCCGCCCCCCCTCCCAACCCCCGCACCCCGCCCCCGGCCCCACCCCCCCTCCCCCCCCCCCTCCCCCCCCCCCCCCCCCTCCCAAAAAATAAAAAAAACCCCCCCCCCCCACCCCCCCCGCGCACCCCCACCACCTCCCCCCCGTCCGACCCCCCCCGCCCCCCCCCCCCCCCCCCCCCCCCCCTCCACCCCCCCCCCCCCCCCCCCCCCCCCCCCCCCCCCTCCCCGGCCCCCCCCCCCCCCTCCCACCACCCCCCATCCCCACCCCCCCTCCCCCCCTCCCCCCAAACCCCTCCCCCCCCCCACCCCCTCCCCCCCCACCCCCCCCCCCCCCCCCTCCCCCCCCCCCTCCCCCCCTCCCCCCCCCCCACACCCCCCACCCCCCCCCCCCCCCCCCCCCCGCACACCCTCCACCCCCTCCCCCCCCCCCCCCCCCCCCCCCCCCCCCCCCCCCCCCCCCCCCCCCCCCCACCCCGCCCCCCCCCCCCCCCCCCCCCCCCCCCCCCCCCCCCCCCCCCCCCCCCCCCCCCCTCCCACCGCCCCCCCACCCCCCACCCCCCCGTCCCCCCCCCCCCGCCGCCCCCCCCTCCCTCCGACCTCCCCGTCCCCCCCCCCGCCCCCCCCTCGACCCCCCGCCCCCCCCCCCCCCACCTGCCCCCACGATGCCCCCCCCCCCCCCCCCCCCCCCCCCCCCCCCCACCCCCCCCAACCCCGCCCCCGCCCCCCCGCCCCCGGCCGCACCCCAGTCCCCTCCCCCCGCTCCCCTGCCGCGCCCCCCCCCCCCCCCCCCCCCCCCCCCCCCCCCCCCCCCCCCCACCGCGCCCCCCCCGCCCCCCAACCCCACCCCCCTTCCTCCCCCCCCCCCCCCCCCCCCCCCCCCCCCCCTCCCCCCCCCCCCCCCCCCCCCACCCCTCCTCCTTCCTCCCCCCCCCCCCTCCCCCCCTCCCCCCCCCCCCCCCCCCCCCCCCCCCCTCCCCCCCCCTCTCCCCCCCCCTCCAGCCCCCCGCGCTCCGCCCCCACCCCCCCCCCCCCTCCCCCACTCCGCCTCCCACCCCCCCACCCCAGCCCACCGCCCCCCCCCCCCCCTCCCCCCCCCCCCCGCCCCCCACCCCCCCCCCACCACCCTCCCCTCCCCCCCCCCCCCCCCACTCGCCCCGCCCCCCCCCTACCCGCCCCCCCCCCCCCCGCGCCCCCTCCCCCCCGGCCCCCCGCCCCCCCTCCACCCCCCTCCCACACCCCCCCCCCCCCCCCCCCCGCCCCCCCCCCATCCCACCCCCCCCCCCCCCCCCCCCCCCACCCCAAGCCCCCCCCCCCCTTCCCCCCCCCCCCCCCCCTCCCCCCCCCCCCCCCCCCCCCCTCCCCCCCCCCCCCCCCCCCCCCCCCCACCCCCCCAACCCCCCTCTACCCCCCCCCCACCTCCCCCCCTCCCCCCCCCCCACCCCTCAAACCCCCCCCCACCCCCCCCCCCCAGCCACCCCGCCCCCCCCCCACCCCCCACCCCCCCAAGGTGTGAATCTTGATGTATATGAACTGCCCCCAACCGAACCCCCCCCGGTTCTACGCCCCTCCCCCCCCACCCCCCCCCCCCCCCCCCCACGCCCCCCCCCCCGCCCACTCCCCCCCACCCCCTCCCCCAAATCCCCCACCCCCCGGCCACCCCCCCCCCCCGCCCCCCCGCTCCCCCCCCACCCCCCCCCCCCCCCCCCCCCCCCCAATCCACCCCCCCCCTCCCAACCCCCCCCCCCCCCACCCCCCCCCCCCCTCCAACACCCCCCCCCCCCCCCCTACCCGGGCCCCCACCCCGGCCCCCACCCCCCCTCCCACCTCCCCCCCCCCCCCCGCCCCCCAAAATTGAAGTTGAACATATTTCTTTGAGAAACTCTTAATTTTCAATGATACGCTCGTTGTTGGTGTGTAGTAGTGTTTATTGACACAGAATTGATGGGTTTATTGTTTAGGTATGCAATACCTTTTTCAATACGTTTTCGATTTGCATTGGCAGCCAATGTTGTGAATTTGTCGGTATGAAATGCAGAGTGCAGTTCGATTCGCTAGTCCCGCCAGTGTCTTCAGGGAACTGGTTGATGCTGCACTGGACGAAATTCACATATGTTGACAAAGAAAATCAGGATAAGGACCTACCAAGAGATTTTTTTATTGCTGTTTTTAGTGCTGAAAGTCCGCGCAAAGGGTGGCCAATCGGCCGTTACACTTATGGGTGGCGTGATGGGTCAATTGACCTCAATAAATTATTACTTGCAGAAACAATAGAACCGTTGCTGAATTATTATTTAATGACTAATGTGGAAACAGGAAACTAACAAATTCGTCCATAACATAATTTGAAAGATTATAACAGCACCCTTTATGGACACTGATAAAATATGCATAATAACAATTTTTCTTTAATGGCTCATCTCCAATTAATAAAAACATTCACTGAAGTTTCAAATTATTATGCATAAATATTTAAAACACACCATCTTATCATATACTGCATATTTTTTACTACTCTCCCCTCTAAAGTATTGTTTTTTTCTTTTTACCAATTATCATTTTGCATCTACAAAAGATAAATGCTTTTGCCCTATAAAAAATCCATAGTGCCTTAATACTAGCCTCTGTGCTCTTTATATGCCGGCCCATGTGGTGCCCTTTTATCGGCCCCGATGAGATAATCCATTAGGGGAATGGTAGATCTATGACTACGAGGCTGGAAATATGAAGTCAGAGTGTTATGTAATAGTTTTATTCTCATTATAATATTAGATAAACTATGTTAAATTCCCCCTCCACTTTTATCAAGGAAATTGCGAATTATTGTGAATGATTGTACTATTGAACTATTTTATGATTGGAATGTATGAAATTACAACAATATCGATCAAATCGAGAAAAAATAAAATCGGAAAACAGAGAGTAGGGATTTTAGTAGATAGATTTACTCTATGATCGGAAAACTTCCATCTATCGAAATGCATTGTGGTACTATAATATCGTCAATGGAAACCCCGAACAAAACCCCGAAAAACAAACAAAAAAAAAAAAAAACAAAAAACACATCACATTCGAAAAAAACACAAAACAAAAACCCTGAACAACGAACGCCCCGAACCCCGAACCCGAAAAACCAAAAACAAAAAAAAAAACCTCCAAAAAACGAAAAAACAAAAACCCATACAAAAAAAGCAAACAAAACCTTCATGGGTCAGTGGGAAAAATCGATAGTTCTCTGCTGTTGTTCTGATAACCCCAGAATGACAAGGGATTTTCGGAGAATATTGTACGACTTCAGTTTTTCTTGAGGAAGGTCGACATTATCTGAACTAAGTACACGCCTCCGATTCCAAGAAAAACTACCATGATGCACCATCAACTCCTCTCTTAGGTGACTTTTGCAGCGAACCGATATCCTTCAGTTATCCAAAAATGCTGGGCTTTGCAGTTTATAGATCGCTATATTCTTTCAACCTGGGATTCAATGTATCCAAAAATTATTGGTTAATAACGGGAAAATTAGGGAAGGATCTATATGGCCCATCGAAAGGTAAGCGACAGGTCGATAGTAAACATCTTATCTATTTTAGAAAACCAAAAGGAAATAGGAATGTTATAAGGCCCTGAACATCACGACCCTTGACGTTGTGAGGGAAGTCAGGTAAGTAACTTAAAGTTGTATCACGATTCCTCACCTGAATGTATCTCCGAATTCCGGCAGTAGCATCAAATTCTTAGGCCGTGTGTCTGGCACAACTTCCCCAGTCGCCGAAATCTAGTCATTACGTGTTTCGCGCAGTCTCCCTCGTTAAATAGTCACATCCCCATTATATATCTCTTGAACTTATATCTCGAAAGCCTCTGTTGGGCTCTACTCCCTTTGGTAGATATTTCTTCTTCCAGCGCCTCCAGGTTTCAGCTGTGCGGTAATGATGTCGAGCTGTTTCCTTCTTCAGAGCTGTGCGTTTTCCCCCCATCCTTCCATGCCGGCGAGGTCATCAGTCCGCTTCTTTAGGGATAACCTTTTGGATTCTGGCGGAATAACTTCAATTTTAATGCAATGTAAATAGACACTGTAATTAATACTAGCATAGACATCATGAATGAATTCAGTTTGAGCTATTCATTGGCAATTGGCATAAATTCGGAAAATTGCGTAGGGAATAATGTTTTTTTTAGAAAAAAGGAAAATCGATGGAATGATCAACATATTCCAGCGACCGGCCATACAAAACATTACGATGCGTCTTATATAGAGTCCCATCACCCATCATCTGAAAATCCTATGGAATATTCAGTGACCGCAACTATTTACGGCAATTACATATCTCTGGAATAATGTGCGTTTGACAAAATATGATGTTTACATCTCTTACTAATTGCACAGTGTCCACGGTCGGGGTCAATATGTATTTCACAGAATCTGATGTGCCGATATAGTAACGACAATTCTTGGTCATAGAAGATAGTATTAGTCCCCGATGCCAGTCCGACTTACTAGCAGAAATGAGAAAGTCAGTAAGATGTATATTATATTGCTTGGTGTAGGGGATGTACAGTTCTTAATTATCGAACAATGGGACTATCTCAGCAGTGAAGATGCAGTCGCATCCAACAGACCGAATGAATAACCGTAGATTATATGAATAAATACAGATAGGGACATCTATGAAAAATACAGATAGACATCTTCAACAGAGGGTGACCGAACCGGCGCCTCCTGAAATTCCCGTGAGAGACATTTGGATGAAATGGATATTCAGATATGTCCTAATTTATTGAGGTTGGACCAATGATAACTAAATATTTTGCATTTTCTACTGACATGTTTTAATGAAACTGAAGTGAACTCCAACACAGGAAAGGTAGCTGCTCAGTCCTAGAAAGAGAACATACCATTTTTTCTCACCCTCATCAAGTATCTAAGTTTGGTGTGCTCATGTCAAAAGTTCTCTGAGGATTGTATATTGACTTTTTAGGTGGATTGAATAGCATGGATCGACTGTCACCCATAATGAAATTTAGAAACAACAGACCCTCCCTAAGAACTTTTCAGCACGTGCGACAAGGCAGGCTTCCACCTCACATGACCGCATATGCACGTTTCTCTTGCATTCATCTGCAAATATAAATGGATAGGAAAATAGAAAGACATTTACCCGCGGTACTAATAGTAAAATTGTTTAATTATGAATAAGAATAATAATTAAATTTTGTTCTTCAAAAATTGGCATTCATCAATTTTACAAAAAAACGCGCCCCATGGCCGCCCGGGAAGCGGGGGCTTACAGGATTGCATAGAGAACGTAAAGAATAACACAACTTCCTATGGCACAACTTCCTATGATCCAGTGTTGTGAGTATATTCATTCACGGAACATTAAAAAAATTGTGATTATGCATATTTATCAGTGTCATAAGGGTGCTGTTAATTTTCAAATATTGTTATGGGACGAATTGGTTAGTTTTTCACAGGTTTCCACAGTAAGACCTTATAAAGATCATGACAACCGGATCATTGTTTCTTGCAAGTAATAATTTTTATTGAGGTAATTGACCCCATCACGCCCACCCATAAGTGTAACCGGCGTTGGCCAACCCTTGCGCGACTTTCAGCACTAATACACAGCAATAAAAAAAATCTCTTGGTAGTCAATAACCCTGATTTCTTTGTTCAAACTTTGTGATTTCAGTACAGTGCAGACCAAACCAGGTTCCCTGAAGACACTGGGGACAGCAGAATCGAACTGCCATCTGCTCAATTTCATCACCGACAATCAACAACATTGCCAATGGCGATCGAAAAGTATTGTTTTCTTTCTTATGACAAAAATGGAATGTGCAAATTCCCAGAAAGCATAACCTAAACAATAAAAAACCCATTCCATTCTGTTGTCAATAAACATAACCACACTACCAACAACGAGCCGTATCATTGAAAATTAGAGTTTCTCAAAGAGAATATTTTTCAATTGCATTTTGCGGTCGTTCTATGGATCCTTCCTACGAGTCGGGGAGTGCAATCACAAGGACCGTGTTCATCTCCTCTTCAATTTCGCTGCATATTTCGGCGCCCTGAATGGGGACAACGTTGCTTCGAAACGTTGTCACCAAAAGCTTGGGGTCGATACGGTAGTAAACCTATGATTTGGAGGGAGATAGGTAGCCGGAAACTATTTTTAATTGTTCTTTTTTTCTGCTCAGCAATTGGACAAATTGGATCATGCTTGAATTGTTATGAGGATGTTTCCCGCTTTGAGTCGAGCTATAAGAGGGTGAATGAGTGAGGTGAAATACAACAAATTAGTGATTTTTATTCTCTTTTGAGCTATGGTTTGGGAGGGATAAAGGTAGCCGGAAACTATTTTAATTGTTCTTTTCTTTTCTGCTCAGAATTGACAATTGGATCATGCTTGAATATGTATGAGGTAGTTTCCCCGCTTATGAGTCGAGCTATAAGAGGGTGAAATGAGGATGGTGAAATTACAACAAATTAGTGATTTTTATCTGTTTTGAGCTATGTTTGGAGGGATAAGGTAGCCGGAAAACTATTTTAATTTGTTCTTTTTTTTTCTGCTCAGAATTGACAAATTGGGATCATGCTTGAATTGTATGAGGAGTTTTTTCCCGCTTTGAGTCGAGCTATTAAGAGGGTGAAATAATGAGAGAGGTGAAAATACAACAAATGATGGCCATCGGAGGGTTGGAAATGTCCCTTTTCTGGTTTAGGAAGTTATAATGGTGAATGGTCAAGTTGTGACAAGGTATTGGAGAGTTCGTAGTGAAGGGAAGTGGGGAATCAGCAGTCCTAATAACACTGTGTTGGTTCGACAATCGCACGTGGGAAATAAGATGATGAACATTCACGAGGTTATATCACGTGTATGCCAGTTGTCGTTGTGCGATTTTGGCGACGCATTGGAGAAAATGTGACATGATTTGTTTTATACAGAATTTTGAGGGAATGAATAGCTGAGATAGCATGACTAATTTTTCTACTGTCAAAGCAGCTCTCTAGTTGCTGTTACACCTCTGGAGAGGAGAGAAATGAAGAGAAATAGCTTTGAATGCGTTTACAATCTCGATTTTATCGATAAAAAGATTTAAAAAATCGTGAATGTAAACGCCGATTTAAACATTTATTTTTTTTATTGAGATTTGGTCAAATCTGATGAAAGTATCTGGCTAACCAAGGTCTCATTAGTATACTAGCGAAGTTTCATCGAGCAAGACCGCGCAATAACTGCGTATTAATCGTTTCACTAAGTGTTTCCTTGTTGGTTGCACTATGTGTTTTGAAAGTTTCATACGTGTGAGATAATTAATTAGTTATAGCGTTCTGATGTAGCAATATGCAATATATAGATTGAAATGGAGTCTATAAAATAAGTATAGTAAATATGTTCATTAATTTGCGTATTCGAAACGGCCGGTGTGTCCTATATATAAATGGTTATTCTACATTCATTTTACAAATTACTAATTACTAAGCATATGTTCTTGTTATATTTTCTGCAATTTTTGGAAGTTACTTTGTATCTATTGTTTTGTGTATTCGAAACACAATTTGCTTGATTAGATAGATGATAAAGTCAGCAGGAGTCTATTTTTTGAAAAATTATTTTGATTGTAAGGCTAAGTATCAATCATCTCTTCCATCATTTGTAGAATTCCTATAATTCTGTAGTGAATTGGCAATTTATGAAATTGGTTGAATGATATATAGACATTTTTATATAGGAGGCACGGTCAGATTTCTGCATACGGATATCAATGAACACCTACAATGAAAACTACAAATGAGGAAATCCGACATTGATGCAACAGTGATGAAGAGGACATCAATGCAAATAAGTTACTTGTGGAAAAAACATTTGTGATCCATATGATTCCGAGGGTCAAAAGATAGGCCTCTGTAACAAATAAGGGCGGAATGTACAGATGCAATCTTGATTTTTAACTTGGATGTTAGTTTTTATTTACTTGATAACTTTGCAATTACAACATCAGTTTTGCGACTACTTTTTTAAACAGTTTGGTTTTTGATCCTTCATAATTAAATGTTTGCAATGCTGCTTAAATCAATTTGAATTGCGGAATAACCTAGTCATTAGATTGCGAGTACGAGCTCGTTTTTTATTCCAATTTGTTAAAACTTAATTTTCATACTTAAATTGTTTTGAAGCAGTGAAAACTAAGCTAGTGTTGAGTTTTCTATACTGTTCTCGAACTTAGAAGTACATAAAAAATTTTTTTCGATTATGTTTGTTGTTATTTAATTAATGAATGTAGGAGGATAATGTATTTTTGAATAGATTATGCGTCATTAAGTCAGCATTAAATTGGACAGCGAATGGTCCATGATGATGGATGGAAAGTTGACAAAAGTGGGTCATGTGATAATAGAAATTTGCTAGGAGTGTTATGTTTCAAAATTGGCGAACATATTATTAGACCAGATTGTTGGCGCGTGGAGTCTGAAATTTAGACGAGTTGTATTTAGTTGCACGTCTCTTTTGATTCATTATGTCTGCTAACATACTGTCTTGTAAATAAGAGAAACTTGTTATACTCGGAGATGTATTACCATCAAGCAAGGGATATTTTACACTGCAACATGCGTTTTATACGAAGTAATCATTCCTCACAGTGAGTTACAGTTATGTAAAGTGATTCAGATAACACAAACTAAGTAACTTAAAAAATATGTGTCCTACATTTGTAGATCACTTATATATGCATAATATTTAATTTCAAAGTATTAACTTCAATTACAAAAAAGTATGAACTTTTGAGAATTGCAAAGTCAGTTTCATACTCACTTTATCATCTTACTTATTACCCTATATTTCCTCATACACCACCCTAAACCACTCGTCCCATTCTTCTA